>JAAKBH010000322.1:312500-719011 GCA_019776075.1 Amaranthus palmeri
CTCAAACCATAAAGACCATATATATATATATATATATATATATATATATATATATATATATATATATATATATATATATATATGCCAATACAACATTAGATTTTCTATGTGGAAGAATCATATTCTATATGATAGAAAATTATATTCCGGGGTCCAAATATATACTTTTCTATGATTTAGCATAATTTTGACTTATCTAAACGGAATTTTTCAGGTTACAAAAATTTAACTACTTATCAGAACAACTTTTTTTTTAACGCTTTTTGTATTTTGTCGTTAAATATGCAGATTATTATTCTTACGTTTAATTAACTATAATAAGGTTTATTCCATTTAAAAATATATAAGACGAGTTATATTAGAAATCTATCATAAAATTAGTTTCCTAAAACAAATACTATGTATAGTACTAGACTAATAGTAACGCTATACATTAGGACTTTTTTTTAAAATGGCTATACATTAGGACTTAGGAGAAAGTGATCTGTGTATTTTTTTAAAGAGGTGTTTTAAATTAAAGGAAAATTTACTTTTAAACCTACAAACTTTGACCCATTTGTTTCTAAACATACAAACTTTCGTTTATTATTTAAACATACCAACTTTGGGGGGTAAATTCCCAAAAAGTTATAGGTTACCTGTTACCGGTTGAAATTTGAAAAACTCTTAAGTTGCTTCTTTAATCCTTGAGCGCCATTAATGCAACCTGTAAAATGCTTCCTCCCTCCCTCTCTGATTGAACCCCCATCATCCATCACCCATTAACTTCCTTCTCAGCGCCATTAATCCTTTGCTTTAATTTTCTAACTTCCCTCTCTGATTTTGGCTATAAAACTGGGCATAATCTCTTCACTAAGATCTCACTGAAGTAGCACTGAAATGCGCAGGAAAGGGGTAAGTCACTTTGCTTGGCTATTTTAAGAAATTTCTAACTTCCATTTCTGGGTAGTTTTTCAGTATTTATGCTTTAATTTTTCTGAAATTTAGTTTTTTTTTTTGTGTTTGTTGGATTGTTGTAGAAAATGGAAACAAAATTTACATTTTGTTATTGGTATGGTGGTAAATTTGTTGAGGAATCTGCTGGTGTTGTTTATGTTGGGGGAATGGGTAGAACTTTTGATGTTTGTCCTGTTGATTGTTGCATGAAGTACTTGTTAAATTTGGCTGAGAGTTGTGTTAATGGCAAAATAATTGATGGGTTGTATTACTGTGTTCCTGGGGTTCCATTGAGTGTGGGTTTGAAAAAAATTGTTTCTGAAGATCAGGTTTTTGAACTTAGTCAATCAGCAATACTTAATAGATTTGTGGATGTATATGTGTTAGCTAGGATTCCTGTGTCTCCTCTGTCTGTTATTGGCAGTCCATCACTTTCAAAGGTTGAAAGTGGTACTTCTTCACTTGGGGTCAAAACAGTACCCAAGAAGTTGACCATAAGAAGGGGACCACAAAGTGGTATGGGGGGTAAAAAGCAACCATCCTCAAACCTAGATATGTCTTTCCATGTGGACACTACCCTTGATTCTTGGTTAATAAATGAATCACTTTCTGAACCCCCAACTTCTAACCTAGTAATTGATAAGCCTTCCACCTCCTCTATTAATAAAACCACACCTCCTGTAGATCTAGGAACCAAAAATAAAGGGAAGGAACCTTGTAGGTCTGAGGGTGGTGAAGACAGTAGTGATGATTCTGATGAGGAAGATGAATCTGTAGATCTAGGAGTAGAGGCTGATGTATTATTACATGAGAATGAGTTCTTGAATGAAGAACATGGGATTGAAGAATCCAGTGATGAGGAGTATGTACAGGCTAGAGAAACAGTGAAGAAAGTATGTAGTAGGTTGGCTGACAATACTAAACAAGTAGAAGAGGATGTTGTTAAGACTTGTTTAGCTGAGAGTGGTGAGGAAGTACAGATTGGGGAGGAAAATGAAAGAACTCAGAATACTTCTGAATATGAGGAGAGTGGGGAGGAGCAAGAAAGTCCCCTTTCTTCAGAAGGTGAAGATGATGAAGGGAAGAGGAAGAAGACAACCTTAGTTCCTGAAACCACAGATTTCAAAACCTTTGAATGGGCTGTAGGTCAAAGGTTTGGTAGCAAGAAGCATTTTAAGCAGGCTTTAGCAAAATATGCTGTATATCAAGGTAGGAATGTAGGAATTAGATCAAGTAGCAAAAAATTTTGTCAAAGAACAGTGGTGAAGTGTGTACCTGGTTGTTCATTTTACTTGTATGGTAGCTGGGATAGCAGGAGATGTACTTTTGTTGTTAAGACAGTGCAGGGTGAGCATAGTTGTTGTAGGAATATGGAGAAGAATAGACAGCTGAAAGCAATGTGGGTTGCACGTCAGCTTTTAGATGTGTTTAAGACAAGGCCTCATTGGCCAGGTAGGGAAATTATGGATGCCATTAAGAGGGCTTTTGGTGTGATAGTCAAAAAAAATTTTGCATATAAGGTGAAGTACAATGCACACAGATTGCTGCATGGTAGTATGACTGAGCATTATAACAAATTGGGAGTCTATGTTCATGTACTGAAGCAGGCATGCCCTGGTAGTTTGATAGAGCTTATGACTGATGGTGATAATGGTGAAGTGTTTAAGAGGTTGCATATTTGTTTTGAGGGTTTAAAGCAAGGGTGGCTTGATGGTTGTAGGAAGGTTATTTGCATTGATGCATGTTTCCTCAAGACATTCTTGGGAGGCCAGTTGTTGGTTGCAATTGGAAGGGATAATAATGATCAAATGTTCCCCATATCTTGGGCAGTTGTTGAGGGGGAGAATAATGAAAGCTGGGGATGGTTTCTAAGTGGATTGCAAAGGTATCTGGAGTTGGGTGCTGGTGATGATGTTGTTATTATTTCTGATGAACACAAGGTATGTTTATCTGTTAATGTGTTTTAAAAACTCCACTTACTATTTTTTTTGTTTTAAAAACTACACTTACTATTGTTTCTTGTATGTTATTGTTGTTTTGAAGAGTATTATAAGTTGTGTTGCACAAATCTTACCAAAGGCAGAGCACAGACACTGTGCTAGACATGTTTATGCCAATTGGCACAAATCATTCAAGGGTGATGAGTTGAAGATGCTGTTCTGGAAGGCTGCAAAGGCTTGGAATGTGGCAGACTTTGAACAAGCATTGGAGGAGATGGCAGTGATTGATGATAAGGCTGTGGAAGTGTTTAAGAGTTACAACCCAGCCTGTTTCTGTAGGGCATTTATGAAGTCAAGTTGTAGAGTAGATGTTATTGTAAATAACATGGCTGAGACTTTCAATGGATATATCATCAATGCTAGGACAAAGCATGTGATGTCTATGTTGGAGGACATTAGGACAGCTGTGATGCAAAGGCTGTTTACAAAGAAGATTGAGTCAGAAAAGTGGAAGTCTAACTATGGTCCAAGGGTCATTGCAAAGCTGGAGAAGGAGAAGGACAAAGCAAGGTGTTGTGATGCAATTCCAAGTACAAGTACAATCTTCCAATGCACTGATCCAATGGGAGATGTCTTGTCAGTGGACTTAGAATTGAAGACCTGTTCTTGTAGGAGATGGGATTTAACAGGAATCCCATGCAGGCATGCTGTGGCTTGCATCTCATTCCTCCATCAGCAAGTTGAAGACTACATTGATCCTCTCTACACTAAAGATAGGTATTTAAAGGCCTATTCATTCTCCATACCACCCATTGAAGGGCCTAAGTTTTGGCCTAAAATCAGTAGCTCCTTAATCCCTCCACCCATCAAAATTGGTCCTGGAAGACCAAGGAAAAAGAGAAGAAGGGATCCCCATGAAAGTCCCAAGAAACCAGGCAAGTTAAGTAAGCATGGGACAGAGATGACTTGTGGGATATGCAGTCAAAAGGGCCATAACAGGAGAGGATGCCCAAATAAGTCAAGATCAGCTGCTGCTCAACCTATTAATCTCAATGAGATCCCAGAGCATACTCAGACAACTGAATGTCAAGGGTCAACACCAAGTTTGTCATTGCCTTCTGCTCAACCTACAAGAACTGGGAGACATGGGAGGAGCATCAGGAGTGGTGTGGGTGCAAGAGGAGGAGGAAGGGGAGGAAGTGCAAGAAGAGGAAGGTCTGCCAGCAAATCTACTCAAGGGTCTCAACCAAGTCAGTCTTCACAACCAACTCAAGGATCAAAAACCTAATTTCTTTTCTTAGTAATGTATGTCAGTTTGTTTTTAGGAGGGGATGTATTATGAACAAACATTAATGTATTTTGCTGTATGAAACATTAATGTATCTGTATTTTGAAGCCATGTGTTTTGATGTATGAAACAATGATAATTTGACAGCAATATGAAGAAATCAGTTATATGAAACTGATATTTTTATAAATTTTCAGTAGTACATTGTCTTGCACATTACATTACAAACTCCCTCTTAATTAGGGATTCTAATTCTTACTAAGAGCTACATACATTACAAACATAGTCCAAGACATACACAACATTAAAAACAAATTCTTCTCTCTAATTGCAGCTTTCTTCAATTCCAGTTTGAGGCTATCAATTTGTGCTTTGTATTGTTGTTTCTTGAGTTCAGATTTCTTCTTCATTTCAGCCAAATCCTTCATCAATTGATCTGTCTCTGTCACCTTCAACTGCAATTCATCTTCACAATCCTTCTCCCATTTGAAGAAAGCACAGTCATCGTTCTTTAAAAAGAAAAAATACAAAATTTAGAACAATTTTAACTTACAAAATGCTAAACCCTAAAAATTTAGAAAACACTTACAGGCCAATTAGGGCAACCATAAAATCTTGCACCCAAGTTGGGACCCTTCCTGACTGTTCGTATTTTAGCCATAAATCCATGGAAGCATTGAATGTTGTGTGAGTTAGAGCTTCTCAAGCTTGAAGAAGATGAAGCCATTGAAGGGGATACTGATTAACCTTGCCTTCGACATTGGAGAAGAGTTTATAACATAAGGGTGAAGGGGATAACCGGTCACAAAGGGGGTAAGAAACCTGCTATAACTTTTTGGGAATTTACCCCCCAAAGTTGGTATGTTTAAATAATAAACGAAAGTTTGTATGTTTAGAAGCAAATGGGTCAAAGTTTGTAGGTTTAAAAGTAAATTTTCCTAAATTAAAAGCAAAAAAGTGAAGAAAAATGGATGGAGCATTTTTTGATATTTTGTTTTTAAAAAATACTTTTAGAAATTAGTATATAACAAATACTATATATAGTAATAGGCTATATGTTGTTAGGATAACATTTAATTTTAACAATAAATTAGGCCCTAAATAATAAAGTATGTAAAATATAATAACATATACTATAAGTATATCATATTCAATTAATTTTTATGTGATATATAATACAAGTTATTTTAACAATCTGAGATCATAAAAATCAAACTAATAGTGAACTCATCAAAACTATAAAACCTTTTAATAAATGTTAGGGCCCTATTATATCACGGGATGTTTGGCTATTGGCTATTGTTTGTTGGTTTTTGACCTTTTTAGTTGGCTTGTTTGACCAAATGAAAATATTGACTATTTTTGTTTTACTTTTAAGCTAGCTGAAGAAGTCGACTTTTGTGGAGTTTGGTAAATTTAAATATTGAGTGTTGGCTATTTATTAAAGAAAAATTGGACCAACAAGCCAAAAGCTAACAAAAAAAGCTAGTTGAAGCAACCTTTTGGCTTTTCAGCTGTTTTAAAAATCATTTACCAAATACCTTTTTTGGTTATTTGACCAAACAACAAGTCAAAAACCAAAAATCAACCAAAAAGCTAAGCAAAAAGATATGAACCTAACATCCCTACATGTTTTACACATCTTTATTAATAATTTTGATTGTAAAGATTCTCCGTTAATAGCCAATTTTCTTTTTTATAAAATATTTTCTCCGTTTATTCGAATTTTTCCCACAATATTTAAAATTCACACTTTAAATTACAATAAAAGGTACGTATTCCTCATAGGTGGTGTATAAATATTGGAATATAGAACTTCTCTAATATTCACCCATATCTCAAGAAGTCAAGTTCTTTGCTCAATTCTCTTAGATTATCAAGGTAATTCTCTTTTTTTTTGTAATTTTAATTTTCCTCTATCATTAGTTTCATTGATCAGTGTTATTTTTAATAATAAACTTATTTAGTGATTTTGATTAAAAGCTAAAACTTAAATAATACTCCTTGATAAAATATTTATTAAGTCACCTGCAGATTACTCCTAATTGATACTAATTATTTTGATTGATTGTTTATAAAAACATAATGACTCAATGAATAATTAAATAAAAGAGTAATAAAAAATAATCATAAAAAGTTACATATTAATTATAATATTTAAAAAATATAATAATATGTATTTAAATTACAACATAATATAACGTCATTATCAAAAAAAATTCTAATATTACTGGAAACTAATTATCTTGATTGTACAATATAATGTATCAAAGGGAAATATTAAAATTTTATACTTTTTATCAAAGAAACAATCTAATTATTTTGATTGTAATAATGTATGTTTTAATTACTGTTATAAATTTCATAACTGTCAAGAAACTAATTCAACCAAAAGCTTAAGCTGATGCTTAAGATGATGGTTGAGGCCACAAAATATGTTATAAACGCTAACAACAACAATTTCATAGCTAGCAAGCAAAGAAATATGGCTTCGGCTCAAGATGGGGCAAGGAAGGATGAATTAGCAATAAACGAGCTGATCAAACAAGCTAACCAAAGTCGTCCACAAGACGAGATGATATTTGGAGGGTTGTTGTACAACAAGAGTAGTACCCAAAAACCCTTGCACCTTTTTGCTGAGAAGATTTGGTCTGGTGATTTCTTTAAGAAATATCCAAATGGTATTGAGGAATCGGATAGTTTTGTTCAAACAGCTAGAAAGGAAAATGGTATAAAGGGTGCTGTGGTCTATTCTCGCAAAACTAGTGAAGATCCATTTAATCATTATGGTTATCTTTTGGCTTGGTCTGACTCTATTCAGGATGGACAAAATATAAGAAAGGTATGTATGTATACCAATATAATTAAAATAATTTGCGAATTACTCCCTCCAATTTAAATTACTTGTTCAATTTGGGTTTGGACCGGATTTTAAGAAAAATGGTAGTGGGGTGTTTTAAGTGATTATAATAATTGAAAAGGTGGTAGTGGGTTATTTTAAGTGATTATAATAATTAAAAAGGTGGTAGGTGGGGTATTATTAAATAATATAAGTTGGGGTAGTTGGGGGTATTTAGGTAAAAAGTTTTGCCAAAAATAGAAAGTGGACAAGTAAAAAGACTTTAGCAAATAAGGAAACTGGACAAGTAATTTGAATCGGAGAGAGTATATTCTTAAAGTTTGTTAGATGTTTTAGGAAAAATTACCTAGAACAATTTAACATTTTCATGATTTTTCTATTAGAGTATATAACTTATCATGGGGCCTCAATTATAAGCTTAAGCTTTTGGTTGAGTTGGTTCCTTGACATGGTATCAGAGCCGATGTAACAAGAGGTCACGGGTTCGAATCTCAATCACCCCTCATTTAAAGTAGAATATTTAGCGCCATGTATGAGGAGGACATGTGCTGCACTGCATCCACACTTTTAGCTCAAAGGGCTCTCGTGTGAGAGGGCGGGTTAGAGTATATAACTTATCATGGGGCCTCAATCATAAGCTTAAGCTTTTGGTTGAGTTGGTTCCTTGACATTTTCTACAATAATCATACTTATTGATTAACTATGAATAATCTCAATTTTAGGGGTATTTGCCTAGAATAAACTTAGGTAGCCCGATGACAATAAAAATATCCAGCACTTAACAGACAAACAAGTCAACTAAAAAATCGAGATGTATTTACCAATCTCCTATATTTTTATACAATCTAAATGGTGTTATTTTTGCAGACATATGGATCTTGTGGTCTTTTAGAGAAATTTATGAACATAGACTGGGACAAGGTTGAAAAGGGCTTGGATGAAGCATCGTCTTCCTTTGCCTACATTGATGCATATACACGTACTTTAATTAAGGCTCGAATCGAGGCTAATGTGGTTTATGCAGAGTTCGATTAATGGGATAATAGATACTATAGTCCATCTTAAGCCATATATAATTGTATTATTAGAATGGGCTAAATAAAACATATTTAAGATATATGCTTGCTATGTATTGATATTTGGTACTTTTTCCAATATTACAAGGGGGGTTGTATGTATAATTTGCATGTAGCATGGCAATTGTTACGCATGCTATGAGTATAACTAAATAAATGGGCCTCTTTTATGTTGTTGGGTTAGTGCACTATCTCAATTATTATTAATCATCATCAGCAACTTAATATCCCGCTCAAAAAACAGAGTCTAGGTGAGGAAATGTGACAGACAATTTATACCCATACTCCTTTGAGAAGAAATATTAGAGGAAAACGTTCAAGCACTGTCTCAATTATTATCACTAAATGTTCACATTTTTCTGTGCGGAATACCGAAAAGATCCTTTACCTTTACCTTATGTTCACATTTTTATCGTAATTTAGAATATGTTCTTTCCGAATCATTTCTTTTTGTTATTACTAAGTGGTTTGATTATGTCACTTTTTCACTTTGTTCATCACCCAATTTGAGCTAAAGCTCGAGTCTTGTTGATGTGCAAGCTACTTCATATGGAAAAATAAGAAAACTTTGGTCAATTTTTTGGTTTTTTTTTTTCTAACGTAAATAGATGTTCAGCCAGTCTTCTGAGATATCGTCTCTTTGAGAGACATCTCTCAGGTCCAACCCATTTAAGCTTAATGCATACTCTTACTCTGCAATTTTCTTTATGGGTCAACTCAATTAGAAATGGTCTCTCACAAGAATTCGTGATATTAATATATCCAATTATTATGAGTTTATGACAGGTTAATAAGTTACCCGTCATAAGGTTACAACCTCAACAGAGAATACTTTTAATTATTCCTTCTTATATACGGCCCTTAGGATTGTATATATCATTTTCCTTAATTGGATACTTTGGATGAATGAACAATATTTGGATTTTAATGATATCAAAATTTTCAAATAATTTATTATACATGTTTAAGTGAAAAATTTTTGATGGTAAGAGAAAAATTAAAACCTTTACGAGTGTTAAGAAAAAAAATTTCAAATTTTTTTGAAACAATTTTGTGATTTTTATCGATATTTTACGAATATATGCGAATTACAGTGTTAAAATTAAGGCATTTTGCAAATTATAGTTTTAAGTTTTTTTTTTTTTTTGCCAAATTACAAGCACTAAACACCGTTCAAACTAAATCAAATGAATTCCACCTTATATTGATCAGAATTTTTTAATTTCACCTAATGTAGATTTTGATCATTAGGCAGTCTAACTCGAAAAAAAATATTAATTCTTTAATTCACAAATTAACAAAAGTATTAAAATGTAATTTACAATTTATTATTCGCAAACATTTCAATTTATTACTCCCTCCGTTCCTTAAAAAAATTCCCATTTACCATTTATTGGTGTTTTATTTGTTATTCCATTAAAGACTTTTTCCTTTTGTGTCACAAATTTTAGATAAAAATAATCTTATTCATACTCACCTTAATATTTTTATAATGCTTTCGTACCTTACATATCCTCCACTAACTTCAATTTAACATATACTTTATGGGTCCCATATGATTCCCACTAACTTTATAAAACTAATTTTTTACTAAGTTATGGTGCCTATATTTTTTCAACTAAATTTCTTTCAATATTTTTTAATGCGGTCTTACATTTCTCCAATTAAACTTATTATTCAGTTAAATAATATATCTACTATTCATAACATTCTATTTTTCTATATTCAAAAACCATTCTATTTTTTTAATTTTCATAATTATTTTTTTTGGGAACTTTATTAGGAAACGAATGGAGTAATAAAGAATCTCTAAGAAATGATTTGAGTAAAAAACGAATGTGGTGGTTGAATAACAAGACATCAAAAAGGGTCCCACATACAACCCAAATCCTCAAAATCACCAGCTGTAACCCACTTTCCAATCTGTCAAAACAACCTCACTTACCTCGGGCAACGGGCACCTTCTTTATTCTAATTCCTACCGTTACACCTTTCTCAACGGCTCTTTTTCACGGTCTGCCCGTCATTCCCCTTTTATAAACCCCCAAACTCCCCATTCTTCAACACAAATTAACCTTTCAAATTTCAAATTTCAAATTTCAAATTCTCTTCCAATTTCAGCCCATTCTCTCTCTAATCTCCATCCCAATTCTCTAAAAAACTTTTAAAATGGAGGCCATGAGAATGAGAGCTGCTTTCGCCGTCGTGTTGATGCTTATCGCCGTATTCTCCGTCCAAAATGTAGCCGCGGTTGACGCTCCGGCGCCGGCACCTGCCTCCGACGCTGCCGCATTCTTCCCTACCGCATTTGCGTCTCTTGTTGCTTTGGCTTTTGGACTTCTATTCTGATTTTGATTTACGGTTTTATGAGTTCTTATCCATTCTTTGATTGGAGATTGGATTACCTTGTGTTCATGATGTAAAGTGGCAACTTCTTTTTTATTTTTATTTTTACATTTATTTTTGACAATTCTTTCTTGTGTAATATATATATTTTATTTGATTGGAGTGACTTTTTTAATTAATTATTTTGGTTATTCTTTTTTTATATTATTTCTCAAATATTTCCCCTTAGAAAGACAATCTTAGTAGAATTACCAAATGAATCAATATTTCATGCTATACTACATTTCTTTCAAAATACAAAATTATTAATATTATATATTATGAAATATGTGACGAGATTAATAAAACAAGATTTTATAAATTATTTTTTTTATACTATAGCCGAAATATGTAAATTGCAATAAAATAATAAATAGTAAAAAAATTTAATTAATGCAAGTAATATGAAAGCCATGAAGTATGATATATACTTCTATAATTAGAGGGAGATTGTGTAACATATTTTTATAAATTTGATAATTAAAGGGAGATTGAGTAACATGATTTGGGAAACAATGAATCTATTCGAGTGTATGAGAAAATATCACCATTAATAGCAAATATTATGAAACGAATGAAATACGTTAGATCCGAGATAGAGTAACTTTTATCTTAAAATAGACAAAATATTAGGGTGATCAGTTGAAGCCATGTTGGGACAGGTACACCAGACAAACTCCCATGTGCTCATGTGCACTACAAACTAAGAGGATAGTGTCACACTGGCACTTTAATAGTACATCAACTTATGAGTGCGGCAAGCCAATTAATTGGTACTAATTAATTTGCTTTATAAATTAAATGAGATATTTAGGCTGAATAGGAGGTAGTATAACATTTATAAAGCAGGGTAAAATGTATTGTATCAATATGCTATTGCCATAATGGCATATTCAAGTCTAATATTATAAACTAGAAAGCATCTTTGTAATTAGAGCACTAATTAGTCACTAAACATATTAATGAACCAATTAAATGATTTAAATGATGACCAACATTTGATGATTGATGAAGTAAAAAGTATTGGAGAATCATATAAAATCATGTAATTGGTTCATTAATGTTAGTAGTAGTAAGTGTTTGACTTCAAAGTTTACAACCGGATCACTAATTGTTAGGGTCGACAAAATATGCTTATGAGTTATGCCAAATCAAAGGTGATTAGATAAGATAGAATATATTCAAAAAAAAGATAGGATAGAATGTAATTATTTTTTTGCTTAACAAGTAAGCTATGAGTATAAAAGAAGCTTTTTACAAAGGATGGCGCATCACTAAATGGAGGAGGATCATTTTTTGCCTTATGAGTTTTGTTACCTTAGATAGATGTCCAATGTTTCTCTTATATTTGACTTGATTGAGTCGGAGAGTAAATAGTACATCTAAATTTTTATTTTGGGATAAAATAACAAATAAAAAAATCTTTTTATGTAAATTGAAATGTATGCATTATTTTGATTTTAAAAATTTGTTTGATTTTGGATTGCTATAATAATATAAAAATTGAATTAAGATTGATTATAATAGTATTTTGAGTGTACTTTATACACAGATATTTGTAATGAGTATGAACTTCTAGGATTGTTTTTAACAAAGTACAATCATCTTCATTAAAAACGTAAAAGAACGAA
Source organism: Amaranthus palmeri (assembly GCA_019776075.1). NCBI lineage: Eukaryota > Viridiplantae > Streptophyta > Magnoliopsida > Caryophyllales > Amaranthaceae > Amaranthus > Amaranthus palmeri. The sequence goes on from JAAKBH010000322.1 coordinate 324,617, forward strand.
AGGAGTCGTAATCGCTATTCACGACTCCCTATTCAAATGTATTTTATTTCTTACATTAATTATGATTATAGATGCCATACTATTATCTTCATAAAAAAAATGAGTACAATTTGTAACCTTTCACAATTTCTCATCCATTTCTTAACGTCTTTCAAAGCTAGAATCTTTCTTTGTACTAAAGTGTCTGCAAGAGTCTTTATTCAGTATATATTAGTTATTACACTCTTATAACACCATCTGATCGCGTGGCCTAATGGATAAGGCGCTCGCCTCCGGAGCGGGAGATTGTGGGTTCGAGTCCCACCGTGATCGTTAAAATTGGTACTTTTTGTAAAATTGAAGCGGAAGATGTGCTTCAATGAATAAGCTGTTTTGCAATTTATGGCTTTGCTGCACAAAATAGAAACACACCAGGTAACCCGAATAAGCCCGTATCCGAATTTAAAACCCCAGAAATTTACCCAGTTAACAAATTCCGGGTAATCTGAGTCGGGTACCCGTTTTTCCAACCGCCTATTTGTGTCGGATACGGGCGCGTATTTTAGTAATTCAGGTAGCCGGTATCCGGTTTATAGCCAAACTTCATTTTGGAGGGCGAAGTCGCGAGGAGACACCAAAATTGTGTCCTATACTAAGCGAAAGGTGATAGCTAATTAGTTGCTCTCTTGAGAGACCGTCTTTTTGTTATAAGAATGGGTTTTACAAGAATCAAGAATCAAGAATCCAAAATTATGGTAGCTGAATGCCTGAATGAGTGTTACAAGAATCAAGAATGATGATCATATTTTAAAGAATCCAAAGTCAATTAGGATCTGACTAGCGGTGTTTTTAGTGGGTCGGATGAGGGTCAAGTCCGGTCTAAGTGAATATGGGTCGGATTGAATAAGAGCCCTTGAAATTTTACATGGGCTGGCCCAAATAAAGCCGCCCACTCTGCCCGATTTCATTAATAGAAATTATTATTGTTATTATCCCCATATTTTAATTTATAATAATTAAATTTTCGATTATAAGGATTAAATTGTAAAAATTTAATAATCCCTCATAATTGTCATTGTAATTTATAAGTAGAGCTTGTTTATTTATTTATATAGGCCCATTAATGGCCCTTATTACACCCTTTTACATCCTGTTTTATTTTGATTGTAATAGGGTCCGTTTTGATCCGACCTATATATTTAACCCGGTTCTTACAAAACCATTATAAAAACGAGTCGGATTCAAGCTCAAAATAGAGGTCCGTCCCGTTGAAAACCCCTGGATCCGACGAAACAAGCTAGAGCTAGTGCTCCAAAGAATTAGAGCGATCACTCCTCTAAACCTCAAAAAACTTGAAACAAAAATATTTTAAAGCATAAAAGATATATAATACAAGAAAAAATGGTTAGTGTTGGAGATATGTTAGAATTGAATTAGCTTCTAAGAAAGAATTCGAGTAATTAGTAAAGAAACGGAGAATATAATAGTAGAGATGGTAAATAGGAATTATATACTAGTACTTAGGGGCCGACATATCGGATCAATCTGAATCTGTAAATTTGAATATTTGATTTTTCGGATAGTAAAAGTTATGATTAGATTTAATCTAGATTGGATATTTGGTATCAAGTTTTAAATTGCTTTTTTATTTTGCTTTTTCCAAAAAAAGTTACGCTTTTGTACACAATTATATATAAACTCATTTCACTTTCTCTTTTTAATCGTTAAAATCCGAAGAAAAAAAATCATTTTTGAAATTTGATTGAAATTACAAAAGTCTAAATCAACACTTAATAAATTACAAATTTTTAGTAGAAGTTAAGAACTATAAATAATAATATTTTCAATAACTAAAATTATAGATTCGATTCTCACATAACTTTCTTACCGACAGTCTACTCTATAATAAAAAAAAAAAGCTTAAGACCTTATTGTGCACAACCTAGTCATAAATGAGTTATTATCAAAACTTTGGCTTTATTCATCCCTTAATTTCCTTCATTCCTCTTCTCCTCACAAATTTCTTGCTCACACGCAAGGTCGCCCCTAAATATTTGGGGATTCTGGACGAAATAGCAAATTATGGCTCTTTTCCTTTGCAATATATAACCTATATAAACCTTTTACAATTAATAGCGACGGCCCCTCTTACCCACCCTGAGAGCGGGCCCTACAGTCACTCGTCAAAGTATATTGCCGCCCATTCTTAAAAAAGACGCTCCAATTTGCATGCTTTTCTTTGTGTTGTTACCGAAATTTAAGGGTGTTGTTTATATGACTCATGCTAAACCTTTGTGATAGTACTGCTGGTTACGCTAAGAAACCATGAATGAAGTAATGCCATGAGATTTTAGGGCCCTAGACGAAAAATTAATTATGGGTTCTAAATATAAAATATTTTCTCCGAACTAATTTAGTTGTTTTATTTGCTTGGGAACACTTCTCGAGGTAAAATTTTGACTCTTAATGTCATTAATTATGTTTGCATAAAAATTATGAAAAGTTGATAAGAATAATCTTTGCATTAAGACGAATCAAACAAGATCTCAAATGACTATATTTTAACTTACGTTGAATAAGTGTTAGTACTCCCCCGTTCTCTAATACTTTCCCATTTGGAATATTCCACCTTAAGGAGAAAGAAATATAATTACTATTTTTGACATATCTTTATTAGAAGATACTTCCCCCGTTCCATGTTAATTGCACCATTGGGTTTGACACATTTCTTAAGGACTGTAAGTAAAATTGATGTATGATTAATGGTGATATGTGGAGTAGAAATAATAAAAAATTATTATAAGAGTATTAATGATAAATTTAATTTCTTCTCTTATTACTTGTGATGTGCAACAATATATGGGGAAAGAAACCCACCAAAATAGAGCCTTGTGCCCTTGTCTATTTCCTCACAAGATGTGACATTTCTTAGGACACCTTCTGTTCTGCCAAATACACATAAGAGTAGAGGTATTCAAAACAGACTTGATGACCCAATCGACATCCGACTTTATAAGTATAACCGAACCTCATTTGACCCGACTTAAAAATGAATCTACAATTATGTAAAAACCAATGTAAACACAAAACCCCATTTTAAACGGACCCAAAAAATCTGACCCAATGACCCGAATAAACACCTCTACATAACACTATTAATGATAAATTTAATTTCTTATCTTGTTACTTGTGATGACCAACAATATATGGGGAAAGAAACCCACCAAAATTGAACCTTGTGCCCTTGTCTATTTCCTCACAAGATGTGACATTTCTTGAGTTATATCTTCACTTCATTTGATCAATCAACTTTCCCCTTTACTAAATGCCATTTTCCCCTTCTTCATCTCAAATCTTTCTCACAAAATCCAATGGCTTTCAAACAAAACTATCATAATCTTCCCCTTTCACTATTCCTAGTACTTCTACTTGCTTACCCTTCAATATCCCAAACCATCACTACTAACTCTTCTCAATCCCCAATCATAATTCAACCTTACATTATTGTTTACCCAAACGGCACCGTTTTAAGGTACTATAATGAACCTCCTTCATTTGTCCCTCCACCTATTGATTCTCAAGTGCAATCTAAAGATGTTAGTATCACCACTTCTAAATCCCATACTCTTCGGGCCCGGGTTTTCATGCCCGCTAAGCCCGACCCGGCCCGGAAGATGCCTATATTAATCTACTTTCATGGGGGTGCGTTTTGTATTGGGTCTCCTTTTAGTTGGGGAGACTCTCATTTTGTGGGTCGGGTTGCGGCGGAAGCCCGGGTTGTTGCTGTTGCTGTGGACTACCGTCTTTATCCGGAGTTTACGATTCCGGCACCGTATAATGATGCGTTGGCAGCCCTTGAGTGGGTATTGGCCCATGATACGGGTTCAAGTCCGGGTCCGGGTCATGATCCGTGGGTGATGAAGTATGGGGATGTAAAACGGATCTTTGTAGGTGGAGACAGTGCAGGGGGCAACATAGCTCATAATTTAGCAATCCGGGCCGGGATGGGTTCAGGGCCACGTTTTATGGGCTTATTCTTAGCCATGCCGTATTTCCTCGGGTCAAAGCGGGTCCCACTTGAGCCCAAATACATACCCTATTCACCTAACTATAAAGTATGGCCGTATGTTTGCCACAATTGTACGGGTGGGGTGGACAACCCGTATATGAACCCGTTTATTGATGGAGCTCCGAAATTGACCCACTTAGGATGTAAGAAGTTGTTGGTTTACACGGCGGAAATAGACGAGCTACGGGGCCGTGGGATTTGGTACTATAAGGCGGTTAAGGCAAGCGGGTGGGCGGGCTTAGCCCGTTGGATTGAGGCCCGAGGGAAATCCCATATATTTCACATATCACTACCAGATGATCCCGCGACAACAAAATTAGTTCAAGATTTGTCTTCATTCATAAATAATTAATGTTTTTGTCTTAGAGATCAAATCTTGTATTTTAACATTTAAAAATCTTTATTTTGTTGGTATATGTTAAGGACAAAGATTATTATAGTGAAAGAGTATATCCTTATATTAAGGAAGTGTAAATCTCAATTCAAAGTGTTCTATGTTTAAAAGTTTAAGAGTACAACACTATACTTCAAGGATATAAATATGTGTGTTTAGGAGAAATGTTTGGAAAATTTGAATAAATAAGATTATTTATTAAAAAAAAAACATACAATAAGATTATAATCAAACTTATTTTAAAACTAAGCGTGTAATCCGCAAAATTTAGGTTCGGGCTGTTCGCACTTAGTAAGTGCGAACATGTTGAAAAACTGAAACAGACTGTTCACTGTTACTAACAGCAAACAACTTGTTTTAGGTTTTCAACATGTTCGCACTTACGAATAATGCGAACAACTCTTGTCTTCAAATCAGCATGTTGACCCTGTTTGACCTGTTCGCAGTTATTAAGTGCAAACAGACATTTGATTTTTTTGACCAGTTTATTACTGTTCGCACTTACTAAGTGCGAACAGACCCAAACTTGTGCTATGGGATACTTTTTTTTTTTTGATTAAAAGTCTTATCTATTTCAAATTTTCAAGATTTGGACCCCTATTCAACCTTATTTTTGTCTTTAAAAGTTGGGCTTTGAGTGGTTGTCCTTTTAGCCTATCTCAAGACTAGGTTTGCTACTTATTAATAATTATAGATAAATAAAATATATTTATTGCTGTTAAGTTTAATTTTACTATTTATTAAAGTCTATTAGTAATGAATTGTTTATCCGGGGAAGAGATAAAGCATGTCTACTTTGATTAGGGGAAATTCATTTTACTATTTGGTGTTTATGTTCTTTTGAAACAAATCAAATCAAATCTAATTCAGTTTTTCATTATACAATACAAATTCAAACAAACTTGATCACTATCCTAATCAAAACAAACTAAATTAATTTGGTCTAAACTTTTTTTGGTCTGATTCAAATCAAATTAAAATAAATCTAAACTACAAATTAAAGTAGAAAACTAAAATAGTACTAAAAAAATAAATAAAAATCATAGTATCATAGGTAGGAATGACAAAAATAAAACTTGAAAATCAAAATTCTAACTTGAAATTTTAGAGTTTTCAAGTATAGCCTATTTGACTTTCTATTTCAATTCAATTTAGAATTTTGATTTTCAATTTTTAGAACGGTTTAACCTAATTCAAATAAAAAAAATCAATTTAGAAATTTGCAATACAACCTAATGTATGAAAAAATCAAACCATATTTTTTGTTTTGTTTGCGTCATTACTTTTATTTGCAATTTTTATCGGAATAACATTTATTCTTATTTATAATTAATCGGTTAAATCGTTTGAATTTAGAAATACATACTCCTTCATAATATAGCAAAGTCGGTGCCAATGATTTTTCGTAAATTCTTAACTGCTTTAACAATTACTCCTATAATTTATTTTAAGGCTAAAGAATCTTTATGAATGAAAAACGGAGAAAAAGGATTAATTAAATGGGTTACTAGAAGTACTAGTCTAGAAAGGTAGTTTACCCGGGCTAGTAATCAAAGAGGGTGTTTGACAAATGGCTGATAGCTGATAGTTGATAGCTGATTATAGTAAATGATTTGACCAGTTGATTTACTTACCTGATTTGACCAGCTTATTCGTATTAATAAGTTGTTTCAACCAACTAATTCGCCAAACATTAATATTAACTGGACTATCCATTCCTCTATATATTTTAATTTAGATTAAAATTGCTCAATAAGTCGATTTGCGCGGTTATTACCGGCGTAACCCATTGGATATCATCCTAATTCGTAACCAAAAATCTTGATTCTTGATCCGCATGTAGCAAGAAGCGAAACAAAGGTGCGCGGGTACACCATTGTTGCATCTCCATTTTTTCTCTCTCCTCTTCCTCTCTCCTCTTTCTCTCTCTACCCTGAGGAATCATCGCCAAACATTAATTCGTTCCCTTTCTTTAACCTAATACTAGTATCCACCAAATCCATCGTTTGTTATAATGAAGAACCTAAATTTCCTATGTTTTATCCGCCATTAAAGCCACATGCAATTCTGAGAATAATCTTCAATTTTTTTGTTTGTTTTGCATTTTTGAATTTTCATTTCAATCAAATTTTAATTTGTTGATCGAGTATGCGAAGATTAAGCTTTAAGATTGCAAACCATGAAAAAGAGTTAGTCGGAGGTCATTATGAAGGTCAAGAAAAATTACAGCTGTCTAGGTTTTCATTCGACATTGTTCCGTCATCTTTGTCAATATCTCGGCGAAGTTTCTGTCGGAATTCGTCGTCAGCTTCAACTGCTCTGTCGAATGTGAGTTCTAGGAAGAGTTTTTCTTATGATAAGCTTGATCGAGCTCCCATTCATCTCACCGTCATCAAATTAGATGGCTCTTCTTTCGGTATAGTTCATTCTTTCAACTCTCTCGTCAAATTGATTTTTTCCCATTTACTTCTGCACATGTGACATGTGGATTTGATGATATTGATGTGTTACTGTTGAGGGAGATGTTAATGTCTTGATGGTCAATCTTGATTTTCAGTCCATATTCAGTATACAGAGCTAAAATGTGTTTTTAATGATGCATTTGAAGCGGATTGAATCATGTTGTTTTCTAGGAAATAATAATAGAATATTTCAAAATATTTCATTATGTACTCTTCTTAAATTAGTGCATAATATAGAATTTTCAGGAGATTATTTAGGACATTGATATATTGTAAATACATATAAGCTTTTGCCCTTTATATTTATAATTTTAAAAATTAATGGTCTATTAATTTACTTCAGCTCATTTCAAAAAAAAAAATAAATAAATACTACCTCCGTTTATATTTATGTGCAATTTTTGCCATTTTTGTCCGCTAAAAATTATGTGCAACTCATTTTTTTCTTTTCTTTTTTAGTAAAAAATAACTTATCTAAATATCTATTCCATCATGTTCTCTTTCCTTTAATTTCCTATCACATCATTTTCTCTCTTCTTTTTTTCACTTAATTATCTATCCCTACTTTCTCTCTCCTTCTTTCTACTTACCTATCCCTACTTCCATCATTTTCTCTCTCCTTCTTTCTCTTAATTACCTAAACCTACCTCCTTTAATTTCTCCCTACAAAGTTTTGCATTGGCAACCGTGCTTGGGCTAAAAGTTGCACATAAATATAAACGGAGGTAGTAATTTACTTCAGCTCCTCTTGTATGTAATCGTATCATGAGATAAACCTTATAATTAACCTATTTCTCTAATTAATTAACTTTAACAATTAACCTATTTCTCTAATTAATTAACTTTAACACACTACACGTACATCTCATTTAAGAATTTGTGAAATTACTTTGTTAATCAAGTAGCGTTATTTTGATTTTCGATTATGCTATGAAGAAATGAATATTTATGTAATAGACTTTTGGAGTTAGATTGATAGTTTAAGGATATTTATGGTTAGTATAATCTTATTAGACAGACATATTTTAGATTTTTATTATGTTATAATCATTAATTAAAGTCTACATTTTATTATCGCAATATAAAGCGAAATTCAATCAAATGCGTCAAATTAAGCTTGGAACTGTTTTGGATTCGAACTCGATCCTAGATCTGTGGAATTTGTGTATCCGAAACTGCAATGTGGATGCTGACAAATTGGACCTTCGAATTTGGATTCTGTTAGAGCAAGCGCCAAATCACACTCATGTGGAGAGTCTCCGGGATGCCATGATGAGAGGATGCCATGATGAGGGTGCAAAGAAAAACAAAAGCAAAACAGCAGGGCACATCTGACTTGGGCGCTCGACTGGTCGAGCCATGGTGGCTCGGTCGAGCCACAAAACTGCTACAATCCAGTAGCTACTGTGAGGCTGGTCGATAGGTCGAGCAAATGGAGCTCGGTGTTGCGGGTTTTGTCTGGGCTTTAAGCCATTTGTTCTAGGGCTTCTAGTATATGCTAGGTTATATAAGAGAGGCTTCGAACATTACTAGGAGTATGAGAGTGAAGCTACACAAGAGAGAAAGCCAGGGTTAGAAACCATTAGAGTTTATTCTTTATTGTGTTAAATTAAGGGTGATATCTGTTGCTGAATGGATTCACTATCTTGAGAGCTTGTTCTCAAGTGTGTAGGTTAGTGATTAATGTATTGTTGAATAGATTAATGAAAGTAATCATCTTTTGAGGGGAGGTATTGGTGTTGTTTATTGTTGTCTCTTGTTTATGCTCTGTTTTTCACTCATCTTCTACATCGTTTTCTACCATTGTTGGGTCCGAGCTATTCTCTTTCGGATTCAGATATCAATCCTCCCTTTAAAAACAAATCCAAATCTAGGTTCACCTAGACCTGGTCCACATCCGACCTGATCCCTTATCCACTTGGACAATAGTAGGCAAGTAGGCAAGATGGACTGCACGATCAAAGCAAACGCTATGAACAATATTCAGAGTCAATTAAGGGGCACTCTTTGGAAAGAAATTGATATATTAGTTTCAATTCCCACTACAACTCTGAAGACACCACCATTTATTACGAAATCACACAAAGGCAAAAACTTCACCAATTTTTGGCCTAAAAAGGCAAAAACTTCACCAATTTTTGGCCTAAATAAATGATACGTTTGATAAGGATTGGAGGGATATACTCAACAAGAACCCCTTACCATCAGGTGAAGAGTCATAAGCCTTAATCAGAAGGAAAATCTTTAGAAGGGGAATTCTCACCTGAAAATAATCATTGAATCATTGGAGTAAGACTCCTCATGGTGAGACCATCTCTATTGGGCTGGCCCATGTTCATTTGGTGTGTTAAAGTGATCTTTTACAATTTTAAAGTGATCAATTAGAGAAACAGAATAATTGTATGGGCCGTGTCATGCTGAGATGGTCTCATTAAAGATGAGCTGAGGATCTTTGGATATTTTGAGAAAGATAATTCATGAATAATTGGCTATGTTGGTGAAGTAGTTAGATTATGAATACAGTTGCTTTCCGTGGAGGTTATTATGAGAAGGTGAATATGTAAGCACACTAAATCATGAATGATCGATACTCAAGTTTATGTATTATTTTCGTTGTTTTGCAGAAATCAAAGTCGTTAAAGTCGCAAAGATTTCTGACCTGAAGCAGGCTGTGGAGAGTGCTTTCAATCATTTACCTACGACGGGACCTGAAAATATTTCGTGGTATGATCAATTTCACGCGGAATTGAAAAAATCACTTCTAGGGAATAGAATGAATCCTAGAAATATGATCTTCAGTTCATTTCATTTTCTCTACTAATTTCCTTTTATCTCTTTTGCTAATAGGCGTCATGTATGGACACATTTTTGTTTATCTTATTGTGGTCAGAAGCTTTTAGATGACGATGACTATATCAAGTACTATGGCATCCGAGATGGGGATGAGGTATATTTTCTTACATACTCTTTGTACTTCACAATATGTGATGCCTGCGGCAAAGTTACTTTGATATATCTAACGATATACTTCCTGAAATAAATATTTACGGGTACATAATCCTACGAAAGGACTCTTTTATGCGATATGTTGATGTTGCAACTTAGCTAAAAATGTCGAGCATTCCAAATTTTTTTTAAATGATTAAGGACTCTCTTATGGAAAGTACACTAACACACCAATTGGTTTACAAGAGGAAAAAGCAATTGCAAGTGATGTCTTCGTTGTGTCTATATATTGCAATGGATCTCCCGTTTGTGTCTAAATAATTTGTAGATATTAGTCCACTCTTCACATTTGAGCTCTAGCAAATGAGGATAAGTCTTGAACTTTACTTATCTCTCATAACTTGACAAGTGAGGTCGTGCAGGTTTTAACCTTCATTGGTCATGTTGCTTGTGACAAATAGACCTTATGCCACTCAAGCTCAGTCCACTTTTGCAGCTTGTATTACTTGAGTTTTGTTAATTATGTGGATTCTACTACTGAAGAGCATTGTAATATTGAACTTGCCAAAGCCTTATAATAGCCTTAACCTAAAATCCAAATAAGTTGAGAGTGAGACAAGCAGAGAAGTTGTTTCGAAGTTTGATATGCTGTGTCTGTTTTTTGTTTTCACCTTGGGAAGTTGTATTCCATATCTATGAAAGGGATTCAATTAGCTACTAGGTTTTCTAAATCATGCTGTCTGTTTTGTAATGGAATTTTGCTAGAGCTATTACACGGAGTCGTTGGGTGACAAAACGCAGTATCTCGTAACAGTCAACTAAAACGGCCGCATTTTTGTAGTTGGGTTAGTTCAACTGGCTGGAAGTATTGACTGATTTGCTCACTCTTATAGCCAGTTATTTAAACTAATTGTTATGGAGATGTTTGATGTGTTATTGTTTGTTGTTGCTGCTTGTTTATTAGAAAAAAATGGGTTCAAAAAGCCAAAAGCCGATTAAAACACTATTTTGAGTAGCATTTGGTTTTAATTAAAAAGGCTTGAAAGTTATTAGTCATTTACTCTATTTGAACAACCAAAAAGTCAAACGTCAAAAGTCAACTAAAAGCAAAGGAAATAACAATTTTCCAAACACGCCCCTTTTCTTTTGCAGAACAAGAATTACTTTATGCTAAGTTATTTTGAGCTTTCTTTGAAGCAAGTGTAAGAAGCTAGTGGTTCTGAAATTGGCAGATAATGCTAATGAAGTTGCATTATTAGGAAATTACTTCTCATTAACTGCAGTGTATCACTGGAAATTTTAACCTGCAAGTATGTCATGTTGGTAATCCAGAATGTTAGGATGTTTAGAAATTGGTTTTTGACGTTTGATTTAATTGTTATTACTTCTGCTTTGTGGCTTGTGCTAACTTGACATAATGTGATCTTTGTTGCAGCTTCGCTTTGTTCAGCATGTTTCAATCGCTTATAACCTCATAAAGAAGATCAAGAAAACGAGTAGGAGAATCGGATGTTGTCTCAGTCGGAACATGTACCACTTTCCCTAGGTGAGATCCTGAGTTTGATTTTTGCTGCCCCCCAACCCTAGCCCATTCCCTTCCATCAGCCTACCTTGAAGTCCATCAAGAAAAGGAATCGGATCTCCCTAGCCTGCCACAATGTAGGACTTTGTTTCTTGCTCTCTTTTATCTTTCCGAAATTATAAACCTATATGGAGGTAATTGAGCTTAGTAGTGGCTTAGTAGTGGGAAGTGCATCTTCTAGGTAATGCCCTGTACTGGTTCTTCGTATAGGTGGGGTCGTTCCTGAGGTTATGCTTGCATAACTTGTGATGAAATATTGCTTATTACTTGCAAATGTCTGGTATTCTTTAGAGTCATTCTATTGTCTAGAGAAGATTACAGGATACTTTGTTCCTTTTGATAAATTGAGGCTGAAACTTAGAACGAACTAGACAAAATTAGCCTTCGGACCCATTATTTTCGTGCTCTCTTAATTAGTGACCAGCAGGATATCTGCACTTCGTCACTTATTTTTTCGTTCTAGTTTCTTTTTTCTGGCATCTGCAATGACGGAACTGAATGGCTGGGATGTTCTATCATGCAGAAGACAGAACGACGAGGAGGGAAGCTCGAAAATACAGGTAGCAGCCGATGAACAGCTGGAGAACCTAAGGTGTCAATTGCAGGATAGTGCAAACCACAATAAGCCTGTTCTCTCATTCATTCAGAGGATGGTTCTTATATTCTAGAAATTCCAGCACAGAGCATGTATAATTCGAAGGGCAACCCAATTCATCGATGTGGACAGGTGAATCCGTCCGTTGCCTAAGAAGCCTTTTCGTAACAATAGACCGGCTAGCTATCTTCCAGAGTATCTCAGGTAGAACTTTAAGCCTTATCGTTTGTATAGAAATACCTCTATTTGAATGACTTCTCTTGGATGTAGCATGTATAGTTTTTACATATCACAACAATAAAGATGTATACACATGTATTAGGAGTAATTCGATTGCTTCCGGAGAGTTTCATGTCAAGTTATAGGATCTGTATTCTGTCTCTATACCTGAATACATTTGCTGCAGTCGGTCTGAAATACATAAAATACATTTGCAACAGTACAAACTTTTCATATTTGAAAAAAATGCTAATAGTCAACTTAACCGGCACATATACTAATATTTCTAGGTATATAATTTAATACATAAGTTGAATATTGTCAGTTGATATCATTGACTGCCAATAAATTCGCCCTATAAACTGCAGCCTAGTATTTCCCGAGACAATTACTAAGAGCTTACACGCATCCTCAAATCTCAGTGGATGTTGAATGTCATCATATCTACTAGGAGCTTACATGTGAAAGGAATTGAGTTAACCTAGTATCGATTACCCTCAAGAAAAAAAGTATCGATTACCCTCAAGAAAGAAATTGAGTTAACCTAAGATCATATTAAACAAAAAATGTGGAGCAATAATAATTGAATCCCTTATTTGATAATTCTTAGTTATTTAGTTTTGTTGGAATTAGATAGGAAAAGCGTTAAAATTATTTGGTAATTTTTAGTTTTTTTAGTTTTGTTGGAAGTAAATAGGGAAAATGTGGTTAAAGCGTAAAACTAGTGTATGAATAATAGATGTAAATAATAACATTTTATATTCTGGTCATCAATTAAAAAAATATAACAAAATAATAATAGATTCTTAAGTTTATGATTTGTAACAAAACTAATGAAGATGATGAAATATTGTTTCTAAAGTTAAAAAAAAAATATTGGGCATCCATTAAGGTACTAACACTTCTCATATTTATATTAATGTTTAGGAAACTTAAAATGGTTATCGATTGTAGTTGCCATTTGTATGTACGGATGTACCATCAAAATTTCAAATCAATTCTACACAGGGCCGTAGCAAGGGCAGGGCAAGTGGGGCGACCGCCCTGGGCCCCCAAACCAAAAGCTCATCTTCAAATTTAATTAAGGCCCCAAATTTTCAAAATAATTATTCATGAAAAAAAATAACAAAAAATAAATATAATGGCGTTAGTGGTACTAAATGGTGATAATAGGAATGAATTATAGTGTAAAATTTCATCAAAACTTTCATGTCATTCCCATAGTAATGAAACTTTGATCACAAAAAATTTTTTTGTTCACAAAATTCCATTACCACCTAATACCACCTTTCCCAATGGTAATGCATTGGAATGAATTTTATTAACAAAATGAGATGATTGAAGTTGTCGAGCATGACCATCAAGGAAGCCATGAGATTTTTCAACCAAAATTACACTAGTTTTTCATTCCATTACCGTGGTTTATTACCACTTACCAAACGTGTCGTAAAAGAAAGAAGCGTATTAAGCAATTACCAAAAGGAGTTTCATAAGAATTTCAAACGCCACTATTCAACCTTTTTCCTCTCTAATTTTTCTCCCAAAATATTCACTTTCCTAAGTGAATTTTGATTAATCCAAAAAAAAGTCATGAATTTAATTCTATCCCCTTTTGTCGGTCATTTCGTTCTTCAAAATGTATCACAATTCAAATTTCAAGCATATTAATTCCTTATCTTTCGTGATTATGATAAACGATAATTTTATCCTTCAATTATCATCAGAAATTCATCTAATTATATATAATCCTCTTTGTATATTCTACTTTATTCATCAAAAATTTTTTTTATTAAGTTTTGGGAGAAATGCTAGATTGCTAAGGTTAAATGATGTAGCTACTTTATGTATTGAGAAAAATATGTTAGAACATATTAATGTAGAAACTATTATTATTGACTTTGCATCTAGAAATGCTCGTAGACATATCATGAACGCTTAGGCTTTGATTTAAATGTTTAATCTATATGAAATTTGATACTTTTAATGATTATAATGCGTAATAAAATATGTATTTTTTTGCCTACCTAATATTTATTTTATTTTAAAATATTATATGTCAATTAGGGCCCCAATTTATATCTTCGCCCCGGGCCACCGAAATTTCTGAAACGACCCTGATTCTACATATCTTTTATGTAGTAGATCGAGAAAATTAAAATTAAAAGAGAATTCAAATTTAAAACTTTGCTACTTTTTTTTAATTATAAAACTTTGTTACTTCGGTTAAGATAAAATTAAATTTTTCCAATAATAATAACTATTGGAGTACGGTTTTTTTTGAAGAAACTATTGGAGTACATTACTTACATGTGTGAATTTTGATTTACAACACTTATAAATCTTTCTTTATTTAAATTGAAAATTTTTACTAGTCTAAGTGACACCAATAGAATTTTTTTTCATTTTGTGTTTTTAAAGACCAATGCAATTTCAATAAACTAAAAATCTAATCACCTCCCTTAAAGGAACATGAGTATAAATTGTTTGTCAACTTACCTCACCCATAACCTGCCCTGAGCGGAATATCATATGATGATGAAAAATCTAACCACATCCAAATTAGAACATCATTAATTCGGAAAATTATACAAAAATATTTACTTCTTCAAACTATAAAAAAGATTTTTTTTTTTTTTTTGAGAAAACAACATTATAAAAAAATTTGTTTACAAAAAAAAAAAAATCAAATTGTTTGTTGTATGATTCCTACCAAATGTGAAATGACAAATACCAATCTACCACAATTTGGAACCCAAATTTGTGTGGCATACATTGGGATAACCTTTCCCATTTTTTCCCCCATTTTCTTCCTCCAAAAATCTCCTCCTCTTCTTCCCAATCAAAATCCTCTCACCATTAACATTTTCATCTTCCTCATCTTAGAAAGAGAAAGCTCTACAATCAGCCATGGCTAACATGCTCATGGCCTCTTCTTCTAAATCCCTCCCAACTCCATCAATTCCCTCTACCCAAAAACCCAAATTCTCCCCCCTTAAAACCCCACTTCTCAAACTCCCTTCTCAACAAAACCCACTTCTCAAAACCCTCAATTTCAATCTCCTAAAATCCGCCGCCATTACCATTACTCCACTTTCCCTCTCCTTCCTTCTTCCTCACCCTTCCCTCGCCGAAGAAATCGAAAAGGCTTCACTCTTCGACTTCAACCTTACACTCCCAATCATAATGGCTGAATTCCTATTACTCATGTTCGCTCTTGACAAGATCTACTTTACCCCTTTGGGAGATTTCATGGATCAACGTGATTCCGCCATTAAAGAAAAGCTTGCAGATGTTAAAGACACTTCTTCTGAAGTAAAACAACTTGAAGAACAAGCTAATGCCGTCATGCGTGCTGCACGTGCTGAGATTTCTGCAGCTTTGAATAAGATGAAGAAGGAAACTCAACTAGAAGTTGAAGCAAAATTGGCAGAAGGTAGGAAGAAAGTTGAAACAGAACTTCAAGAAGCTTTGGGTAGTTTAGAGAAGCAGAAGGAGGATACCATCAAATCATTGGATTCTCAAATTGCTGCTCTAAGTGATGAAATTGTTAAGAAGGTTCTTCCTGTTTCTTAAATGTGATTACTCTTTTTGTTTTTTGTAAGTTTTATTTGAATATTTGTATGTGAATCAATGGATATACTTTATATATTAATGGTATAAATGATACAATGCTTTATTTGGGAAATTTGGATGTTAATATCAGTTACTATGCTTTGTGATTGGATTGTTAATTAGGAGTGCACATGGATCAATTATGTTATAAAACGGTTTGGTCCGATCTGGTGATTTAAATGGTCAGGAATTTTTCGTTTAATCGGATTTTAGTGTCGACAGTGTCGTAACCGGGATTGTATGGGTCTTAGGATGGGTCTTAGGTAAAATGAAAGAAATAGACCCTCGCTACGAAAGGATCGATTATGAACTAAACGGGAGTTTGAAAATTAACAAAAATGGACCCTATATACTTCATTACAATTAGCATTAAAAATGTAGATGTGCCGTATAATTCTTAAGAATAATTTGCGAACTACAGCCAAGTTTAGCACTTTTGCGAATTACGGCCACCAAAGTATCAAAGTTTACAAGTTTACAAGTTCAGGCCAAAAGCACATAACTCCGACCCCTTAACCTAAAATCCGACCACCAAAATGGTCGGAATTCTGTGTTTTTGCTTGAACATGTAGAAGTAGATCAGAGCTCATTAGATCATCTATCATTTCTCCATTGTTATAGATCAGTCAGTGAGTAGTGACCAATCTTTCCGATACACCATACATTTCTCCATTCATCCATTGCCCCGTCTCTTTCTAAAGACGGCATTGAAACTTATTCGGCATACAGCATGGTCCTGCCTCTCGTAGACAATGTATGTTCGTTTCTTGGGCACTTGTTTCCTCAAGCTCTCCGTTACTGCTTATTTCCGCTGCTGTTCTTGGTCCATCAATCGGTTCTGCTTGTTACGCTGCCATGGGTCTAAGCTGGTCAGTAGTCGCTTGGTTTCGCGGATGCTCTTGTTTTCTGTTTATAGTTCATAGATACTGATACGATTTAGAAGTAGTCGAATGGCAATATATGGTCATTGTCGACTGAAAACTCGATTAGGAACATGTGGATATAGCTTAATGATCCGATGATTCGAGCTGTATTCGTGAGTTAAAGCGCAGCAGATGGACAATATAGCTTCATAAGCCGAGAAATGCAGATTGGTTGATTGTTGGAATATAAGAAGTCATCTTTGTTGTTGTGTTCTTTCTTGCAAAATACGAATAAGGTCCGATTCACCACCTATAGGAAGATCAATGCTCCCTCTCCCTCTCCGTCTTACATGTAGCGAATTATTTTTACGCGAAATTTTAAAAAATAAAAATAAAATGATAGACAAAGATATATGCATAAAAGATTGAACTTTTCAAATTATGTTTTAATGTAGTGTAGTTGAGAAAAATCATATGGATGTCGAATTTTCAAAAGATAAGAGATAGGCGGGATCTTTAAAAATGACCACCTAAAAATCGATTTCGATTAATAAATAAATTTTTAGACATCTCTAAAAGATGTAACGCAGAAATTTACCTCCAATTTAACACCAATTGGCTCTAAAAATGTTAAGCATGCAACACGAACATTCAATGAAACTAAAGCAATTCGGTTAGTCTCTTGAGCGACCGTCTCTTTGAAAGTCGTTTAAGTCCAGCCCATTAAAGATTAATACATCACAAATTCTTGTTTATACCGTATCCTTAATGCTTACTTACTATTTTTAATGTCTACTTACATTATGTTCCATGCCTACTAACCTTATTCTTAACGTCTAGTTTCAATATCTTAAATGTCTAATTGCATCATTCTTAATGCCTACTTATAATATTTTTAAAAATATATAATGGACTGACCCAATTAGACACGATCTCTCAAAGAGACCATATTTCACAAGAACTTGTGAAAGCAATTAAATTTACTTCCAATTTGACACATAGTCCAGTACAAAAATGTTAATTTCTTAGATTTTGAATACAAGTATAAAAAATACTTCCTCCGTTCCTTTTTGTTTTTCCACCTTACTAAAACGGGCAGTTCCATAAGTTTTTCCACTTTAGAATACTTTCCATTTTTGGAAAATTTTCATCCCACTTTTACCCCTTAAAACCCCACTTTTCTTACTTTACACAACTATTTAATTATTTTCTCTCTCATAATTTCAATACAATCATTATATTACACTATTATTTAATTATTTTTTCTCTCATACTTCCAATACAATCATTACTTTCCACCACTTTATAATTAAAATAATACCCACTACCACCAAAGATTCTATTTTTCTTAATCTTAGTGAAAAACCCAAATAGGAACATCAAAAAGGAACGGAGGGAGTATACAAGTACTAAAAATGGAATAAAACATTTATTATTCAAACAATATTAAGCATGCAAGTATGCAACACAAACAGTTTTTTTTTTTTTTGAATAAATGCAACACAAATAGTTAATGAAACTAATGCAATTAAATTCCCTTATTTTATTTTTTAAATCCTCCGACACGAATTAAAATGATGATTTGGTTTAAAAAAATAAAACGTGAATTAAATTCCCTTATTTTATTTTCTAATTCCTCTAACACGAATTAAAATGATGATTTAGTAAAAAAAATAAAAAGTGAAATTGTTGAGAGTGGGATTTGAACCCACGCCCTTTCGGACCAGAACCTTAATCTGGCGCCTTAGACCAACTCGGCCATCTCAACTTTGTTGATAATTTTACTTACTTTTTAGTTTTAAGTTTTACCGGCTCCTTCATTGGGTACAAAATTAATTGCAAAAAATTAGGTTTTTAAATGTGTAATAACCAATATTAAATCACAGCTTTAGTAAATATATACTTTTTATTGAATACACACATGATGCAGGATTTATTTCTTTAATTCATCATTTTTTTTTTCATTTGATTTTACTACTCCTATTTTTATATTTACATGTAGATATTTATAAAAAAACTAGCAAAGACTGATTCAAATATATTTATCATTATCAAATTTATATATTTTCGGTTAAATGTAATAATTGATATACATAATAAGAACTATTTCGTTGAGTAAATAATTACTAAAGATATATTTTTAATAAATAATAATTAAATATTTATAGCAATTCTTGTATGAGATCGTGTCACGGTGAGAAAAATCCATACAAGCTGCCCAAATCATTTATATTTAAAAAAGTTCAATGAATTTCAGCTTAATTTGGCAAAATACTGCCATCATTTTATAACTAATTTTTATTTTTATTTTTTAATAAATTAGAATTAGTTCAATCCATATTAAAACATTTCGACGAGATGATCTTAATTGAAGAATTTGTAAAAAAAAAAGTGTAATGATTTGTGATAAGAGTATTGAATGTTGAATCAAACTAGCAAGATGGTTTGTTATGATTGCAAATAGTCAATAGAGTGTTGAGTTTTTTTACCGAACCATGCATAAAATTATGCTATATATTATTGTATTTCACTCAAAAAAGATATAATAATTGATATGATTAATTTTTTGAAAATAAGTTTTATTGACAATTTTTTTTACATTTTCTGCAAGAATACTAGATGATTATATTAATGATTTTCTAGAATTTATGCACTTTATAAAAATTATTTTTATGATAAATTTTGTAGAGGTTGGTTTTAATGCCAACCACTATATATAATATAATAAATTTAGCTAAATAAATGAAAATAATTGTAAAATATTTATATCAAGTTTTACGATAAAAGTTAAGAATATCTGTTAGGCTGTTATTTTATTTCAATAAATAAATACATTTTAGCAGTCATTTTCTATTTTGTTAAAAATTTTATTTTCATTTTAAGAATTTTAATTGGCAAAAAACAAATAGCTTAGACTCTCTACTAAAATAATTAACGATTGAGATTTCATGGTTGTAGTGACTGACTTTCAAATTTAATCATTATAAAATTATCCATCATTTCGTGAATATTCCACAAAAGGTACACTAAAAATAAAAAAGTTCAAAAATATATGAATATTGTATACATGTCTATATGTAAAAATATTTTTTTTTTTATTTCTCTCAAATTTGCAGTGTAAGACTAATAGAAATTTCTTTTAATTAATTCCTCAAATCTCCATTATCTCTTTCTATAAGGATATAATATGTTGTCATTATATCCTTCTTTATAATTAGCGTTTAATCCTTATATAAGGTATTGTAAATAGTGGCGGAGCCATATTAGAGTCTACGGGGTCATGTGCTTTTAGGTGTTTTTAAAAAAAGAAAATTAAAGTAGACTTTTCTATTTGTAAGATTAAAAGTAAAATTAATACTGAAGTCTTTTGATAATTAATACTCCATCATTTTAGTAATTTTGTCTTATTTATTTAGTTTATCTTATATTTTTAATTAGGTCAATTGATTTAATTTGTTTCATTTCCTTTTATATGATACGTCGTATTTAAAATTTTAGCACGTAGCGGTAAAATAGCTGTTAGTTTTACAAATAAAACTTCGCCGAAATTTCATCCATTAATTGGTGTCCCCTGAAACTCCGAATCCTGGATCCGCACTGAATTTTGTAAACTAGTGTCACAACTCACAAGGAATAGTCTGGATTTTTTTTTAGGAGTCGTTTGGTTGATGTAGGAATTAAATTCCAATGGGATGTTGTAATTTATTGGAATTTACTTCCTTTGTCAATTTTCTAGGAATTACTTAATATTGTTTGTTTGACAATAGAAATTTTTATTTCCTTGGAAGTAATTCATGGGAATTGTTAATGACCAAGGGGGGTACATGGTAATCTAATTCCTATGTCTCATATAAATTAACTTCTCTTGGATTTTATAATTCCTAGACATTTTAGATTTTTTGGCAACCAAATAAATTAGCATAATACTATTTCCTAGAACTTAAAATTCCAAGGGTAATAGACTAATAGAAGGTAACCAAACAAGCCCTAGTATTTGCATACTCTGATTTTAACTTGTATAAGCGAAAGATACTAAATATGAATATGACCATACAAAAATTCAAAGGTCCCTCAAATTAATAAACAAAAAATATTAGCCATTAAAAGAAATTCTGCCATACTATTTATTTATGAGCATTGACTACGACTATATTTTGGACCACACGAATTATTTATCCAATTATCCCTCCTTTTGATGTCTTGTGTGATTATCGAGTCTTATTTCAATAAACATATACTCTCTCTTATTTACCATAGGAGTATCATTTGACTTTTCACGGATTTTAAGGAGAGTCAAATGGGACCACATGTGTAAGAGAAAAATGTAGAGTTTTTGAATTTTTATAGGTGTAAAATGGGGTTAGTAAGTATAAAGGTGTAAAAAAGTTAAGTTTAGTAGGGATAAATTGGTAAAGTTAAGATACCCAAAATAAAAATGAGACATTTAAGGTGACTTGACCCGATAAGGAAATGGAACACTTAATGTGAATAGGGGAGAGTATTATATTTCTTCGATGAAATTTGAATTATATTCTTATTAATCGTTGTACCCAACCTTGTAATAAAAAAAATCAGCATAAAAATAATTTTTGGGATAGTAAATGATAAACTTAAATCTACCATTATGTTTTAATACATATAAAATATTCCGAACATTTAAGAACAAGCATTAATATGAATAATTCAAACATAGAAGTAATTTAAATTGTGTTCTTGGAAAAGAATGAGAACAAAACTTAAAAATAATGGATCAATTAATATTCCTTCATAAACAACAAACGAGTAAATTAAAATTGCTCTTGATTAAGATAGAAAAATCATGATTTACTATTCCTAGTGCAACTATGAATATTGCTTTTGGTGTCAGTGTTTATTAGAGTTAGAGTTAGAGTCAGAGTCAAAGTCATCAATTCAGTATTTTAAATAAGTAAGGATTCAAAAGAAACTTAATTGTACAAATTTGTAAATTTTGTCACTTTAAAATTGCAAACTTTTTTAACTGTATATGTTGCAAACTCAAAAAAAATATTGATAAAGTATATTAATTTGTAAATAAATACTTTATTGCTCCGAGTTTCAACCCCTTGGGTGTTTTGGGATAATTTATTTTGGTTAGGTTTATTAAACTTGAGTTTATTTGAATGGATTATTAAGCCAAACATGCTATATAATCGTGTAATCGAATCGAACTTATCTTTATTTTGGTTTTGGGTTTAAGTTTTGTGTTTAAAATTTTTATACCTTAATCCTCTCTCTAGACCCTTTAAAGACCCATACTCGACATACTTGCTAGACCCACTTTAGATCCATTCATTACACAATTTAAAATCAATTTTGATTTTGTTATAAACTTATATTATGGAGTATTTATTTATTTTTAGTTTAGACTTATGATGCAAGTATGCATTGCCTATAAATCTATTCTAATACTTCCTCCGTTCCAAAATACTCGCTACATTTCTATTTTGTGCACTATTCATTGTTCAAGCTTATTTTACATATTGCGACTAATGTGTAAGTAAAAATATAGTCAAGTGAGATCTTGTTTGAATCGTCTATTCGCATACTTTTATAATATTAAATTTTTATAATTTTTAGATAAGTGTAGTTTAAGATATTAATGATTAAAATTGTGCATTGGATTGCGTAAAAAAGTGAAATGTAGCAAGTATTATGGAACGGAGGAAGTACTAATAAACCCTTATCGGTAATATAAAAAGTCTAAATTTGGATTATAAAATTAAGCTACTAGC
Organism: Amaranthus palmeri; assembly: GCA_019776075.1. Lineage (NCBI taxonomy): Eukaryota > Viridiplantae > Streptophyta > Magnoliopsida > Caryophyllales > Amaranthaceae > Amaranthus > Amaranthus palmeri. The sequence goes on from JAAKBH010000322.1 coordinate 347,091, forward strand.
CCTACAAGGCTACAATGTATGTAAATAATGATGCAACTAAAATAAGTAAATAATGGAAAAACTATATACAAAATTACAAATATATATTCCCCCAACACACACACATAGAGAGGATTTAGATCATGTGAAAACTGAAAACAGGGGTACATAAAAGCTATAATGGAGTACATATTTGGGTGGCAGTTTTGTAAATAATTAGACATTTGCTAAAAAGGATACATATATGCTTAAAAGGGGTGCATATTCAGTAATTCAGATGGCATTTTTGTAAATAATATGAATTTTTTTCTGCACAAGAAATATGTACACCCTAAAAGATAATATGTACCCCTTTTACTACAATATGTATACCTCTGTCTGGTTTTCAGTTTTCACCACTTTAAGTGTTTTCATAAGAAATATGTACACCTTATAAATATATATATATATATATATATATATATATATATATATATATATATATATATATATATATATATATATATATATATATATATATATATATATATATATATAAAAGGAGTAGAAGTATAATTAAAAATTGAAGGTGGAGAATCTAGGTTTAGAAGACTTTTCTTTTTCTCTTATGACATTAATTTAATGTGCGTCATTAATAAAACAAACATTAAATATTTTTTTGTTTGTAATGATTCTCTTACATATCCCGCAAAAAAAAAAAAAAAAAAAAAAAAAAAAAAAAAAGAAAAAAAAAGAGTGCACCTTTAAATTTTGAAGTCTCCAATGAATTTCAAATAGTCGTTATTTGGGTCGAATTGGAGTATTCGACTAGTGTCATGTGGTGGCCTCTTCTAGTTTTGCCACTCAACCATTCATTTTTATTTATTAATCTAACCTTTTACCTATCCATTATTTTATAATAATTCAACCTTTACCTCTAGTTTGCTATTGGCATATTCTATTAGTATGTTGATAGCAAACTAAATGTAAATGTTAGATTATTAAAATATAATTTAAAGATGAGATTATTCACAGCGGATGAGTAAAATGTTAGATTATTAATATCAATTTTTCCTAAATTTTTTTGTTTTATAAGAGTAAATTTGATTTTTAAAGTATATATTCAAGATAAAATATATTTATGTGGAATCTAATTCATTTTGTTGCAAAGAATTTTAATGGAGTTCTAGTATATATAATTTTTATTATGCATACTATCAACCATGGGATTTCGAAGCTCAAAATTTGCTTTAAAATACGTAAAAAAAAAAGTAAATTTTTGTGCAAATTGGAAATTCTTAATTCTTGATTGAATCGGAATCTCATGGTGAGACCTGATATTTACAGGTTGACTCATTAATTAAAAATTACCGAAATAAATAAAAATGATGATTATTACTCCTAAAATTAGAGGTGTTCCTCGATAATTCGATATTTCCCCGATCTTTGAATCAAATCCGACTTAACCCAATTTCAAAATAAATTTGACTCAAATTGCTATAATTCCTCTCCTTTTAGTGTTCCTTCAAATTAAGGATTCTTTTTTTTTTTTTCAACCCTTAAAAAAAGGAGTCTAAAACTCTCTCACTCCACCGTTTTTGCTTGTTTCTGACGTTTCTCCAAATTGCTCAACCCCATGGAATTGGAACTACCTTTAAATTCATCCTTTTCCCTTTTAATTCTTCCATAATCACTTAATTTATGTTTAATCATTAGGCCATTTCCGGTTTTATCAGTTCAAGTAAGTTCTTTCTTTTTTATGCTTTTTATCTGGGCATCTCCTAATTTGATGTTATTTCATTTTATGATTACTGGGTATGTCATTTTTTCTTTTATCTGATATGGGTTTTGATTATTTTTTGTAAATTTCTTGTTTTTGTTTGCTTAATTTTTTATCTTTCTAAAATGGGATCGAAGTATTTGTTACAAATTGTTCCCATATTTAATTGTTACTTAATGTGATTGTAATTGGTATGTTATAGGTTGTGATGTCTTATGAGTGTGATTATGAGGCTTAATCTTAGTTTTTACTGCATGAACTTTAGTATATTAGATTGTAATTTCTTCATTTAAGTGTTATCATTTGATATTATGGCATGTATATTGGGTTGTTCTTTGATCCTTTTGTGATTTTGTTGTTGAAAAGTGCTTTTGGTTGGGTTGATTACTTTACATGGAATTAGAGTCTTTTTTGAATCTTATATTGTGTTCTTTGATCATGATTGTGATGATGTTATTGGGAATGTGTTTTTGATTGAGTTGATTCCTGATATGGTATCAGAGGCTATTATTTCGAATTTTGTCAACCTCATTTCTAGTGAGATATTTAGCGTCGTGTATGAGAAGACATATATTGCATCCTTATAGAAGGCTCTTTTATAAGGGGCATGATAAAGTATGTAACACAACCTAGGGTTACAACTATGAATGTAACTTTTTTGGCTGAGTTGATCTCTTGATAGGAAATATATGGTTTTTCATTTGATTGGTGCTCTGATAAAAAATGAAAATTTGTTTGGGAGAAATCTATTAATTGAATTTGGTAGTTTACATAATTATACTAGCAACCTATGTTACTTGGACTCAGCAACTGATGTTGGATATTGGTACGTGTCCAAGTGTCGGATATGTTTAAATATTCAATTTTGTGCCTAAAATGAAGTGTTTGCCATACCAATGTCTGAGGATCAAAGATCGGACACTGGTAAGTGAAGCAAAATGAAGAGCCTGACTAACATAGCTAGCAACTACAAATTGTTAAACGACTGCTTCACTTTGATTCAAGTCTATTTTGATCGAATCACATATGTCCGCAACGAAATATGGTTCAAGTGTTGAGCTTGACTATTTTATTAAATTATCTCCAGGATTTTAACCGAATTGAATAGTGTAAGAGTCTTATTATGTTCGAGTGTCAAATGTTTGACCCGGGTATTTAAAGTTAAGTAAAGCATCCAAATTCCTAACGGAGGCTCTCATAGTTTTTGGAGGTGAATCTGATGAGGCCTAGTCAGGATTTAAGGGTTTTGAGCTAGAAAAGTCATTACGGTCTCTATCAGTAATTTGTGCAACTCTTTTTGCTCATAGAAAGTAAATGATTTCGAGTTAACACATGCTATTATGCATGCCAAATTACATGATAACCTTGCAACTTTATTTCTGTATCGCATGTGTAATTTTTTAGTCTTTTTTAGCAATGGAATAACAAAGTTCTCGGCATATGTTTTAGGTGAAAATTGTGTATAATATGTTTTTGTCTTAGCTTGGTTTTACTTTTTATGATTAAACTTGGCCAGAGTACAAGGTAGTGAATGAATAGTTCCGATTACTGATGTTTTCACTTTCCAGCAGATATGGCCGATCAAATTGAATCCAAACAACCGACTCCTTTTGAGTTTGTGATCTACGAAGGAGATGCTGATAATATGAGGACTGTTGTGGTGACACCTAATGAAGCTAGCCCGTGGATCGACCCCTCATCAATGAAACTGAGGCATCGAATCGGAAGGGGCCTCTTTGGTGATGTTTGGTTGGCGACCCATCACCGGTCTGCTCAAGATTACGATGAATATCATGAAGTGGCCATAAAGATGCTGAATTTAATGAAGGAAGATAGTGTGAAGGCCTTTTTGGACAAGTTTGCTGATATGCTTCCGAAGTTTCGTGCAATGAAAGGTGTATGTTGGCTACACGGGATTTCAGTTATAGACGGGAAGGTAACAAAACATTTCAACATTTAATGTTTGCAAGAGTTACTTAACTTTGTGTTTACGGGGAATTTCTTGTTGCGCTTATAACCTTCTTGTACTCAATAGATAAGCATTGTCATGAAATTCTACGAGGGATCAGTTGGGGACAAGATGGCTCGTTTTAGAAGCGGGAAACTCTCAGTACCTGATGTCTTGAGGTAATATTCTGTGAAATGGTCATTGAATAGTATCGGTTTCTCTACGTTTCTTCATTCGTGCAAGGTTGTTAGGATCGAGATTCTACCTAGAATCAATAGGGGGTAGAATCGAAATCGATGGAATCGGATTGTAAGACTGTGTGATTCTAAAAGTATGCATTTGTATGCTCTGGATAGCTGATTATCGATTATAATTTATATTTATTATTTTTGAAGTTTTTATTATTTTTAAAGTTTTAAGGTATAAATCAAAATTTATTTCACTTCACCTATTAAGTTACGAAAAATAATACTCTTAAGAGTCATTTAAATTGCAAATCAAGAGAAACTTGAATTGTATAGTCATACTGTTATGATAAGTTTACATGTATTTATATAGATTATAAGATTTTGTTTACAATTGAGACTACCCTTGTAGAATCGGATCATTGAATTGTAGGATCATAGAATTGTGCCTACCGACTTTAAGATCCTACCTTTGATCCGGATCGATTGCCTATTTTTTATCATAAGATCGTAAAATTGTAGATTAGGATTGAGATTCTATTAACCACTGTCGTATGTCATACACTTAGGTACGGAATCAATCTGGCTGAAGCAATATTGGAATTGCACTCCCATGATATTATGGTCCTCAATCTCAAACCTTCAAACTTCCTTCTTGACGAGACCGATAAAGCAATATTAGGGGATTTCGGAGTTCCATATCTTCTTCTGGGACTGCCATTGTCAAACTCTGATGCGTCGATCACCGTAGGTAGCCCGAACTACATGGCTCCTGAACAATGGGAGCCAGAGGTAAGAGGTCCAATATCATTTGAGAGTGATTCATGGGGTTATGGCTGCAGTATTTTGGAAATGTTGACTGGGGATCAACCTTGGTGTGGGAGATCAGTTCAACAAATTTACCGCGCAGTAGTTCTTAATCGAGAGAAACCACAGATACCGAATGGTCTTCCTTATGAGATCGAGAACGTCCTTTCTGGTTGCTTTGAATTTGACTTCCGAAACCGTCCTCTAATGACTGACATCTTACAGGCGCTCAAGAGGTTAGTTGTCATAGCCTTTTAATCTAAAAACTAAATGTTTTTCAAGATCATTAATCAAAGAATAATTTTGCTAATCACAGCCTTAAAGTTTAGCACTTTTGCGAATTACAACCTGAATATTTAATTTTTTGTGAATTACAGCTACCAAAGTGTCAAAGTTTGCAAGTTCAATCCAAAACACAGAATTCCGACCATTTCGATTGTCAGAATTTTAGATTAATTGGTCGGAGTTTTGTGTTTTTGGCCTGAACCTATAAACTTTGATACTTTGATGGTTGTGATCGCAAAAAATAAATATCAACCACGTTGTAAAGGTTTGCTAAAAAACCGAACGAATATTTCCACATTGTAAAGTTGTAAATAAGTGTTTTGGACCGTTTCGAGAAATATCTCATGCTTTTAGTTTTGGTTGATATTTGGCATTACGATAACTCCATCAAATCATTACCGCATCATCGTGTCATTATCGCATATGCCTATCTTGCACAAAACCGGTGCATATGTTAACAATTAAAACGGAGAAAGAGAAAGAAAAGAGTGGTTTCTCCGACATTTGTATCTAAAAGAGCTAAATTGTGAATGCTGAGACAACCTATATGTCAATATGTTTGTAATTGTTCTGTCTTTTATAAGCCATTTCAACGTATTATTTTGGGAATCTCACATATATTCTGATCGTGCAGCTCACACGATGCTATCGTGAATGAAGAGAGAACTTTTGTTTTAAAGAGTAAATCAAACATTGGCAAGCCGAACCAGCATCATTACACGGAGTGGTTTCTTTCCAAAGATACTCTCCAGGAAGGCGACATAGTGCGGTCTAGAAAGGCAGCTAAGTCCTCTAAAATTGAGAACATGCTAATCCCAGAAGGGAAAGTTGTTGGCTTCGAAAGCGTCGATGGTAAAGATCACTCGGTCTTGGTGAAGGTCCATGGAATCCACGATCCATTGAGAGTTCGGACATCAACCCTTGAGCGTGTCACACATGGCTTTGCCGCTGGAGATTGGGTGCGCCTACGAGAAGAGCAAAAACAGCATTCACCTGTCGGAATCCTTCATTCAATAACCCGTGATGGATCTACGGCTGTTGGGTTCATCGGGTTGGAAACACTATGGAAAGGTAACCATTCGGAGCTCCAAATGGCCAAGCCTTTTCACGTGGGCCAGTTTGTGCAGCTTAAAGCCAATGTTTTTAATCCCCGATTCGATTGGCCTCGAAAAAGGGGATTATGGGCTACCGGAAAGATCAGACACATCCATCCTAATGGATGCCTTACGGTTTTCTTCCCGGGAAGATTACCTTTTGGTCAAAAACAAGAAGAGGTTTTGGCTGATCCCGCTGAAGTAGAAGTGGTCTCTTTCAATTCCTGTCCGGGGATTCTGAATAAGTATCAACATCTCGAGGATATTCACTGGGCCGTAAGACCTCTTCTTATGGCTTTAGGTCTGTTTACCGCGATGAAAATGGGACTTTTTGTGGGGAAAAAGATTACCAAACCAAAAATGAGAAGAGAGAAACACCAGGGTAGTGATCAGCCTACTGATGGTGCTAGCAAATCACAACACGGATTCCCCGTTCTATGGCCTCAGTGACCTCTCGAGAAGGTACTTCTCGTTCTCGTAGGCCGTGTACCAAGCCGTAAGCTCTGTCCATATCCATTTTTATCTTCTAGCAGTTGAACATATCCAACCTAAAAAGTTGTAGTTACAAGTACTCTACTAAGTACAAACTGTATAGCTCCCTAGAATCATATGCTTGTGTATAAATCGTACATCTAAACAATTTCTTCGGTTTATCTAGTAACATGTAAATATTATACCTTAGTCCGATTTTTACGCTTTAGATCTATTTTGAGCATATTATTCTACTAGCCGGTGTAGCGAAAGTTAAGAATTTGAAATCATTGACCAAGTCCAGTCTTCTGCCTTCCAGATTTTGAAGTCGGATCAAGTTGAATTCGATTAAACGGTCGGGTAAATATTGGGTCTTTGGTCTGTTTTGAACACCTCTATGTAGATGATTTAATTACCTATATGGCTATATCACATGTGATAGATTAATAGTTAAAAAGGAAAAAAAGGGGTGAACTAAAATCTTCTATCTAATTGAAAATTTAAGCCATTAGCTCTATAAAATGATTTTCATATATTTCATAAAGTTAAAAATTCAATGAGAACGCTTTAAGTTGCATGAATTATTTGACCCATTGTAATGAATTCTTTGAAATAAAATAATTAATTGAAAAATAAATTTATAGTATTAGATAAAATTAATTTTGAAGTATATAAGTATATAAATTCAAAATAAATTAGAAATAAAATTTTAATTTTAATTTCAAAAAAAGCGATAGAAAATAAATTTTTAAAATAATCTATTAAATGAATAAAATCATTTAATTGGTAATCAATAAAAAAGCCTATTGATAACTAACTTCAAAGTTAATCTAATCAAACTCGAACATAATTTTTGGTTAAAACTAGACCAGATTCATACAATTCTTTTTAATCACAGTACGTCAGTACCTTTACAACTTAAAAAATAGTTTTTGACAAAAAAAAATTATTAGAATACATTGTTGCCTACTCTTCTATTCCATTAAGATTGTCATAGTCGACCTTTTATGTAAGAGCTTTTCGAGTAAATTGCCGCTTTGTTTGGATTTGAACACACCGGGATTCTAACTAATAGGAAGTGCGTATGAGCAACGACTTCTGTACTCTTTTCGATCTTCTTTACTCTCCGGCTTCACTCATTTTGCCACATTTAGCACTCCATTAGAAATCGCAATGTAGTAAAATTAGCGAGACAATAATATATCGTTGTGACGACTGAGTTTCATTACTGGTTACATGTTGCAGTTTATTGTGAAACCTTACAATTCTCTTGGAGCTCCAGAAAGGCTCATGTGATCAGTTAAACCAGTACTGGGTATAAAATACTTCCAAAGTTCCAATCGAAAAGTTGAACTCGAAAAAACTCGAGCATGCAATGCCACAAAACCTCTAATGCGACTTTTCTAGCAAATAACCGAGTAGCTATGCATATAAACAAGAAATTCCGAGCACAACAACTAAATAACTACTAAGTTGCAGCACCGGTAGCACCAGCTTCATGAACCAACCTTTCCGTTAAAGCTGAAAGACGAGCAACTTCAGATTTTATCTCCGTTAAGCAATCGTTACTTTCAACCACATTCGAATCTGACTCGAACCCATTTTGGACGAAGACCTTTGCTTCATCCTTGCATTGTTTTGGGCTAAACCCGTTTAGTTGGAAGACGTCAATTTCAAGATCAGCATCGATACTCAAGCTAGCTTTATTAAGGAGCTCTCTACTCATTTCCGCCAGTTTATGTAAAGCACTTGTCGCAGCTTCGACCTCAAGCTGAGCCGCTTCGATTTGAAGCTTCTCAATAGCCAAGTCGTCCAAGCTCTTCGGTCCAACACTTTCTTGCGCCAAAATCGAGAGTTTCTTCAAATCATCGGCATTTCTAACCCTTTCCTCCTTTAACTCTTTCACCTCTAGATCTTTTTCTTCTAATCTCCGAAGAACCATCTCTAACTCCTCGTGCTTGATTACGAGTTGCCTCTGTGCCGCCAGAAGCTCCATCTCTTTTTCACGGAGATTCCCTCTCGTCAACTCAAGTTCATCCTCCAGCTGTTTCGTCTGCCGCTTAAAATCCTCTGCGGGTTTTCCAAAAGATGGCGATGGGAACTCACCCAAGTCATTCGAGGCATCAAGACTGTCCTCCTTGGTGGAGATTACCAATTCCTTGGTGAGATCGACAATTCTTCCGACAACTGATTCAGCTTCCGAAGCCATCAGTCTTGCATCGTCTAGCTCGTGCTGCATCACCTCAGCATAATCGTCTTTTTCTTTTAGCATGCCATTAGCAACAGTTAGCTGATCTTCTCTCTTCTTTAGGAGCATTTTTAGTTCTGCTACGACCGAGTTCACTTCCTCTAACCTCATTTTAGCAGACTGAAGTTCTATATCTCTTTCTTGCAGAATGATCTCGCGGGACTTTTGTTCAGATATCAAGTGCTGAATTTCCAGTTTCGCTTCCACCAAATCCTTCTCCTTAACCTCCAAAAGTTTATTCGTTTCTTCAAATTCACTAGTCTTCGTATTTAGCTCCTCTCGGAGAGAAGACAGTTCGGCAATTGCTTGTTGCAAAGAACGTTTTTCGTTATTCAACTCCTCCTGTAGATCCTGCAATAGATCCCGCTTCAACGACAGGTCTAGCTCGATTTCCTTATTCCGAGCCTCCGCAACTCTAAGCTTCGCTCTTTCACTTTCCACTTCAATTTGGGCATTTTTCAGACTATTCATGTAAGTTACAATAGTTTCCTTTTGCTCTTCGAGTTCTAGCATTTGCTTCTCAAGCACCATCTCTTGCTCCTCCATTTTCTTTCTTGACGTGGACAACGATTTCTGCGATGATACCAACTCGGATCTCACATCACTAAGAAGTGTTTTGACCCTCCGAAAATCGTGCATAGTTTCATTACTCTCTCCTATGCGTTTCGATAGATCTGCCCCGAGTTTTTTGAGTTCTTCCTGAGCTAGCAACCACTCCGCTGTCTGCTTCTCCAACTTTGTCTCTGCAGCTTTTAAATTTTCCGATTCAAGTTGTTGAGTAAATAACATTTCTTCAATCTCTTGCTGCTTTGCGCGTAGTGCCGTTCGCAGTTCTCGAAGTTCAATACCTTGCTTTTCCACGACGTCATTGGCTTCGTCTAAGAGCTGAGATTTGGCTATTAACTGAGCTTCGGTCTTGGCAGCTTCTTCGCGCTTTTGTATCAATTCACGCTTCATTCTCTCCATTTCTTCTTCTTTCAACATCAACGTCGATTCTGCGGTGGCAATTTCCTGATCTCGATCTTTCAGTCGCATTTTCAGATCTTCGATGTGCCGTGCCTGAGAAATTAACTTCAAATTAGCTTGCCTTAACTCCTCCTCCAACTTTTCCTGCTTGGAACAAGCGACTGCAACCTCGTTTTCTCGACACTCTAACTCTTCCCTAGCCCGTTTCAGTTCAGCATGCTCCAACGTCACCCTTCTTTCCGCTTCTTCTAGGTCCTCCTCTTTCGTCCTCAAGGCTTCTAATACAGCCTCAAGGTCAGACTCCAAATTTTCAAGGTTAAAGTCCGACTTAGCATTTTGAAAAAAATCAGAACTACTGTTCATGTGTTCTTCCAGTTTTTGGGTTTGTGAAAACAGCCGCTCAAGGAGAACCCGAGCAGTTTCAGGTGCCCCATTAGTGTTGATGCTGGATTTCCTATCTCCCAAGACTGAATTGATCTCATGAAAAGCACAGCACTTTACTGGTTTTACAAAAGATAACATCTTATGCCTATCATGGACTCCAGTAGAGCAAAACTGCAAGGATGCAAAAAGAAAAATGGTGACGATCAGGCATGAGCTTCACTGAAATATTGCATGAACATGAGTAATTACACAAACGTCTTTATGTTATAGCAGAAAAATACAATAATCATACAGCAATCACGAAGAAGACTTTACAGCAATCCTATAAAAGTTCAGGCTATATTACTCGCACTCTTCAATTTGCTTCATGTACTTGTGTTCGATCTTTGATACTTGGACATTGGTAAGACACTTAGACACTTCATTTTAGGGGTAAAATTGAACATTTAGATATATCAGGTACTTGGACATGTATCAATATCCGACATCAGTACTCGATCCTAAGTAACGTAGTGTTCAGAATATGTTGTCTTGTGAAAACTAATCGCTGTTCGTACCATTGTTATAATCCAGGACAGTTTTTTTGCGTTACAAAGCAACACCCTATAAGAAAACTAGAATGTTTGACCATTTGACAAACCAACGATAAATATTTGTGTTGCACGTTGGATAACACACTTTCTTGGTTTGTGAAATCAGCTCTTTTGCGGGGAGGCGAGGCTGGAGAGTAACTTGAGTTTTAGACTCTTTTTGGTCATGGCTAATTTCATGACATATGTTAGTGGAAGAATTTGGACCCAAAGATTGGTATAGCAAAGTTGAGCCAAAACTTGGGCTTGTTTATTGGTAACAATATAATTTCATGACTTGATAGTACAAGAAACAAGGCTGGATTTATTTGTTTACTCTTTGGCGCACAAGGAAAGAATAGTGCTTCGGACAGCTGTTAAGAAGATGCCTAGGAATAAAGGGCGATCCACGTAGAAGCAAGCAAATGAAGACAGTTTGGGGCTGCAGCAGTTGGTGCTCGAACGATCATACCAGATCAGCGTTTTCCGCTGGTCTTTTTATAGCTGTTGTAATGAGTTCCTTGCCCTATTTTCGCCTATTTAAACTATTGCATCCCCTCCCTTTGAGATAAGAGAGCCAGCTATGTATAAAGCTTGAGTCCCCATATCCCTCTATTTCCAATGTTTCGATTACTTAGTTCCTCACACACATCTCCAAGATGTAAGTCCTTCATGTATGCTTTGATCTTTCAAACTATCTTATCCTTTAAAGACATAAATACAATATACCGGCCTAAGATGGAGGATTTTGATGAACCTCATTAAACTTAGTGTCTTTGTTTTGCATTTATTTTCATGCTAAAGTTCATCTTATTGCTTGCAAATGGTCATGTTCATTGGTACACCTTAGGGCTGAGATTTTCAACCGTTCTTGGACCTTTGGCTCACCGCTTCCCGTCCCGACTACCCCAACAAAGGTACAAGTGACTTAAGATCTATTCACGTCTACATTACTATCCTTAAGGTTCTCTATATATTCAAAACAAAACAAAATTGTGCAAGTCAGACAGCCCAAAAGTATCAAATTGTTTAAAGGAATCGTAAATAGAATCATTGAGCCTTTCTGGGTTTTCTATTAGATTTGCAATTTGCAATATACCAATCTTCATTGAATGTATGGTTCACAGGAACAAAACAATGCTAATCAAAGATACAGTAGAAAATGCCTATACCAGCATATACTGCTTCATGATACAGAAGCATTTAAATGCACTTAGGTCTGCCAAGGATTACTAACTTCCGATGAGCACCACCCAAATAACAAAGAAAACCCACCGAGTGGTTCCAATGTTCAGAGCCGCCCTCAACCTCTATCAAATGAGAGCTTGACTAAAACATTGAGAACTATGAGTACCAACTAGCATTACTTGAGTCCTTATCTTAAAAGATGAGTGTTAATAGCATAGTTGCATACTTCCCATTCCAAAAATACAATTCCTAATTTCACAAAACCAATTACTTTTATCGAATGTTTGGCAATTTGGAATTCATTTCCATATATTGAATTGGTCCAAATACTATGTTTGGCAAATCTTAAATTTGGAATTGTTGGAATTGGGTCAATTCCATGGAATTCCAAACAATATAAAATAGGTGAAGTATCAAAACTTGCAAATTCCATGGTGTCATTTACAATTCTTGAATTTGAATACCAAATTTGAATTCCCTATTTTCAAATGAATTCAATGTTCCCAAACACAACCTTACAAAATTTTAACAATTTTTTGATCTTAGACCCAATACAATCTCTAATTATCACACTCAATAAGGTTCAAACACAACCAATCATGGAGGCCAATTATATGCTCTTCAATCAACCAAAAGCCAAAACCCTTGAAAATATTGCAAGGTTACATCAATTACCATGATTCAATGCAACAGCCACCAATTTCTACTAAACCCAGATCATTCAATACCTCAATTTCACTTCCCATCAATTAAATTAACTATCTCACAACACTAATACCAAAATTAGCAAAATACCCATTAATTACAATACCAACACAATATCAAACTAAGTGAATTATGAAAAATTAAATCCCAATAATCCATTAAAAACTGCAATTAACCCAGAATTTCAAGTCAATGAAGAGTAAAACCCTAATAAAATCATCAAAAAGGGCAACAAAGTACAATAATGAAAAATGAAATTCACATAATCCATTAAAAACGGCAATCAACCCAGAATCTCGAGTCCAATGAAGAATAAAACCCTTATTAAATCATCACCAAATTACAACAAAAAAAACAATATAGTAACAAACAGAAAGAACATAGTATATACCTTAAGATAATGGTGACGATAAGCAGGTGTTATATGAGGTTGAAATGTAGCAGAAAACCCCATAAGTGAGTTTCTGAGCACATAAGTGCGAATTTCAATGAAAAAAGGTGAATTTATTCGTCTCACAAAAGCTAATCACCGCCTTAATACAGAAAAAAGTGGAAATTTTTCAGAAAATGGGATAGAAATAGAGAATCGAAGAAAACAAAAAGAAATTGGACAGAATCTTTGTGTTGAAGCCAAGTAGAAGTAGAAAATCAGATGCAAAAAAGGAAAACAAAGAAAGGCGCACTTCTGAATTTTTGCATTAAAGTTAACACCGACTGTAATAAATTGTACTTCTCTTTCTTTTCCTAATAATGCACTAATATTACTCTTAATAATATACTCCCTCCGAATCATTTTAGATGTCTCACACGGGTTTTCATTGGGTATTAACTTTAAGGGTGGTATGAAGTTTATTAAAAGGTAGTATTTGGGTATTTTAATTGATTAAATTTAATTGTAAAGGTGATAGTTGGGGTATTAAAAATAGTAAAAGCGGGGGTATTTAGGTAAAAAAAGATAGACAAAAAAGGAAATGAGACAATCGATATGAATTTGCCAAATAAGAAAATGAGACAATCAAAAAGATTCGAAAAGAGTATCTAATAATGCTAATTTAAAATTATAAAAAATAGGTTTTTTTTGATAGAAAAAGAAAATAGATATTAATAATTCGTATGTTGGGACGAATAAAAGAATTTCCATTTGACTATGTGTTCAAAAACCAAATGACGTTTGTAAAGAAACAGAGAGTAGTGTTTTATTTAGGAAAAATTGTTTTGGATAATCTCATCTATTACCAATTTGCAGTGAATATAATTTCAATTATTGATTATTTCTATGTGTACCTATTGATTGTTACATTCACTTCTTTCTTCTTATGTTTTTTCATTGGTATAACATACTCTTCTTTGATAGTAGGTATTTATAATAGTCGGTTATTTTGTGGCAAGGGCTGCTATCAGCAAAAATATATAAAGATTGGGTTATTTACAAATAATCAATAATTGGATTATTCACAGCAGATTTGCAATAGATGAGATGAACAATTTTTCCTTTTTATGTTAAGTTATACTTACTCATATTCATCTTAATAGTCTCATTTGACTTTCGACATTATTCATCAATCATTTTTAAGTTGTATTTTAGTCTTAATTTATGAGACAAAGCATAGTCAAGTGATGTCTTGTTTGATTTATTATAATGCAAAAATCATTAATATCAACTTTTTACAATTTTTAATTATGCACAATTGAAAATATTAATGATAGAATTATGATAGTAGCAAATAGCCAAATATGACCAGTCAAATCAATTAATAAAAACCTTATTTTTGTTATTATTAAGAAAAAATTGTCATTAATAATTATTTGTTATTATCAAGAAAAAATTAACATAAATTATTCAATATTTTAAATTTTCGTTATGATTGTCTCACATTCGTATTATTTTCTAAAATCATATTTGCCCGTAGCTACCTTATGACTTGATGACTTGCTACAACTAGTCTATTTACTTACGAAAAAGAAAATAAATAAATAAATCTTAAAAAGAAAAGAAAATAAATAAATAATAAATAGACCCTTTTCACGCCCCTTTTACAACCTTAGCCCTTACACCACCCCTGTGCCACCAGGCCCTCCGCTCTAGTCGCTAACTCTACTATTCCCTTTTTATTTTATTTTTATTTTGAGCCCCAGTCTGGTTAAGGGATGCTCTGTATTCTGGTTTTGATTTATCTGATTCTTAGCCTGCCTTCTCCTAAAAAAAATTGAGAAAACTATTCCCTTTTTATTTTACTTTACTTTGTTTTATGTTTTATATTTTTCTTTTATTAATTAAATAATCTTAAGTAGTAGGTCATTAGGTGATAGGATATGCTACAAGCAAACTCACTTAAGGTGGAATTATTAGATAATATTAGAAAAGTGTAATTATTCACAACAAATAGATGAAAAATTGAATAATTAATGATAAATTTTTCTAGTATTAAATAGGATGCTATTGCATACATTCGATTCGAATGTGAGCCTTTAAATAATCCTAGGATTATAATAAATGTTGTCATTGTCTTATTAAGAATTGTGATACAAGGCGGTTGTAAACCTATCAGAGTACCAGGCTATCATCTCACCAATATGAACATTTTAATCACGCACCAAAAGTTACAAATGAATAAATGAATTATTATTATTATTATTATTATTATTATTATTATTATTATTATTATTATTATTATTATTATTATTATTATTATTATTATTATTATTATTATTATTATTACTATTGTTGTTGTTGTTGTTGTTGTTGTTTTCAAGGATCAAATAAATTATGAAAAAGATATGTATATTAATAATATATATATGTGTGTAAAATTAACACAAAAATATTTATCGAATATATTTACTCATGTTTAATTTGGCAATAAATTTATAATTTATTATAATTTCCAAAGTATAACTAATAGGATTATCAATTATGTATTTATGTCCTCAAGTATAATACAAGGGATGAAAGTTGTTTAATTAAAGTCATTATATTACTAAAAGAAAATAAAATAGGCGAATGAAAAATGAGATAAATAAAGAGAATACAATTGCCAACACATAGAATATGGAACAACTAGAGTTATCTAGTAAACTAAATCATGACATGCTTTTGACATAAAAATTAAAAAATTAAGTATATTAAATTAAAATAGTTAAACATTTAAATAAAATTAAAAAAGAAAATACAAAAACTTAAAGTTGTAAAATAGTACTCGGAAATTAAATTAAGAAATAAAATATAACTGACTAAAATAAAAAAATAGGACAATTAAATTGAGACGGGAGTGTAACAAAGATGTGGATTGTGGATAGAGTTGAACAACGGATTTAGTGGTGGAGGATGGTTCACCAAATAGTTGTTCCCACTTCCCACCACAAAATCTCAAATCTCAACGTGTTGTTTTCTTTGACAAAATTATTTTGTTGATTTCGAACTTCCTAATCAGATAGGACACCTTCTTTTAGTCTTAATCTATTAGTTAGTACATTTCACATTATCATCTAGTGTTTCACTCCACGTGATGAATATATATATATATCACTACAACAAATTTAGTCTTTTGCGACATTAAATTTAGGGGTGTTTGGCAATTGGCTGTTGGCTGTTGGCGGTTGGCGGTTGGCTTTTTTAGTTGACTTGTTTGACCAGCAGAAAATGTTGGCTGTTTTTATTGGCTTTTAAGCTAACTTAAAAAGCTAGCTGTTTGTGGAGATGTTTGGTATTGAATGTTGGTTGTTGGCTGTTTATTAGAGAAAAAGTGGGTCAACAAGCCAAAAGCCAACCCCAAAAGCTAGCTGGAGCAGCTTTTTCATTTTGGCTTAAAAGTCAACTTTTCAGCTGCTTTAAAAGCCATTTACCAAACACTTTTTTGGCTGTTTGACCGACAAACAAGCCAAAAGCAAAAAGCCAACCAAAAAGCTAAACAAAAGCCGATTGCCAAACACCCCCTAGTGGCATTAAAAAAATGCCTCTGATTCATATTTTTAGTGTAGTAATTATTGGTTTTATTTTAGGTTCAACCATAAAGTGATTTAGTGACACTTAATTTGGTCTTTAGTGACATATGTAATTATTACTATAGTCTATAGTGGCATTTGTGAGAAATGTCACTAGATCCTATGTTGCTAAAGCTTTAGTTTGATTTTTTAATATGTTGCTAAAGAGTCTAATAAATGTCACTAAAATCTCTATATACACTATAAAAAATTTGAAATAGCGATATTTAAATTAAATGTCACTAAATATATCCCACTATAAAGAATTGATTACTTTTAAGTCAAAATTGATCACAATAGCAGTCATAGAAAACAATCTAAAAACCACAAAATTGAAAATGGATCAGCACATATGTGATTAGTTTTATTATGAGACAGTCTTTCTTGATAGACAAATTCTTTATTGAGACTATCTCACTCGTGAAACAGCTTAATATGAGCTAACCCGATTTTTATTTTCCTTAAAATTAATGAAAAAACAATATTTATTTAGTTTTTTTTTTTTGAGATTATTTTTATTTAGTTATCTACTGTATAAATTTAACTCATTTTATTCATTTTATATACTACCTCTGTTAAATGTTATCTGCAACTTTTGCCATTTTTGTCCGCTCAAGGTTATTTGCAACTTACTATTTTCTTTCCTTTTTTAGTAAAAAATAACCAATCTAATTATCTATTCTATCATTTTGTCTCTCCTTTAATCACCTATCCCATCATTTTCTCTCTCCTTCTTTTCCCTTAATTACTTATCCCTACTTCCTCTCTCCTTCTTTCTCTTACTTACCTATCCTTACTTCCATTATTTTCTCTCTCCTTCTTTCCCTTAATTACCTATACCTACTTCCTCTAATTAAGTCTTACAAAAAAATGCATTGGCAACCGCAAAGTGTACCGCGGTTGCACATAACATTTAACGGAGGTAGTATAAATTATTAGGGTTTTTTGTATGGGCCCATCTCATGGTGAAAGAGGCCCATACAAGACTCGTTGTACTTGATATCTTATGTTTATGAAATGGGCTGTGAATATTAATGGGCTGGGTTATCGTCAAATAGGAGTAATGGGCTGGGTTAATATGAGCCCAAAATAGAGGGACTTTTTCTGTTGATCCATTCATAATAATTTGGGAGATCTGCTACTCCCTTGACAGTTGACACAACCTATTGAGGTGGTCTAGGCCCATCATCAAGTCAAAGTAACGAATGTTTTTTTAATATTGTATTGAATTGTATTAAGAGTTACTCTCATGAAAAACGGTCTTTCAGTAAGACGACCTCAAAACAAGGAGTTTATACGTTAATAATTGCATTAGTTAGGCTATTTAACTCATATATAGAGAGAACGTGTCACGGCGAGACTGTCTCACACAAGAGTTTGTGAACCTTTATATGAGACCGTGAGACGTTCTTCATACATGGGCTCAATAGCCCAACTAAAATAATTTTTAGCATATAGGTTCCTTATTTTGTGGCCGTTTCACCGAGAAACGGTCTCTCACAAGATCATATATCTCAAACGTAACTTTCAATTCAAAAACAATGAGTTGTATCCATTATATGTATACCCACCTTAAACGGTTATATTCGCCTCATATTCACTCTATGTTCACGTCATATGAGCTCTCTACAGTCACAATTTCTTATAAATTTATATCTAGTTTTATGTAAATCATACAATGTAATAAAGTAAAATGAAATTCCTTAATTTTTGTCAATAGCTTTTAATAAAAAAATATACATAATTGATATAAATTACCAGATTGTAGATATGGGGTAAGCAAGTCGAGTGGGTATAGGGCCGGGAGGTGGAAAAGTTTTTTTAGTTGGTCTTGGACGTGATGGTCTCATAATGAGACCGTTAATTTGGATCGGCCCATTCACGCGTGTAACAATTTGTGCATTGTTTTAATTTTCTGGCACTTTTAATTTTAATCTTAAAAGATATCAATTTTGACCTTAAAGGTATCAATTTGCAAAATCGATACTTTTAAATTCAAAATTGATAAATGCCTAAAAAATTAAATGCTCTTACATGTGCAAATTGGGCCAGCCCAAATTGACGGTCTCGTCCAAGTTTTTGTGAAGTCTTTTTATATTCATAGCCTTTCACTACCCACCAACTTCACATCTATAACAGCCCACCTTGGTGGGTCAATGCAGTGCGAAACACATACTTTTACCCGTTTATCATCCTTAGCTGAAAAAAAAAAGAAGACTCGCTGAAAATCAAATTTAGGACCTTCTATAAAAAATAGCATTTGTTCTCCAACTAAGACAACATCTAATTCAGCTATTAGCATAATTAAAAAAAAATTAGACTCCTAATCTTTCATAATCAATATTGGAGTAGTTAATTAACATGATCAAACTTTTTATCCTTGGCTAACGTGGGTTAAGATGCAGGATTTTAGATATTTGCATGTTCCTCTTTTCGAAGACTCTTTTGAGCTGTGGATGACTTTTTTGACCGCCCTCTCTTTATGGGTATGAGACGTCGTCTATCTTCCCTCCCATACCCTAATCATAGATATTGTCTATGTGCAGTATACACCGGGTATGATGATGATGAAACCTCAATCCAAATAAATTAAAAAAAATTTTCTAGACTTGGAAATCTTTCATAAAAATCTTGGTTAATACTTTTGGTCTTTTAAATACTTAACATGCTAATGCCATAAAAAGGGAAAGATTTTTAAAATTGTCAAAATCTACAACCATATCTAACCTAAAAATCTTGATACTCACGAACTAAAGCTCCAAACTCCTCTCAAGAACGTGTGGGTAAAGATTAGAGTTAGTAAAATACTACAAATATATTCATGCGCATGTATAAAACAAAATATTAATGCATATAATTAAACTATAATCAAATAACTAAAATTATAATCAAGAATTAATACAATCAAAAATTTATACTTATTCTTGAAATGTCTAGAAAATGTTATATATTATACCACGTCTTCTTACACGACAGCTCTTTAATCTATAAGTGTGGATGACACACATAAAGGTAAAGATAAAGGAGATTCTCGATATTCCGCACAAGGCAGGATTCGAGTGGGGTTTTCTTTTTCTTGAAAGATGCGGACAAATCATACTCGTACTCCCAAGAGGGAGTAAAGAGAGATGCGCGCAGTCGAGAAACCCCTCATTTGATACCTGCGCCCAGTAGGGGTCGAACCTCAAACCTTCTACGCCCAGTGGATGACACACATATTCTCTTCATATATATGGTGCTAAATATTCAATTTGAAACGAAAAATATATGAGATATAAATCGTGACCTTTCTATTATGTTGGCTTCTGCTAACATGTCAAAGAACTAATACTCTCAAAAGTTTAAGCTAATAGTTAAAACTCTTGAATATTTGTTTAATTTATACTCTATCATGCAACATAATTTAATACTAATCTATTTTTCAAATTTTATATGATCGAATATTTACACTTCGGATTAAGATTTTATGTCAATAAATAACTAGTATACACTAGTGAAAAAAAAACGTCAATCGCTGCGGCTTTTTGGCCGTTATATGCTGTGATTTTGTCTCGCAACACTTGTTATTTAAGTATAGTTGATCAAAATCATATGGGCTTTTTTCCACTATGACTAGTATTTAAGTTGATCAAAATCAATGGACAAAATAGTATGACATTGTTTTTCCAACAAGTAGCTAATGCCCACTTATTGCACCTTTTTTTTTTCTTTCAACACAATGATGAAATGAATAGAAAAAAAAAGCCCCCATTCATATTTCTATATTCAACACCCTATAACAACCATCCAATCTCTCTTATCTAAACCATATAAATATTTCAAAAAGGGAGATGATGCTAATCTTTGATTTCACAAAGAAGAATATCCAAAATATGTTATGACCTAATAAAAAAATTGGCTTTTTTTTATATATCTTTTCATGAATGTCTTTTTCAATATAGACCATGATTATAAAGGGGGAGTCCACAAATATATTATGATAAGTTCATGACCTAGGGCATTAGGATCTAGGAGAATATCTAATCTAATCCAATTCCACTATACTACCAATCATATAAACTACTACAAAGCAAAAATATGAAATGATGTATATGGTTGAGGTTAGGTGAGTAGTAATAAATAATAAATATTACACTTCTATACAACTTATCTCATCTATAATTGGAGTCATTCTTTAAAACATAGAGTGATAATAATAATAATAATAATATTATTATTATTAATTATTCGAGTTGGGGATATAATGAGTTACCGCCGTTCTTTTCTCTCTAGAGTTAAACAAAGACACATTTGACTAGTTACCAAGGATTGCATCGTTTTCATTGAGTAACTCAAGTAGCCAGGTGCGTTCCTGACCATAGGCAAAGTAGGCATTTGCCTAGGACCCAGAGTTGGAAGGGACCTTAAAAATTAGAAAAGGTTAGTTAATGGAAGTACACACTTAAAAATTTGTTATTTATGCGTAGTTCTTTTATCATTTAAGAATTATATAATACATGCATCTACATTTTTAATGCTAATTATAATATATAGGATCTATCTTTATTTTTCCAAACACCCATTTAAATTCAGAATCGACCTTTCATAGAGAGAGCCCACTTTTTTCAACTTGCATAGGGCCCATACAATGCCAGAAACGACACTGCAAGTAGCACTAAATCGTGGACATAAAATTTTTACAAATTAAATTTTTGTATACAAAAAGATGCTCAGCTTATAACATCATTCGTCGATTCCCTACCAACTTCTTATAAATTTTCTTCAATAATCAATCATCATCATCCTACCCAGTATATCCCGCACATACAAAATCTATGGACAGGGTCTGGGGAGGGAAGGACGGCGACAACTCATACCCGTGAAGGAGAGCACGGCCAAAGAAAGGAGTCCCCGACTCCGGAAAAAGATAAGGAAAGGTAGAAATTTTCTTCAATAATAATAATAATAATAATATGATTCTCAAGTGTGAAAGCCTCCATAGAAAGATAAAACTCAATGATAGTTTCTTTGTACGAGGTGATGCAATTGCAATTATCTTAACTTTCTAAACATTTAGTATACAATATTGGATGCTATTATCGTACATGGGTCCCTTGATTCAAAAGATTTCATTCTTATCATGTTTTTCTTTTAAATGAATGTTTAAATGTTATGTGTATTTTCCTTTTCCTACAAATAATATGAGATGAAAGAATTGACAAGAGGGGTCAATAGAGGGAATTTTCATATTTTTTCTACGTGGTGAGAATTAAATTTTTATTATAAAAAACGTAAAGATAAGTATTTAATTAATATATCAATCTATAATTTTAGAGATAAAAGAATTTTTAATGCTTTTATCTAGAATTTTTTGTTAGCGAAAGTGATGATTTACAATTAACTTAATCATAATTCTTTTTGGGTCTTGTTTCAGTTTGAGGTCCGGAGCAAATTATACTGCATTTTTCGGGTACAGTTAGAAGTTTGATTTTCACTTAATTTTTTTCCTCTTACTTTATCCTTGAAAAACCGAATTAAAGAATTATACTTGTAACGAAACTAAAAAAGTCGTTAAACTTTCCCATCAAATTATTAATTATTAATCAATCATAATTAAGAGTAAGGACAAAATCAATGTATAATCATTACGTGTCGAGCTCTTATTTTCCAAAATGAAACATCAAGAGCATTAGTGTTGTGTGCAAATTTTGTTTGGACAATTGAAAATACAAATGAAATTGACCCTAACAAATTACACATATTATTATATAGGACCCAAAAATGTGTTTTTTATATGGGTTAATAATTTATTTTATATATATTATAAGAATATGAACTTTCAATAAAGTAATAAACAAATAAAAACCGGATATGTTTTTATGTGAATGTGGCCTTCTACGTCTAAAGCAATGTGATATGACCAACTAATACCTCTATAGCTTTGAAAATGTATTGCAATTATTAAATGATTATTGTCAAATTGGAGAGCTTAATTATATCTATTTATCGGATATTTGATTTGCCGTGAGGTAAAAATCATTGATTATCTGTATGAGGCATTTTTTAATTAGGCTTAAATCATCTATAATACGTCAATTTAAGTTTCGTATGACTGAAAAATAAAGACTCTATTTTCTTTCGGATGCTTAATTTGTGATATGAGACACTTTAATTATTTCAAATTTTCAATTTGAATTTTTCTTTTTCAAAATTTTGCAATTTGCTCAAATTCTCTAGGAATTCCAATTATATAGTAAAAATAAATAAACAAGAATAATAGAAAAAATTATGTTTGGTCTATAATACTTCAACTCAAAAAATTTCAATAAATCTTACTATAGACATATCAACTATTAGAGAATGACAAACGCCCCAAGAATATATTATAATACATCTTAAAGATTAATTTAGAAAATAAATTTAAAAGTAAATTATTATAATAACACATAATTTGGTGATTAATTCTAAATTTTTATGTTTAACTAAGAAACAAATTATTTATATAATTAAAAGTTTATAAAATATTCTAGATTACTCTTTAAAATTGATTGTATACTTGTTAATAAACACTCCTAAGGTGTTTTTTAGCAAGATCCTTAGAGAATAAATACCTTCATAGTCATAATCTCATAATAGATTTCTAGTATTTCTCTGTCTTACTTATTTTATATCATTTTAAATTACAATATAACAGTCTTTTTTCCTAGAATAAATGTAAAAAAAATAATCCTTTCTACAAGTCTTTATTCCTCATTATTCTCACTTTTAAAGGGTGACTTTAGATTTGCTTGAATTGCATCATTCCATTTGGTCCATATTACAAAAAACTTTCTTCTTTTTGGTTATTACTTAAACTTAAAGGCATTGGATGATTGATTACATGTAAGAAAGCTTTGCATCAACAAAAATATATACCAACAATAGGCATTATATGCCTTTCATATTCTCAACTTGAATAACTTTTTAGACTCTTTGAATTTGGATAAAATGCTATGCTAGTAAATTTAACTTTTTTAAAAAATATTTTTTTATTGTTTAGATTGACAAAAGATACCAATGGCTCAATGGATAGAGCATCCGCATGTATAGCAGAAGGTTTGTGGTTCGACCCGTATCATTGGGGGTCCTTTGAGTGCGTGCATCTCTCTTTACTCCCTACTTGGGGGTACGGGCATGATTTGTCCACATCTTTCAAGAAAAAAACCCCCACTCGCAACCTGCCTTGTGCGGGATACCGGGAAAGTCCTATCGACAAAAGATACGGTATGAAAAATTTTAATGGAAAATGTTTTTTTTTCTATTTGCATAACTTATGTATTTTTAATTTATTATTTTACTCTACCTTTTTCTTTCTCTTTTCTTTTATTAGAAAATCATTGATCTAGTGAGTAGTGATACCGGCTCAAATTTAGCTCATGCAATTACATAATTCAAAAACCATATCCAACTATCCAAATTAAAAGCTAATTACCTTCAATCAAACTAATTACCCAACTATTCACATCCTCATTTAAACTTTTTTAAAAAATCTTTTAATTTATTTTAATTTTTATCTACAATTACCAATATAATGACCCTACAATAAAGTTGACGTTTATTTTTGTAGTGTAAAAAAAATTGATTTTTATTTTAATTTCCACGTTTTAGTAACACTTAATTTGGCTTTTTGTGGTATATGTAATTATTAATTTAGTTTGTAGTGACATTTATAAGAAATGTCACTAGATTTATAATGTCACGAAAAGCTTTAACATGATTTTATTATATGCTGTTGAATGGTTTAATAAACGTCACCAAATTTATTATATGTTCTGTTAGAACTTCAAATAAAGTAGTGACATTTAAATTAAATGTCGCTAATTATATTCCAATAAAAATATGATATGTTATAATGCGGACTCATTTTAAATCCATTTTGAAACAAAATAGGTATTAGATTAATTCAAAAACCATATCCATAAATACATATTTCATACCCTTAATCGGTTAGTTCCCACTAATTTCACTAATTTCAAAAAGAGCTCTAAATAGTGTAAATATGCTTATCAATAATCAATATGATAGCTTAGCTAGTGAGTGCCTATAAGTGGTCCATGACCTAAATTAAGAAAAATAAGGTTTGATTTAGCAATAGTGGCATTCAATTATACAATATTGTGTCGCTTTAGTATATTTATTAGACCCTTTAGCAGCATACTAAAAAATCATACAAAAGTTTTTTCGCGACATAGGATGTAGTGACATTTCTCACAAATGTCACAATAGACTATAGTAACAAACTAACAATTACATATGCCTTTAAAGACCAAATAATGTGTCGTTAAGTCATTTTATGGTGAAACATTAAATAAAAACCAATGATTATTGCATTAAAAATATGAGTTAGTGGCATTTTTTTAATGCCACTAAATCCAATGTTACAAAAAGTTAAATTTGTTGTAGTGATCTTAAATAACAATCTATTTTGTATAAAACCGTTTTATGATGAAACGCTTTCAAAAAAGAAACTCATAAGTTTTTTTTTTGAAATAAAAGAAACTCATAAGTTAAAAGAGTATATTACTAGGCTATTTGATCCCAATATAAAATAAAACATAGAGAAATTTG
The DNA here is from genome assembly GCA_019776075.1 of Amaranthus palmeri. Classification (NCBI taxonomy): domain Eukaryota; kingdom Viridiplantae; phylum Streptophyta; class Magnoliopsida; order Caryophyllales; family Amaranthaceae; genus Amaranthus; species Amaranthus palmeri. Next base: position 372,246 of record JAAKBH010000322.1, read on the forward strand.
TGTAAAAACAAAGGGTGACAATTTAATTGAATAAGCAATGTGATTTGTGAATGATAGGACATGGTCGATACTAGGTTTTTAGGGGCTCGGAGCGAAAGATTATTTATGAGCCCATACTATTGATATATAGAAAAGTTTAAACCTTAGAGCTAATTGAAAACTAAAAATTTTAAAAACCCTGAACATAGACACGCCTTGCCCTTGCTTAAGGCCGGCCCTGAATGAGGATAAAAACATCATGGTCTTTCATAGTGGTGGGAGACAATGAAAGAGAGAGAAGAGGGCTACCAAAATCTTGCGTATCTAGTTTTTATGGGAGAACAAGGGAGGGGTCTTAATATTTATACTTACTCTTTTTATTTATTTTATTTATTTATTTTGAAAGATGATGGGTTGGCGCGTGGGTTTAAATAGTGATGCGTACATAGTTTTCTGTCTTCTTTGTTGTGCTAAATCTCACGCGCTATTCTAAAGCGCGTGCAATTACAATTTGTGTTTTAAAATACTTGCATCAAATTGAAGTATATTTTAACGCAATTCAATCCGTTTGTCGAACCGTCTATTGTTGAAAACATGCAACGAGACGATAAGATAAGATTCTACACGAACTGTTTTTTCTCGTATGATAATCGATATATATAAATTACCATAGAATGATGAATAGTGCAAAATTTAGTTTTGTACAAGTAATATGGAACGACTTTCTATTATGGAGTAAGAATTAATTTTCTCTCTCCATATTTTTTCTTTAAAAAAAACTAATAACAATTTGTGTAAATAGTTAATTGGGTTGAAAACCAACAATAACAATCAAATTTTTTATCCTAAGAGACTGTATACGGCTACATGAATAAATTAATTACTCGTATACTAATAGAGAATACTACATGTCTTGAGACTTCAATCATGAACTAATTAAAGGTCATATTATAATATATTTAAATCACATAAACCCTTTTTTTTTTTTTTGAAAATTTTGCGTTTTGAGATCTTTAACTACTCCCTCTGTTCTTTTAAGTTTGTCCATATTACTATAACGGGCAGTTTCATAAGTTTGTCCTATTTAGAATACTTTTCTATTTTGGAAAATTTTTATTTTTCATATACTCTCTTTATCCCTCATTTAACCCTTATTTCTCTCTTATAATACCAATACAATTATTAATTCACACTACTATATTAATAAAATAATACCCACTATTTACAAAGATTCAACCTTTCTTAATAAAAATAATACTCATTATCTACAAAGATTCCACATTTCTTAATTTGTGTGAAATCTTCAAATAAGACAATAAAAAAAACGGAAGGAGTATCAGTTTATATCTTTAGTTGAGTGTGTTTTTCACATGGGTATAATTTATATAAACAATTATGACTAGGTCAATACTCAATTGATTTATTAAAATAAATTTCTTTTATAATTAATATTAATTTTTAGAATTTAATTATTATTAATAATTTTAGCTTCATAATAATAGTTTTAGTAATTTTATAATTAAAAATGAATTTAAGGATAGAAGTTTAAGTGGAGGACTTTTTTTACAAGTCTTTTAAGTTATGACATTCGTACAAATCAAACAATTATGAACACCATAACTTGTTTCTATCATGTGTTTGGAACCTAGTGAAATTTGCCTTTTTGTGAGGTTGGACTTAATGCTTTGAGTAGTCACCTCTAAATAGTTGGATTTATTCCATTCAATTAATGCCCTTTACCTTAATTTTATATTTTTTAAAAAAACTAAATACAACATTTACAAAATAATTTTCAAAGTAAAAAAAAATGGGTCGGAAATATTAAAGTTAAATAATTTGTCGCTATAATAAAACTTGAACCTTCAACACATACAATATTTAACCTTTTCATACCATTAATTGAAAGTTGAGCCACTAAATTAATGTTCGTGTTATAATACTGATAGTAGTGCATAATCAAAAAATCTATAACGGTCAAATTTTAAAGTTGTGGATTCTTCCGTAATTATGATATGTATATAGTCATAAAATTTGAGTCTTTTTAGATATATAGGATAGAATGAGAGAATAGAAAAACTATAAAAAAGACATATTAACAAAAATCAAACTCGAGATTTTATCTGAAAAATTAGTACATGCAAATGAGACAATGTAAGACGCAATTTTCAATATCTGAGTTTTTAATAGATGGTCGTAAACATAATAGATTTTATCCTTCTCAATCTTCTATGTGAAGCATAGGCTCATGAAGAAGATTTGAAATATATATATATATATATATATATATATATATATATATATATATATATATATATATATATATATATATATATATATATAGAGGATCGTGTTGAATATTGTGGTTTGGAGCCTTACTTTCGCTTCTGCTTTTCTTAAATTACACTACTTCAAATATTGTAAAAATTCATTATTTAAAAAAGCATTTAAAATATGTTTAATTTAATAAATGAAATTATAAAACAATTTTAAGATTTTATTCTTCATAACTTTTTATAATTATATTTATCTGTTTATAATTTTCAATTTACAATTTGATTAAATTCAATTGCATTAAATGTTGAACAACATACACTATGTTATTAATTAGCAAACATGTCTTTGATCGTATTCCTTTAATGAGATCACTTGTTTCACATGAAGCAATAAATTGCCACTCCTACAGTACATTTGGTCCCTCTTCATTTTTCCAACCTTGTAAATTTGTCTCATTATTATTTGCGATATAATCTCGTCACTTTAAAATATCGTTACTCTATATATTCTCTTTCTTAGTTTTAAATAGCTCTTCTTCTCTAACTCATTTACCCAATCTGTTATTCTCAGAGTCAATTTCACTCAACAGTCAACCAAAATCAAAGCAGTACCTTTGAATGGTCATGGACTCTAAGATTCTACTAAAGACTCCCCTATTTATTAAGTTTGGGTCAAATTTTTTTGACCTAGCAAATCCTAGTCTGATTTCGAATCCATAAAAATAAATGAGTTTGGATCTGGGTCTAGGGTCTTCAGACCCAGACTTAGACCCTTTCTGTACAACTATTTAAGACTCAGATCCTCCATACACTCGACCTACTACACAATTCAAAATCAATTTTAAAATCGTTTTAAACCTATTTTTAAATTTTTATATTATGTTTTGTCTTAATTAAACTTTTACACAACTTATAAATTCATTTTAATACCAATAATTCTTTAAAATGTAAAAAATTAAGGTATATAATCAAACCAACACCCATTTAGGACCCGTTTAAAACCTTAAATCCTTCAAAATCGACGAATAAATCTAAATCAAGATGTAAAATTTTCTAACCTTAATGATTCTCCCTTCAATTCACAACTATTGTCCTATTTTTTTATTACTCCAAATGTCTTATTTTTATATTTAGTCATGATTTTTTTACCTAAATACTCCATGTTCACACAAGTAATGACCAAACCCCCACTTTTTTACCTAAATACAATACCCCCAACTACCACCTTTACAATTAATTTAATCTATTAAAATACCTTAACTATCAACTTTTTGGTGGACTTCATCTCACTCTTAATTATATCTGTGCCGAACCAAATAGAACAATAAATATGAATTAAAGAAAGTATTAATCTGAGTTCAGATCAAAAAAGTTTTCAGATCAGAGTCCGGGTCTTTTTTGGATCAGACCCAGACCCAACCCGAACCCATGACCGTACACCCTTAAGTTAACAAACCACTAAATAAAAAAAAGTTAAATTAGGAGCGTGAATAACACACAATAAAAGTAGAGTGAAACACGTACAGCCAAAAGTGTAATGTGATGAGATCATCGTATCCATGTTGGGCCCCATATATTAAAGAATAAATATATGGTCAAATTCTGAAAACGACAGAAATCCTTTTAAATTTTTTTTTAAATAAAAAGTCTCCTGATCTAGATCGTCTATGGTAAAGACGGTTCTCCCAGCATCCCATTCTAATAATTTTAAATTTAAAAATAAGATTGTCAGACTAATCCGTTACTTATTTTGAAAAATGAGTTGACCCATATTTTACCCGTCTATGTTATAGACGGTCTAAGCAAGAATTTGTGTTTTTTTAAATATATATATATACACGTGGCATGTGAATAGGTGCTCTCGATGGTATCATTCCTTTTGTAGACCCGCGTTCAACGGCTGTGATCTACTCCATCTATCTGAATGAAATATAATTAGAAAAAAAAAGATTAATTAAAATTATAGTAAAAGTATAATAAAAAACTAAGTTAGAAGAATTAAAAAATAATATAGAATATAATCAAAATAAAAACAGAGCAACTTCAGATAAATAAATAAATAAAATAGAGCAAATTAACAAAAAACATAGGCTAGTTTTTTAAAACAATAGAATACTTCATAAATTTGATGGATGACATTGATATTTTCCAGCTCAAATAAATTTTTCTAAGTTGTATGCCACATCTATAAATGTTAATAAAAATAATAACAAAGAACTTTTATAAAATGCCAGTAGTAGCGTTTTTATAAGATTTTTCCACATAGTAGCATTCAGTTTATGCCCTATCTAATTGTCGTAGCATTTTCTGTTAAATTCTTGTCAATTTTCGTTCACCATATTTTGAGTATTTGACATTGATACCCTTATCAAGTATTGATTGTTGTCTTTATAATTAGCCCTAAACTATATTTATGATCTCAAATGTTTAATTCACATTTTAATTTTATCAACGCTCTCAAATGTTTGACGCAAATTATAAAGACAAGTACCAACACTTAAAAGGGTAAAAATGTCAAAATGGTGAATTAAACGAAAATTGACAAAAATTTAACGGAAAATACTACGGCAGTTTGCATAAGGCATAAACTAAATGCTACCATATAAAAAAATCTTACAAAAGTGATACCACTAACGTTTCACGAAAATTCGGCTACCATGTAAAATTTCCAAATAATAATCATAATCATAAATTGGTGGTATCAAATGGGGACCACTTTACCTTACTCTACAAATTTTACTCTTTTTGTTTCATAAAATAACATCATGCAATTTGCTAAAAATTTAGAAAATATAAATATATAAATTACATGAATATAATTTATTAATAAATAAGAATATTATTTAAATAGATATATTAAATATAAAGACAACGCATACATAGCCGTCAATTTTTAGGGGACCCTTCGTTTTTTAGAAACTTCAACTTTCAAGTTTCTATATTTGTAATTTGTTACTTACAATATTATTTCCAACACTATGCTTGATGGGAGTGTTTAAAATTTAAATTTAATTGACATAAACTATTTTTTAAGATTATTGGCGGATTTATAATCTTAAAAAATTAAGGATATTAATCGGATAGACTGGTATCTTTTAGCTCATAGGTCACTTCCGATTGTCGGATTATAGAATCTCAAAAATTAAAGAATATTAATTTGATAAATCCTAGAATTACAACTATCAACTTAAATAATCTCTAGAGTTAATTCTTTAATATAGTATCATGCGAATACAACATGACTGAATACAACGTGACTGCATGTCACATATTAAAATCTCATTTGGCCCTCAAAATTTCAAGTGAAATGTTAAAACGTCATATTTGAGGAGATCATGTATAGTATATACACTTCCGACCTTAAAGACTCTTATGTTGAAGGACTTTGCTAAATTAAATAACATATTTTAACTTCTATGGTATAATTAGTTGAAGTTTTTTATTGAGTAAAGTTATTTACATAAATACACAATTAATGCTAAAAAGTTCACATTAATATATTTATATGAAGTTGGTTGAGGCTAGGGGTTTCAAAAATCAAACCTATGACCTTATGTGGAGAATGTGGTACTAAACTGTGTCTGTTGTATATGCTCTAATTAAGACAAAATTCAATTGTCCACAATAAAATCTCTAATATTAGTCACTTTGTTCACTAATGTTCTTTCAATTTAAAATATTTAACTTCAAGGAGAGAGATTTTACTAAGGTGATTATGGTGTTTGGGTGTTTTTCTGGTGTGGGTTAATGTAGTAGTTGGAGTCTCATTACGTATAGCTTGTTAAGCTATGGTGGATGAAGTGTTTGTCTCTGGGTTTTGGTCCTACAAGAGGTGTGTAGAAGATTGATGTTCTCCGAGCAACTTGGTGTTTTGGTCTCACTATGAGTGGGCACGACTGCTGCTGGTGGATTGTGATAAGAACTTGTCGATGATTGTGATGGTGTTTGGCTCGTCCTTTTTTATCACTTTGGTGTAGAAATTTTTGGTTTGTTGAAAACTTTGGCGATATGCATAGTCCACTCCTATGCTGTTTAGAGTGGTCTGTCTCTTGGCTCCCCTCTTCCAATGGCTTTTTTTCCGTTTCGGGGTTTTTTTATGCTGGAGGTTTTTGGGTCCCAAGTTTCAGTGTTGGTGTTTTTATATTTTTATTTATATATTCCAAATTTTAAAAAAAAAAGAGATTTTACTAAGGTTTTTGGGAGATTTATGGATGATAAGATATACTTCCTCCGTTCCTTAATGAACTTACAAAAAAAATGTTCACGAGAATTAAAAAAATAGAATTCTTAGATAGTTGATATATTAATTTATTAATAAATTTATGGAGAACATAAACATTAAAAAATATTATAAAAAGTTAGAGATAAAATATATGAGACCACTACTAAAAAAATATTTTTATAAAGTTAGTATAGAACATTCGAGGATCATAAAAAAATAAAAATGTAATTAAAATGAAACTAGTGGAAGATATGTGCGGACCATAAGCATTTATAAAAATACTAAAATGAAAATGACAATTTTGTAAAAAAATTCTGATATAAATAGAAAAATTCTTTATAAGAACAATAAATAGAACACCCTTACTTCAAAAAAAAATAAAAAAATAAATAGAAGACCTTAAAATGACAAATAAAAACATTTTTAAGGAATGAATGGAGTATTAATGTTTGCAGCTTGTCTTGTATGAGACTGTCTCAAAATGAAACATATCCATATATAATAGTCCATTTCTTCATGACTATTTTAAGATCATAAGTAATCGTTTTAAGGTTATGAGTAATCACTTTATTATGACTATAAATAGTAATGATATTAAAACACAAATTATAAGTGATCATTTTGAGATATAAGAATGTATATTGGATCAGCCCAATAAAGATGGTTTCCAAGGTGAGACCGTCTCATTTAAGAATTAGTGTAATGTTTGATCTTATTAGATTTATTTTTTTATTTTAATATCTATAAGTACTTTTTATCATTCATTATTAATTATTTTTATGACATATATTTAGATATATTGAAGTTAAAACTATTTCGAAAATTGTGCCGAAAGTGAGTGAAATAAAAAAAAAACTGAAAGTAGTATGATTTATGATTTTATTTGTTTAATTCTTCCACATTGTATTAATCATACATTTTTTTTTATCTTACTCAATTAGATATGGTGACATTCTTGCCATACATTTTGTATTTTGTTAGCCATACTTGTATTAATTATTGAGATTTTGTACATCTTGTCTTCTTGCTTTTCTCGTTCCTATTTTTATCATTAGTAGTATTGTTTTTTATTTTTGCTTTTTATTTGTTTTTACTTATTTTTCTTAAGTATTTAATTTAGCTTTTCCATGCAGATACTTCTCTCTATATCTCTCGAGCCGAACGATTTCTTTGATCGCGCTCTCTTTCAAGGATATGAGCTGTTGTCGTCCTTCTCTCCCCAGACCCCTTTCTATATGAACGAAATGCACTAGGTATGATGATCATGACGACGACGTTTTGTGCCTAATCAATGGATAATAACTTTTGAATATGTTATTTTAGCTACAATTTCATTGTCTACAATTCTATATAGCTATCACAATATTTATTCCTTTAAGTTTACAATTGAAATTGATTTCACCTTCGTTTTCTTCCCATCTTTTCCAAAAGGAAATTTCACAAAGTTCTTCCCATTATAAATCTTTCTATTCCAAAATATTCTTATGGAAAAAAAATAACCTTATATGTGCAACACATTTTATTAAAAGACCATCATATATTATTCTTAAAAAGTTTTCAACTTAAAAATAATTGAAAAGAGTATATTATAAAGAAAATGAAAATTTGATTTTAAAGGTTCGAACTTTGCCTCATTTGCTTCTAAAGGTTCGAACTTTGCCTCATTTGCTTCTAAAGGTTCGAACTTTCGTTTATCCTAGAAAGGTTCGAACTTTGGGGGTCATCTTCATTTAAAGGTTTTTATGGTTTTTTTTTTGGTTGATTTTGGATTGATTATGGGTTTATATGGGTTTTCTGGGTTGATTCTTGGTTGATTATGGGGTTTTTTTACCCATATAAACCCATAATCAATACAAAATCAACCCAAAAAAACCATAAAAACCTTTAAATGAAGATGACCCCCAAAGTTCGAACTTTTCTAGGATAAACGAAAGTTTGAACCTTTAGAAGCAAATGAGGCAAAGTTCAAACCTTTAAAATCAAATTTTCCTGAAAAATATCGCTTTCAATATAAAACTTAAAAAAAAAACTTAAAAAGACAGATAAAATCATTTAATTTTGTTAACTCATATAAAGTTTTTTGACATCTTCCGTTGGAAATTCACATCGTTATCATCAAATCTTACATTCAATTTTCGAAATCTTTATTGATTTGAAACCATTTCAATTCCTCACTATTTGGAGGAGGCAAATATGACAACCAAGAGCTTGGGTACAATTTAAGATAACTACATTATTTACAAATAATTTATGAACATGAAAAATAAAATGTAAAAACTAAAAAAAAAAATACATATTGTAGTATTTCGTTGTATTTCATCCCAAAATTACAAATTATATTCTTTTAGAAATTTTATACGAATCGTCAATCTTTATTGTTAATTTAATTATATCTATTTAATTACCGATTCGTTATGTTTTGTTTGACACATTTTACCGAGCATGTACAAACATTGCACGTAGGAAAAGTAACTCATTAACCGTATACGTTTTAGTGTTATTAATATCCGTTTCATTGTTATGAGATTGCGTTTGAGTTTGAGTTTATGTAATTTATTTGTCATGTAGTGATGTATACAAAAACCGATATTAGTGACAGTATATCAAATTACATGCGATGTATTTTCACTTTATGGATTCACTTGACTTCACCCCGCCATTTTTATTTATATATTTTCAATAAAAGAAATTCTCTTACATCAAAATATTTATATTTTGTCATTTTAGAGAGTCTCACTGTAAGTAAATTTTTAATCGGGGCGAAATTGCCAAACTAAATGAAGTAAAATATTAATTTTTGTACTATAATAATATCAAAATTGACACTTTAAATATTAAAATCAATGTTTTAAATGTGTCTCACAGTGACACCCTGGTAAGTAGGGGGTGTTCAAAAACGAGTATCGGGTCAACCCAGATCCGAAAATTCGGATACTCGCTTTTTCGGATACCTAAAATTGCGATCCGGTTTCGATCTGTTAAGGTTTATGCATGAGTTGCTCTAATTGTTATACCTCCCCTCGATAATAGCTACACTATGTGTAGTTTTGTAATCTCAATTCAATTGTCGACAACGCATAGCAGTCAATTTACGGGTCGGGACCCTTATTAACACAAGCCTTCTTCACCTTGTCGCTTAGATAATTTGGTATTAGGGATTATTATGGGTCCAAAATTTTATTGGATCCGCTTTTAATCTGTCTTTATTTTAAGTGTCTGGGTCTACTTTTTGAGATTCAATAGATCCGAGTTCAGTTTCGGATCCAAAAAATAAATGGGTTTGTAAGACCTAGACTTGACCCGATTCGACTCAAACCCTTTTGCTAAATCCATTTAAGATTCAAACTCACTAGATCCTCTCAGACCGTTTTAGGCCTGATCTATTATACATCCAAAAACAATTCACAAATTCTTGTGAGAGACGGTCTTTTTCAGAGACCATCTTTTATAGGGTCTGAGAGACGTCTTTCAGAAAGACGGTCTCTCAGGAGACTAGCTATGAGTTCATATTTGTATTATGAACCCTATTCAGACCTGACCAATGACCATTCATATTCAGTAGATTACATCAAAACAACGCAACATTGTGAATTCTGATGCTACGAAAACTACTTTAACATACGAACTTGACTACTTGAGCAACATTAAAGAACGTTCATTATCATAAACAACTGATAGTAGTAGGTGTTACTAATCTACTTACAAGCTTAAAGGATATTTACTACTAAAATGATAAACTTTTCTCCCGTTTTTTGTTATCAAATAACTCATATGTGAATAATAATAGACACTTTAACAACTCGATTTGGTAACAACTCTACTAAAGAATGACACAACCTAAGGTGACCCCACATTTAGTTTGGTTGGAATATATTAATAACACCTCTTTATTGATCAATTTGTACAATGAACACTTTTATTTTTTGTCGTTTTGGACACTCTCTATAGAATGCAATAATGCTATATTCGACTTAGAGCTTTCTAATTGGTTAAAATTTAACAAGATCTAAATTTAATGATATTTCATATCTAACAATTGACAAAAGATCCAAATGGACATCTTTGGAAAAAAAATTGCTCAAGGTAATACCAAAATTAATTATAACACATACTTCTCAAATGACGCAGTGGCGGAGCTATGTTAGAGCCTACGGAATCACGTGTTCTTACGTGTTTTTTTAAAATACTTAAAATAGAGTTTTCATTGATAAGAGTAAAAGTATTGGATAATTATGTTGTATTCCTGGTACTCTTTTGAAAAGTAAAATTTTATTAGGTGCTTTTTAAAAATGGGCAAAAAAGATAATGAAAAACTTAACCCCAACCGTTACTTAGTACTCTTTTGAAAAGAAAATTTTTTAAAAAAAAATTTTATGAGGTATTTTTTGAATTTTTTTATTTGGTACTTTTTGACACTTTTCTTATTTTTAATCGTATAATTTATAATTGTTTCTCTATTTTCTTAAAACTTGTGTCGTTGTTGACTAATAATGCTATCAAGGGGACATAAGAAGTATGAATAACCAAATGGATTGTAAAGAATAAATTGTCAAATACTCCCTCCATCCCTTTTATTGTGTCCACTTTAGTTTTTGGTTACTATTCACTAATTACTCTTAATTTGTATTTTGTTCTTAATGTATAAGTTAAAATATAGTCATGTGGGATCTTATTTTGTTCGTCTCAATGCAAAGATTATTGATATCAAATTTTTATAATTTTTAATTATACACAATTAAAGATATTAAAGATTAAAATGTTGCCTCGGCATGTGTGCAAAAGGTTAAGTGGACAAAACTAATGGGACGGAGGGAGTACTATTTAAAATCCATTGCTCCTCTCAAGTAAGAGTTGTCTAAGTTAAATGATAAGAATAAGTGAGATAAAGGAAGATAAAGTAGGAATGAATGTTATTTGGATAAAAATTGTAATCAAATCGTTTCAAACTGAATGATAACTTTTGAATTTCCCATTTGAATTAGGTTTTAGCCAACTAAAAAAACGAAGAGCAAAATTTCAAACAGAATAGGAGTTGACTTTCACTGTAGTAGGTCATCCTAAAGAAACACAATTGCTTTTTTTTTTTTGAGGTAAAAACATACAATTGCTTTCACAAACAAAGATAAGCCTTAAATCAACAATTTAAATTTCATTTTTCATTTATACTTTTGCCACAAACAAAAATAAGTCTTTAATCAACAATTCAAAAATATAAAACAAATTAATTTGATTTGGTTTGATTTGGATCGTGACAAAATTTAATTGAAAAATAAAAATTTAAATTAAATTAAATTTGATTTGATTGTACCTATAAATAAACCACAAACTACGCTTTCAAGTTTCAACCCTAAGATAATTACTATAGTTCTCAAGATCTTAAAAAGTGGGAAATATTAGAAGCAATCTTAACAGTAGAAATCGTGGTATTCGGTATTCCCTTTTTATCATTATGTAATTATTTTGTACGTTCTAATTTATTTTAAAAAATCCTAAGCAATAACGATTATTTATAAATAACCACAAAAAGGACAAAATAAATATTAATAAAATAAAAAAAATAAAAAAAGATAAAATAAAAATTCAAAAGTCTTCCTATAAAATAGGGACATATAAGCATGATTTTTTTTTTTTTTTTTTTTGGAAATCAACGGGAAAGGCTAGCATTAAACAGGATAATCAGCAAATACAATGTCCGAGATCCACAGAGGACCATCATCAAGCCAAACCCTCGAGCACACATTAGAAGCGGCCCATCTAGCTAACCTATGAGCTACACAGTTAGCTTCACGATAACAAAAACTGAAAGATAAACTACAAGAGTCGGACACATCATTAAGAGTATTATTCACAAGCACTTGGTTGTGAATGTTACGGGTAATAGACCTTTGGAGAGCTTTAACAACGAGTTGAGCATCTCCTTCAATGATGATCTTCTTCCAGTCTTTTTCATTAACCATACGCACAGCCCAATGGAACGCCTCGATCTCAGCTCTTTCGGCATCAGCAGCAGGCCAAAGGGTCTTCGAACCAGCAAGGATGACAGTACCTGTCTGGTCACGAGCCACTATACCCAATCCAATCCTATCTTCCTCCTTATTCACAGCAGCATCTACGTTTATTTTAATGAAATCATCACCTGGGGGGATCCATTTAGCATGTTCACGAGCCAACCGCTGAGAGCTACTGCACAAATTCGCCTTCTGATATTCAGTCAGTATGTCAGAGGCACGCCTATAGCAAAGGTCAGGAGCCACGTAGATTTTCTCAAAACAAAGTTCATTTCTAGCACACCATACTTGCCACGCACAAACACCAAAGAATTCGACCTCTTTTTGTGATTTTTGGTCCATGATCGCACCCAACCAATCCTTGAAGGACGCATAATCAGGAATATCAGCAACAGACATAGCATGAGCCCACACATCTCGAGCCCAGCGACAATCTTTGAGAACATGCCCCGTAGTCTCCATTTCACCACACCTCTGGCACTGAGCAACATCAGGGATACCTTTTTTCATAAGGTTCGAGCCGTTTGGAAGAATGTTCCACGCTGCCCTCCAAAGAAACAGCTTCGCTTTCGGGGGAATGTGTAATTTCCATATTTTCTTCCAAATAGAATCATTACTGCTGGAACTTGGGGTGTCATTGTCAGCTTTGAGAGCAAGCTTATAAGCGTCACGAACACGAAAAATACCATCCTCGCTTGCTATCCACACCCGCTCATCATTACCACCTCTATTGCTAATAGGAGTCTTTAAAATTCGCTCAACATCAACCGGAAAGAATAGATTATGAACAACATCCTCACGCCAAGAATGGGACTCACTATCAATCAAGTTATTCACAGTAGCCTCCTCTTCAAGCGCATTCCTTGGGGAAATAACTTTGCCAACCCCATTACCATAAACCCACGCATCCTTCCAAATCCTAACATGGGACCCATCTCCAATGCGCCAACGTGTACCCTTTTCCAAAAGAGACCGAGAGCTCCACATACTCCTCCATGCATAGCTAGGATTAAATCCCACTTTAGTATCCCAAATCGACGACGATGGAAAATATCTTGCTTTGAGAGTTTTTGCAAGAAGAGTATCGGAATGAGTATGAATCCTCCATAGTTGTTTGGCCAAAAGAGCACTATTGAAATGATTCAAGTCACGGAAACCCAAACCACCATCACCTTTCGGTTGACACACGGCCTTCCAAGCTTTCCACGGGATGCCCCGGTTAGAAGTAGACGTACCCCACCAAAAATTTCTAATAATACTTTCCACCTCGCTACAAAAAGAAGAAGGGAGCCTGAAGCAGCTCATAGCGTAGGTCGGAATCGATTGGGCCACCGCCTTAATCAGAATCTCTTTGCCAGCTTTGGAGAGAAGTTTCTCCTTCCAACCCTGTAGCTTCTTCCATATGCGATCACGAATGCCTGTGAACGAAATCTTCTTTGATCGATCGAACAGAGTAGGGAGTCCTAAGTATTTGTCATGACTGAGGACTTCTTTGAAACCAAGACAGGAGCCCACTCTTCTTTTGATATCATTAGAAAGGCCTTTGCTGAAGGAGACTTGACTCTTATCAAAATTAACCACTTGGCCTGAGAGACTTTCATACTTCCTTAGAATACCCACAATAGCTTCGGCTTCACTAGTATTGGCACGGGCAAAAACAAGGCTATCATCTGCAAAAAATAGATGTGATATAGTAGGAGCGTTACGACAAACAGAAATACCATGGATAATTCTCCTATCATGCGCCTCTTTGATAAGCGCACCAAGCCCTTCCGCACCTAAAAGAAACAAGTAAGGTGACAAAGGGTCACCTTGTCTTAGACCACGCTTCGGAATAATCACATCAGTAGGTTCCCCATTAACAAGAAACGAGAAGGTAACCGAGGTCACACATTTCATCACACGATCTATCCATAAAGCCGGGAACCCCATCTTGATCATAACAAGGGCAAGAAAATCCCACTCCATCCTGTCATAAGCCTTACTCATATCCAGCTTCAGGGCCATAGACCCCCTCTTTTTTGCAAGATTGTTTTTCATATAGTGGAAAACCTCAGAAGACAGCAAAATATTATCTGTAATTAATCGGCCCGGGACAAAAGCACTTTGATTTTCATCTATGATCGAAGGGAGGAAAGACTTAAGCCTATTAGCTAGTACTTTAGAGATGAGCTTATAAGAGACATTGCACAAACTAATAGGACGTAAATCAGTCATCTTGGTCGGGTTTTTAATCTTCGGAATTAAGACCACATTAGTATGATTCAACCCCTCCGGCATATAACCATTATTCAGAAAATTCAAGACAACCCCACAAATATCATCACCAACAATATTCCAAAATTTCTTATAAAATAAAGCAGGAAAACCATCGGGACCAGGAGACTTACAGGGGTGCATATCAGCTAAAGCCTTCTCCACTTCCTCACGAGTATAAGGGCGAATAAGAGAATCATGCATAGGCTGGGAAAGTCTGTTATTAATGAAGTGCACATCCTCGACGTCAATCTCTTCCCGTGAAGTATCAAAAAGCATGGAAAAATAATCAGTAACAACCTTCTTCATCCCTTCCTGATCTCTATGTTTGACCCCCTGACTATCTTCAAGAAATTTTAATTTGTTCCTCCGCCTTCTGTTCGACACTTTGGAGTGGAAATAGGCCGTGTTTTTATCACCATCTTTTAGAACAAACGGCCGACAACGCTGCCAAGCTGCGGTTTCTTGTTGTTGACGAAGACCCCGAAGCTCTTGTTCAACTCTCCTATACTCCTCGATAACAGCTGGGGTAGAGGGCATTTTTCTAACAATTTTCAGCCTCTTTAGAAGCCAACCCATTCTGCTATAATTGGCCATGTAAACCTCCTTGTTCCATTTCTTAAGTTGATTACTACAATCCTCCATGAGAAGCTGCCAGTGGGCACCATATTTGCTTTTCGAGTTATCCCAGAAAGAACCCAAACTCTGATTAAAAGAGTCATGATGCAGCCAGCGTGCCTCGAACTTAAACGGCCGGTCATCCATTTGCCTCCTGTCCACATGATCATCCGAAGACTTCCCCTGAAAGTAAGCTATAATGGGACTATGATCAGAGCAATCCCAAAGTAAGTTTTCGAACACAGCCTGGGGAAATAAGCACTTCCAGCTATCGGTTGCAACAAACCTATCAAGCCTCTCTTCTATAAAACCATCGACCCTCTTATTGCTCCACGTGAAGGGATGACCATCCGCCCCAAGATCAATTAGACCATTACGATCAAGACAATGGCGAAAAGAACTCAAATTATTGAAGTCACAAGCAGCACCCCCTTTCTTTTCGGCTTCACACAAAATCTCATTGAAGTCCCCACCTACAAACCAAGGCATATCATTATCTCTCCCAATATCATCAAGCATATCCCAAGTTTTGAATTTTTGATTCCCCTCCGGCCAACCGTATACCCCCGTCAAACGCCACGCTCTATCACTAGAACCTCCAATCATCACATCAATAAAATGGTCATTAGAGCCAAGAACAGTAATCTCCACATCCTCATTCCACAATAAACACAAACCTCCAGCCCTACCTACAGCTTCAATACAGAAAGACTTGTCAAAACGAAGAGTATTTTGAAGCCTTTTTATTTCCGACAACTTACTTTTCGTTTCACTGAGGAAAAGTAGCTCAGGGGAGTATTTTCGCATCAAAGATTTGAGCGAATTAACTGACGAGGCACTCCCGAGTCCTCGACAGTTCCAGAAGATTGCTTTATTCATTTATCACCGAGAGCCCATGGTGTGGGGCCCGCCACATAATCAGCATCTACCGTACGGTTATCGACTTCCATGGGGACAATACGCTTCTTGAAATTACCCCTAGCTTCATCATCAAACATCTCCTCATCAACGTACCCCGTATCCATAGTTCTCTTCTCCCCCACAGGTGGGAGAGCATAGTCATACTCACAAGAGGAAGAATAATTGCGAGCGAGTTTTTTTCCATTTCTGGCCCTTTTTATTTAATCTGACAGTTTGCTTGAAGGAGTCAGAATCAGCTTTCGAAGACAAGACATTAATTTCATCAGAGACTGTATCCACACTCACATGATTGGCTGAGTCCCCCACGCCCGTTTCCTCAATATTATCATCCTCTGCAACATCAGTATTTTTGACAGTAAGCCCATTTGCCTCAGTATTCCTTTCCTCAGAAACAGCCGCATTACAAACCAGTACTTCAGTACTCTGTGGACCATCATTATCATCGTTTCTCTGTCCCACCAAGGCCCCATCCAAATCCAAAGCTACTTTCCCAAGAAGGGAAGTCACAGACTTGATAATTTCTTGCGGGTTTGCTAGGGTTTCATTAGTTGATGACTTCTTGGGGAAGAAAAGCTTTTTCCTAACAGCTGCCCCATTATCTTTCATCTCCAAAACCTCTGTCGTTCTCATAGGCCTCCAAGGAGAGGCTTTTAGCCAAATTCCAAACTTCTTCACGGGTGAATTCTCTCCAAAAACCTCCTTGCATTCACTAGAACCATGCCCTATTCTACCACAATAATAACACATCAAAGGAAGCTTCTCATATTTAACTGGGCAATGACACACCTCACCTCCACGAATTTTAATGGGCACAGATTTCTTTAAGGGTTGTCTAACATCCAATATCACACGAAGACGGAGGGATTTCTCCATCCCAGCATTTTCCGATTTATCCATCTCAACAAAAGACCCAATCTTGTTCCCCAAGGTACGTGCATTAGCCTCATTTGTTCTTCCTCCAAACGGTATATCATAAATTCTAATCCAAATAGGAAGAGAAAAAATTTGTAATTCAGAAGGCTTACTTGTTTTATCCATCTCCGACAAAAGGAGTGCTACCTTGTCAAAATGCCATGGTTGACCCGCCAAGATTTTCTCTTTGTCACGCCAGTGATAGAATTGAAATTGAAATAGATTTTTCCCAACCATATTGATATCAACACCATGCTTTGTCACCCATACATTTTTGATTGTTGACATAAACGCATTAGGGTTTAGAATACGTTCCGACCACAACTTCCCAATCAACCCTAATGAGATCCGGTCATCCTCATCATCATTACCATCCTCAATCCATTCAGTAGCCTCCTCCTCCAGATCTTCGGCAGAATGGCCTTCCCCTACTATATTATAATCAGCCTCAAGACCACTGCTTTTTTTATTCGCATCAGGGTCATCTCTAAAAGAGATGGCATCATCATTAACAGTACTATTTTTATTACCCTGGATTTTCGGGTCAAACCCAGTAATATTTATATGGGAATTCATGAGAAAAGGGAGAGAGAGAAGAGAATAGATAAGAAAAAGACAAGAAGAGACAGAAGAAGACAAGAAGAGACAGAAGAAGACAGAAATCACGAGGAAAACAATGCAAAAACAGACAAAAACGGCCCCTTGAAGGAGAAGAGACTAGGTCAAGCCTAGAGAGAAACCCTAACTCCTAGAGAGAGAAGGGACTTGATCCACTCAAAGTGTCCTAGTTTTATATTGGATTTATAAGCATGATTTATTAACTTTCCTAAATAACAGTAATTTATACATACTCTTCCAATTTTTTTACAATGTTTGTTTTTTCATGCAATCCATTGCACTACTTCAATTTTTAATATTTCTAATTACGTACTTCTAATAAAAAAATTATAAAAATTGAATATTAATAATCTGACAAGATTTCACTTGATTATATTTTAACTTATATATTAAAAATTAATTACTCCCTCCGTTCCTTTTTGATGTTCCTATTTGGGTTTTTCACCAAGATTAAGAAAATGGAATCTTTGGTGATAATGGATATTATTTTAATTATATAGTAGTGGAAAGTAATAATTGTAGTGGAAGTATTTGAGAAAAAAAATAATTAAATAATAGTGTAATGTAATGATTGTATTGGAAGTATGAGAGAGAAAATAATTAAATAGTAATGTGAAGTAAGAAAAGTGAGGTTTTAAAGGGTAAAAGTGGGATGAAAACTTTCCAAAAATAGAAAGTATTCTAAAGTGGAAAAACTTATTAAACTACCTGTTTTGGTAAGGTGGAAAAACAAAAAAAAAACGGAGGGAGTACAAATTAAGAATAATAAATAACATTATATTTTAATGTTATAACTAATTTGAAACGGAAAAAGTACATTATAATTAGACGTATTATGAAGTAGAAAATCCTAATCAATCACCGTGATTTGTAAATCACCATAAAAGGCAAAAAATATACTAATAAAATAAACAAAACACAAAAAGATAATTTATAATTTTCAAAATGTCATCATATCAAATCTCTCCACATAAATGTGATTTATCAAATTGACAAATAACGGTTATTTACCTAAATTTGTTCATTAGGAAGAACATAAAAAACAAAAAGTAAAAGCTGGATGCGTTGTAAAGTCACCGTGGTACTACTGGCTTAATAAAAAGGTCATTAAGTTGTGTACAGGCAAAGCGGGTAGTTTCATTTTTGGCCGTGCCATCAAATTGCTTAACTTAATAATGTCTCCTATTTAGAGGTATTAATTCTCATAGGTTGATTTTGGGTCATATATTTTGAATTGGTTTAAAATTTAATTTTGTGTCTTGATTATTTTTTATATACAGCCCTTAGGGCTGTACATAAGAATCAACAAATTTCTTTTATCATTAATAATTTTAAATTTTCAAGAGAATCTAATCTAGAAATTGAAAAACAATTAATATTTTATTTAATGAATTTTAACTTCCCAAACAATAATAAATGATAAAATAATATATTATAATTAAATGTTTATATTTCCAAAGCAAATTAAATGCAAGATTCTTTCTTATATACAACCCTTAGGGCTGTATATATCATTTTCCTTTTTTATATGATTTTAAAAATTTATTTTGAAATCGAGTCAAGTCAGGTTCAGTTACAAGGTCATCTACTCTTACTCACTTGAATGTCCCATCTGACTAGACACATTTGTTGATGCAATAATTCTATCATTAATATTTCTGATTTTACATAATTAAAAAATTGTAAAAAGTTAATATTAATGATCTTTGCATGAAATGAATCAAACAAGATCTTATTTGACTATGTTATAACTTATAGATTAAGAATAATTGGAATTACTAAAAAAATAATCAATAGTTGAAATTATTTTTTGCCAACTAGCGATAATTGAGATTATTTTGAGCAAATTTTTCATTTATTTATTTATTTATTTATTTATTTATATATTATAAAAGGGTTAGCTTTTTTTGTTCTTTTTATAGATCATGAAGAGGGATGTTGTAGCATTATGAGTTATGACCTTATGTCTTAACTCGTGTATGATTGTGATCGGGGTTATCTTATTCATTTTTTAACCCCATGGCAAAAATTAAAGAGCCCCTCATAGATTAATGAAATACTACAATTCTACAATAAAATGGGTTCACAAATAAGACCTTTAATTAGACCCTAGATTCATTAAACTCGACGAATTTGAATTTGGGTTTAAAATTTTTAAATATTGATGGTTCGTTTGATTTGTAGTATTATATGGTGGTAATAAGAATAATTTATAGTGTAAAATTTTATTATCAAAAGTTTTGTATCATTCTCATATCGTAATGAAACTTTGATCACAGAAAATTGTTTGTAAAATTCCATTACCACCTTTCCAGTGGTAATGCATTAGAATGAATTATATACAGAAAATGGGATGATTGAAGAATACCACCTTTCCAGTGGTAATGCATTGGAATGAATTATATACAGAAAATGGGATTATTGAAGTTGAACAAACATGGTCATCAAGAATCAAGATAAACTTTTTCAATCAAAATTATACAAGTTTTTTATTTCTATTAATACTATTTTTTACCACCTATCAGATAGGCTGTAAGTGTGTATGTCTAAATATGGATCCACAAAGAATAAATGAGCCCAAGTATGAAATTGAATCTATAAAAAATTACACAAAATCTCACAAGAGACGGTCTATAGGATAGACCACAAAATTGGGCCAGCCCATTTCCCTTAATTGATTTTTTAATTATAATATCAATTATATTATGTTATAATCCTAAATGTAAGGTATTATAACCTCGTATATACTATTCTATAACCCCAAATATAAGTTATTATAACCCCAAATATACTATGTTATATTTTGGGCTGGGCTTCATGGATTTCGTCTATAGAATAGACCGTCTCCCATGAGACTTACTGAAAAAATTAATGAGTCTCTAAATCAGATTGGACCTGACTGAGATTTGAATCATGACCATCTTTACATAAAACTATTGTAAACTCAAAACAAACTTTCATTAAGTTTTTCGATTTCTTATATTTGTCCTTAAGTACATAATCATTTAGTTTGTATATATACTTTGTATTAAGTGTGTAATAAAGTAATTAATTGTGTCCCCGTGTGAATTTCGCTCTTTATTTAACACCATTGTAGTCATAAAAGAAAATATTTATACACCTATAGTATTTTTTTTTGAGATATATACACCAAAAAAAAAAAAGTAAAATTTTTAAAGATCTTAAATGACGCAAATCAATATTTAAAGTTGTTGTCTAGACATGTGATCAAGGAAGGAGTCTATTGCCGTATTCAATGAAGATTAAAAATATAATCTTGTAATTTGTTGTAACATCATTTATGAAATACATTTATTTATAAATACTAACTCTCAAGTCTCGACATATGTATGCTTTACAAGCTGTACAAACATAAAATGAAAACGCCATATAAGATCGAAGATAATAATTTTGTTCAAATAACTCAAGTACTCAACCATAATCTAAACATATTACAGTCCGTTTGGTAAATGGTAATAAATGGTGGTAATGAGAATGGAAAATTAGTGTAATTTTAGTTGAAAAATCTCTTAGTTACCTTGATGGTCATGCTTGTTCAAATCCAACGTCTCATTTTCTTTATAATATTCATTCCAATGCATTATCATTAGAAGAGATGGTATTAGGTGATAATGAAAATTTATAAACAAAAAAACTTTTTTGTGATCAAAGTTTCATTATCATGGGAATGATATGAAACTTTGAGGAAATTTTACACAATAAATCATTTCTATTACCACCATTTATTACCATTAACCAAACGGGTCATTAGGGTTTAAATTTCTCATATACCCTTACGGCCCGTTTGGTAAGTGATAATAAACGACGGTAATGAGAATACAAAACTAGTGTAATTTTGGTTGAAAAATCTCCTGGCTACCTTGATGGCTATGCTTGACAACCTTCAATCATCTCATTTTGTTCATAAAATTCATTCTAATGCATTACCATTGGGAGATGTGGTATTAGGTGGTAATGGAAATTTGTGAACAATTTTTTTTTTATTATCAAAGTTTTATTACCATGGGAATGCCATGAAAATTTTAATAAAATTTTACACAATTTAGAAGGTGTTCTCTTCAACTTATTTTTTTGACTTATTACTTATTCTTATTGGAATCAGATCAGATCAGATCAGATCAGACCAGATCAGATCAGACCAGAACTATTCAGATCAGATCAGAAAGTTTCAGATCAGACCAGATCAGACCAGATCAGATCAGACCAGATCAGATCAGACCAGATCAGATCAGATCAGATCAGATCAGACCAGATCAGATCAGATCAGATCAGACCAGATCAGATCATATCATATCATTATTATTATTATTATTATTATTATTATTATTATTATTATTATTATTATTATTATTATTATTATTATTATTATTATTATTATTATTATTATTATTATTGTTATTAATATTATTATTATTATTATTATTATTATTATTATTATTATTGTTAATTTTATTATTAATATTAATATTGTTATTATAATATTATTATTATATTATATTATATTATTATTATTATTATTATTATTTTATATTATTATTATTATTATTATTATTATTATTTGAATTTATTATTATTATTATTATTATACTAATTACTTATTTTTTTTAAATACTAATTATTTATTATTATAACTAATATTAATTAATTAATTAATTAATTAATAACATAACTAATATATAAATATAATAATAATTTTAATGATATAAATAATAATTTTAATTAATTAATTAATAACATTATTATGTTAATTTATTTTAATTAACAATATTTTAATTAAATTAATTATATAATAATAATAATATACATGACTATTTAATATTATAATAATGTTAATGACATTATTATTAATTTATTTTTTGATTAATTAATTAAATAATATTAGTATTTATTAATTAAATTATTTTTTGAACGAACGAATTTATTAATTAAATTCTTAATTAGATCTAATAGTAATACTAATAATAATAATATAATAATAATAATAATAATAATAATAATAATAATAATAATAATAATAATAATAATAATAATAATAATAATAATAATAATAATAATAACAATAACAATAATAATATAAAAGTAATAATATTAATAATAATGATAATAATATAAAAAAACAAACAATGAAAATAATAATAACAATAATAATAATAATAATAATAATAATAATAATAATAATAATAATAATAATAATAATAATAATAATAATAATAATAATAATAATAATAATAACAACAACTTTATGAATTCAAATCAGATCAGATCAGATCAGATCAGATCAGACCAGATCAGATCAGACCAGATCAGACCAGATCAGACCAGACCAGATCAGATCAGATCAGATCAGATCAGATCAGACCAGATCAGAAAGATTCAGATCAGATCAGACTGAATCAGACCAGATCAGACCAGATCAGATCAGATCAGATCAGACCTTAGTAAATTCAGACCTTATTCAATCAGATCAGACGAAGAGAACAGGCCCTTAGTATATCACTAACCAAACGGCCGTTAAGGTTAAAAAAACATAGGTAAATCATAAATGAGACATTTCAAAGATGAAGTCTATTGAATTTGAAATGGTCCATGCTCAGATTTACTTGGTGTTGGAGTTAGAGGGAGTAAAAAAGGCACCAGTTTTAATTGTTGGGTTGAAGGGAGTAACTGTAAAAGTGTACTATACTAATTACTAATACTACTCTTAAAAAGACTACTCATTAGCTACTACTCATACATCTCACTCAATTTCATCCATCCGTCAAAATTTAAAAGTCGGATATAATAGATTAGCGTATCGAAATATTTAAAGGTAAAAGACAAAATATAAATAGTAAAAACGCTAAGATCATAATCAAAATAGAAATGAAACACAAGTAAGCTGAAATGAAATATTTCTTATGTTGTTTTTTTTTACTTGAACCGGATATTTTTTAGCGTAATTTAATGCATTTGTTAGATTGTTTATATTTAGAGTTATACATAATTAAAAATAAAAAATTTGATTTGATGAAAATATGCGACGAGAGGAATAATAAAAGATCCCACATGTATGCTTTTTTTCTCATATAATAGCCAAAATGTGTAAATTACTACAAAATGATGAATATAATAGTCAAAATGTGTAAATTACCACAAGTATGAGGCAAAGTGAGCGCAACAAACAGATATAGCCTAGTTTCTCCAATTCACTCACCTAGAGATATTCAAAATAGACTTGAAGACCCGACATATACAAAACTTGTAACCGAACTCAATTTAAACCGACATAAAAAATATATTAACAATTTCTTTCTCCGTCCCATTGAATTTGCATTATTTTCCAATTTGGTTCAGCCCAATATAATTTGCATCATTTCTATTTTTGGATAATGACCCACCACTTTCTTTTAATCTCATCCATTCATTTGAACTCTCTTTTAGTTTTATCCACACAATTCATTCTCTCTCCTCATTTATTACCACTTTCTTAAAAATACACCAACTTCTCTTTGATGCAATCTAAAGAGGAGAGAATAGTATGTAAAAACCAACATATTAGTACATACAAAACCACATTTTAAACCCACTGAAAACATCAAACTCAAAATTAACCCGTAAACCCGAATAAACACCTCTACCTATTCAGGATTCACCCAACATATTTGCTTTACTTCTTGAGCAGTGAGTAAAAACTAAAGACTACATAGGTTAAGCCAAACACCCAAAAAAGATGTGCTTATTTAAACACCATCTCCTCTCTCTCATATCAACTCAAGATATAGAGAGAGAAACTCTTCACTCTATACTCTACACTCTACACTCTAAACACCCAATAGTTAGAGAGAGAAACTTTGTGTTTATAACTAACAACATTTTTAGGAGGGAAAAAAAAGCCACAACCCACAAACAATACACAATCCTGCAACAACTACTAGTATTTACTACTACCATTAACATAGCTTTCTGCCACCCTATACTACCCCTTTTTTCCCCCTTTCTCTGCCTCAACCAAACATAGAAAAGATTGTCTGTTAGAGAGAGAAAGTTAGAGAGAGAAAGTTTTTTTACCTAAAACCCACAAAAACCCAGGTCCCAATTTTGCTTTTACTACATAAATTGTTGTTTTTATAACAAAATTTGACCTAAAAGTTTTAAAAAGTTTGAATTTTTTCATTGGGTTTTAGAGAGAGAAAGTTTTTTTTACCTAAAACCCACAAAAACCCAGGTCTAAATTTTGGTTTTAATTACTAAATTGTTGTTTTTATAACAAAATTTGAGCTAAAAGTTTGAATTTTTTTAGAGAGAGAAAGTTGATTTTTATTAGAAAGTTTAGATATGTTTGCTGCTGAGAATGGTTTGAGAGGAGATCCAAGGCTTCAAGCCATTTCTGAAGCTATTAGGGTTGTTCCTCATTTCCCTAAACAAGGTTATTTTCCTATTTATTTCTTGTTCTTGTTAATTTTTATAGTTTATTTTTTTTTCTACTCAAGTTTGTCCAATTTAAATTTTAAAATCGAGTCTCGTCTCATTTGAAGTAGTATTACTTTTCCGGGTTAAATTTTGAGTTCAATTACTATTTGGGGTGTTTGACAAAATAATTTATTTGGACAATTTTGTCTTATTTTGATTTCGACACAATTAAAGGGTTGAATGGTCAAACTAGCTAATTCTATTGTTTGATAAATCAGCTGGTTGAAACAACTTATTATTATAAATAAACTGTTTTTAAACAAACTGCTTATAGTAGTACGCCAGTAAAATCAGCTATAAGTTGTTTACCAAAACACCCATAATGTTATTTTCAACAATATTCTAATAAAATGTTTAATTTCATGGTTTTCATATTCACAACAACAAATATCTCACTTTCTTATCCCTTTTCTCTTTATGCAATTGTTGTTAAATTATTTTTTTTCATTTATAAATTTATAAATTAATAATTTGTGGTGTAAACTTAGAAATGGAGTGGCTAATTAATATGAAATTTGGGATTTTTTTGGGAAATTAATATGAAATGGTTTGTTGTGGTTGATCTTGTTAGGTATAATGTTCCAAGATATAACAACATTATTGTTGGACCCCAAGGCTTTTAAACATACTATTGACATATTTGTTGATAGATACAAAAACATGAATATCTCTGTTGTTGCTGGTAATTCTTCCACTCTTTACCTTATTTTTTATTTAATTTTTTTTATGCTATTGTTTTTTTTTTTTTAATTTTTTTATTTGGGGAAGGCCAAAGAATCATGGGTAAGGGGAGAAAAAAAATTAATCTTTACATTTAGGCTAACACAAATTCTTGCTATAGACAATTTATAGCATAGACGTGTAAACATGAGCCAACCTATTTTGTAAAATAAGTAACTGATTAGTCATCAACTTTATTTTTAAATTTAAAATTATTGGGTTGAGCTGTTGGTCTCTCAGGAGACCTTCTGCTGAGCTAATTATGATTGTCATTTTGTTTACTTGATCGTTATAGATGTGTTCAGTGAAACATAATTTGTTAGTCAATTTCTTTGGAATTCGCGGTTTGCTCAAAATAATTCAAAAAATAGCCTAAAATTAATCGTAATTTACTTTTTTTCTATTTGCGAGGCGATCAGTGAATTATGTGAAATTAATTATGTTACAAATGTTGCAAATAAAATATGTTTAGGGTTAAGTGGATATGCTTTGTTTGATTTGGTGATTTCATGCAGGGTTGGTATTAAGGAATACAGTTTGGCTTAGATAAATAAATATTATTTAATTAAAAAAATTGGGTGTTTTCTTTAGTTTAATAATGAATTATAGCCAATTCATAGTCTTAACCAAAATCATTTTGCTGCTGGTTGGCACTATGATTCATGAGGGCCCTATATAATCCCTTAATTTTAGTTGATGGTTTAGAATTAAGAAATAATTTGTGCATAGTTTAATATAAGTGGAGAAATTAAAAGGACTAAATAAAGTATCTTTGATTATGGATAACCATGTAAGTATATGAATCTTATTAAAAAAAACTATTTTGATTGGAGTATTGCTTGTGAATCCTTAAGGGTGTGAGAAATTAATGAGACAGACTTACGATGAAATTATTTTTTTATATTGGTTGATTTAATGTATATTTATTTTATTAAAGTGATTATAATTATAAAGTATCACTCATACCTTAAAATAGTCAAATACAGAATTGAGCTATTTGTATGAACCTATCTCATACAAAACTTGCTGCATGTCATAGCTCTTAAAGATCGACCATTAGGCCAACTCACATGACAAAAATTCTAAAAAAATATTTTTAATATTGTTTTATACATTAAATTGTTTTAGGAGTTTTGATTTCAAGTCAAACATATAATTTTAAATTTCGAAAATAAATTAAGTGTAATTAATGTTTCTAATAAGACAACGTGAAAATCAAAACCAATCATAGTTAATGCATGATTTTTTTTTTATAATTTCTGAGTTTGATTTTCGCTGCTCCTTTGTTTAACCCTTTCCTTCATTTCCCTTTCGTTCCTTCACTCGACCTATCGTGTACTAAAAAATAATGACAAGGTCAAGCTAAAAAAAGTTGATTTTTTGTATAAATTCAACTATTGTTGAAAAATTCAAAGATAAAAGTTTCTAGAATCTAGATCTTTATTTTGTGGAATTTTCAAAGTCAGTCTTGACTAAATTCTTCATTGGAAAAACTTTTGGAGCGTGATTTGAAATAGTTTATCTTGGATTAAATTGTGAATATTGCTTGATAATGACTATATTTAGATATAATCCATTGTAGAATAATTGTCGTTTTTGGTTTCTTTGTCCGTTTTTAATTTTGGACTATTGCTATTTAAGTGTGATTATTTTATTGATTCATACAATGATATAATAATATTTTATTAAGGATTAGTTGAAAAACTTTTTTATCAATGCAATGATTTTTAAGGTTCAACATTTTCATGGGCCAATTTAAAATAATATTCTTTTCGTTTTACATTGTTTTTTATATTTTATTAAACGATATGTAACAGAGGAACTTGTATAGTGTGGATCGAACACTCTTCTATGTGTCAATCATGCAATTCAATATCAACTCTTTAATACTCCTTCCGAATCATTTTAGATGTTCTATTTCCTTATTTGGCAAATTCATATTAATTGTCCCATTTTCTATTATGTTCATCTTTTTTTACCTAAATACCTCCACTTTTACTATTCTCAATACCCAACTACCAACTTTACCCCATCCCCAACTACCACCTTTACAATTAAGTTAATCAATCAAAATACCTAACTATTACTTTTTTAATAGACCTCACACCACCCTTAATAACCATGAAAACTCAAATGGAATATCTAAAATGATTTGGAGGGAGTAGTAAAACTCGAAGTATTACTAGGCTCACTTAACTCTAGAATCGTCTTATGTATGTTCATGTAAAAGTCCACATAGGCCAAAAATTCTATTTTTAACATTAGAGCTATTCTTGTGAGAGATTATATTCCGGTGAGACAACCTCAAAATAAGGAGCTCATTTGCTAATTATTATATTAATTGGCTATTTAATTTATATATAGTGTCTGAGAGATTGTCTCACTCAATAATTTGTGTTACAGAGGTTTCCTCAGAGATCGTTTATAGCAAAGACGACTCTCCCAACAGTCCAACTCAATGATTTTAAATTTAAAAATAAGGCTGATGACTAATCAATTACTTATTTTGCAAAATAGACTAATCCATATTCACCTATCTATATTATAGACGATCTATAGCAAGAATTTGTGTTTGTGTTAACCTTAAGGTGATGAGATTTGTATTACAATGATATATGTCCAAGCTTATCCTAACAAATAAAGATGATTCTATGTTTATGCATAGAGGAGAGTATATACTTAAAGCTTGAAATAATTTTGGTGTCTCTTGAGATGTGACATTATTTGTAGAATTAAATTTTGTTTATGGCCTACAATGGTTTTATTAGTATTGTTTCCCCACCTTCCTCCTCCTTTTATGGCTTTGCCTCCCATAAAACAGAAAACAACAAAGCTTTTTTTTTTATTAAATGGAAAAATAAAGCTTTGATAATTAGTTATATTTATTTTATAAAGATTTCATTTTATGGGTACATAAGAAAAACAAAAAAGTTAGTATAAAAATAAAATCACATCGTATAGTATCCGCAGGCGGTGGCATAGCAAAGGTTCTCAAAACAAACGAGCCGACACTTTTCGCTTTATAAAGATGTTAAAAATCGTGTCTTTGGACGAATCAAGAGATATATTATAATTCAACAGTTATTTAGATGTTACAATGACCTCTTCATTTTCATTATTGTATCATTGTTTCATTATTGTGATCTCTTGGAAATTTCCCCAATTTCTTAGACATAATGTTTTTTTCTTTTTCATAATATTTTAATTTGAGAACCCGAACAGTAAGGGTTATATTTTACTTTCTATTGTCTTAATAATGTCAAGAAGGCTGGAGTATGTATTCGCTTTTTTCTAAGAGGAATTTAAATTCAGTTCTCATTGCCTTCGCTCTGACCCATCTCATCTCTTCAATAACCCTACCTTCCCTCCTCTCATGATCATTTCTACCCAAAAAATTAGTATGAAATATTAATACAAATAAAAAAAATCTCACTATTTTTTCCTTATTTATTTAGAAAAGATTTTAAAATTAATAATATATAACTTATTTTAATCACAAAGCTTTTTTTATAGGTGTTGAAGCTAGAGGATTCTTGTTTGGCCCTCCAATTGCGCTAGCTATTGGCGCAAAGTTTGTACCATTGCGTAAACCAAGGAAATTGCCTGGTATGTTCAATCAAACATTAATCAAGTTTTTTTTTTCCATAGATCTCAAAATTTTCGAATTTGTGAAATGACTCGAAACATCTATCTAATCCTGCTGATTTGGGGTCAAAAGTGAAAAAAACTATTCTTTGTTGTTTATTTTGAATGGTCCACTCGTTTTGATAGGAGAAGTTATTTCCGAGAATTATGATCTCGAGTATGGAACTGACTGTTTGGAAATGCACGTTGGTGCGGTTCAACCTGGGGAACGTGCATTAATAATCGATGATCTAGTCGCTACTGGCGGTACACTTTGCGCCGCTATTAAACTTCTTGGTAAACTTTCAAATGTTTCCCAATGTGCTCTTCTTTTTTGATATTATCAAACTCATGCTGATTCCATGGTTTGTCTTTAATCAGAACGAGTTGGTGCAAAAGTTGCTGAATGTGCTTGTGTAATCGGGTTACCTGAAGTTAAGGTGAGTACGATTACTAACTTCCCGTTTGTAATCTAAACATATATGTTATTTCAAGAGTAATATACTAATATTGCAACCTCGTGTCAATATTGTCGATTCAGCTAAAACGTTGTAAATTTTTGTGAATCGTAGGATAAGTTCAAGGATATGGGAACACCGCTCTATGTTCTTGTAGAGCCACGCATGTTAGAAGACTGCCGATTAAGGTCAAATACAAAAGTACACATTGTATTGTTCAGCTATGATGATAAATAGAATTTGTATCTTTGCTTAATTTACTGAAAATACGTTGCTGCTAATTATAGGTCAAAAATGGACATGCGGAGACCAGTGGATGATTTTGAACCATCGAGAACCTAGCTCGTTTGATCTCATTCTTCTAATGGAGGCAACAATCTATTGAAAGATTGACGATGGCGATACCGAGACATGTTTCTTACTTGTATTGAGAACTCTACTCTTACCCCCTCCCCACCCTTCACTATTGCTGTGTAACAAGTTCAAACTCAACTTGGATACGTGTTCTTTATTCATCATACAAGTTTGTTCTAAACTAGGAACTGTTATTGCTCCTAAATATGTTTGTTTCTTTTTAATAGACGGCCTAGAACACCGCCTCGACAAGGTGGTGTTCTTTGTATCGTTGAGAGGCCATGGTTTAGTGTAAGAAGTGGAATATATTGGGTTGGATAGAATCGTTGAGATAACAATTCTATATCCCGCATAAGTCAGAATCCAGGAGGAAGATGATAGTGGACATATCAGACCTATGCCCCGTCCAAGGACAGGGCACAGAGAAATGCAGACATTTAATTTATACCCGTGTGACCGTGTCCCCTCGAATTGTTAAGTAAACTTGTTAAATGATACATTTGTTCTATCGTGACCTAATAATGCAAGGTTTTTTAAGGCCATGACTCGAGAGTCGTTTTAATCCACACTTGCTTGGACCATAGTCAACCTATTACAATTAGTTGAGTCGCTTCTGTACACATGCAGATAATACAACAAGATTTAGTAAGGCTAAACACAAGAAAGTTATAAATTTACTTTGTATTATGTTTTTTTCAAAATTCAAAAAGCTGTTTCAACATCGTTACATTTGTTAAGACTTGAAAACCATTTTCATTAGTAGAACTATCGATTTGTAGAGTAGTTTGAAGAAAAAGATTCACCTGTTTTCTCAACTTAGCAGTATCCGAGAATATCTTTGTCAACACGATCCTCAACTCATGATCTATCGTCTTCATAGCATCGCATTTAGAAAGCGTGTTGGTCTCGAGCGTCAGACATTGAGACTGAAAAGTATAAACACGGGATTAGTCGACGAAACAATCCAAGAAAGTAAAAAGTCAGTAACCAAGACAAAAAGACGAAAACTAAATGGGAAAAACGCCCCCTATTGTTGAGACATTGAGACTGAAAAGTATAAACACGGGATTAGTCAACTCATGATCCATCGCCCTCATAGCATCGCATTTAGAAAGCTAAAGATAGGAATGAATTATACGTATTGTTACTCAGCCCAGAGTCATCTATAATATGGGGTTTGGGGGTCGGATGTATACAACGTTATCCTTGTCAGTGATAACAAAAAAGTTGTTTTCGATTGACCCTTGGTAGTAAACATAATCTGCAATTTCACATAAATATGAAATGCACGTAATTTAGTGAGCCTTAACCGTTGTGATCTGAAACCACATAATTATAAATCTTCGGCCTCATCAATATAAGAAAAGCTTAAAACAGTCAGCATGTACCTCTGCCAAGAGAAGAGCGATTTGTTTGTCGGATTCCGTTAGGAGATCTAAGACATTGGTTAAAGAGGATGAATCAACCGAAAAATTTTGTGCAAAAAGACCCTTGGGGGGAGCAGATGGGAGGCTTTTCTTAGGAAACACCTTTTTCAGCTGCAAACAATAGCAAAGAGATAAGTATAAGATGAATATTGGCTCAGTATTCTGCAACAATTTTGTGTCAAAACTACATAGTATGTTATGCATGGAAAATTACACAAGGAGCACAAGTGACTTTTGAAGAGACTTGGAAATGGGAATACCCCCCCCCCCCCAATCATTAAATCTCCTCATATTCATGTATATATAAAGAAGGGTGAAAACGATGATGTATTAGCAATCGAACGATGAGTTTCAATCCCTAACACCACCAAGATCGAAATATGTGAAGTCTAGTGAAACAAATTACGCAAACTATAAACTCGATGTTTGTAAGAGATAAAAATGCAATAATAAACGACACAATATTTACGAGTTTCACCAAATTTTGGCTACGTCCTCCGATGTAGTATCTCTTATATTATAACAATTTGAGAATTACAATTCGAGAAGAGATGAGGCTAAGTGTTTGGCTTAGGGTATTTTGTGGGATGATTTGTGGATGTTTGTGGATGAGCAAGAATGCTCACTATTTATAAGAAATAATAATACATTGGAGTTATACAAATTAAAGACTAGGAGTAAATTGCATTATAATAGCACTTAGAATGTAATGGGACGCAACAGAATCCAATGCCCACTACTAAATTGCTGTCTGCTATGTGCTCGTTCGAGCACTGACCTCCAGGAAGCTACTGATTTCTACTGTGTTTAGTGCTCGTTCGAGGCAGTAGACAGCTGGTTCATGCCTCGTTCGAGCATAGCACTTCTGAACTCGATCATTCAACTTCATAACTCATGTACATTACTCATTAAACCCATGTTTAAGTGTCCACTTAATTTCTTCATAACTTCATGAAATTAATCCATACTTAAACACTACATTCAACACACATTAAACACCATTTTAACACACCCATTCACTTACTCTCATAGGATTCCATCCTAAGAGTCACACTTGATTTATTTTGGTGCACTCAAGTCACACCATTCATAACAAAGGAAACGGAGAAAATGATTCATGTTTTGTATTGAAAAACAGTGTTCATACACATTCCGGAGCTTTAGAGTATTCTTGAAATACTTCCCCATCAACTAACGGAATACAGTCTTAGAAACTTCCTATTTACTAAATCCATTGCTCCACAGTTAAAGCAATGTGGCCCTCACAGTCCGCCACCCCGGCCCTTAAAAACACGTTCTCACAGCCACACACCACCACCGATTTCTCCCCAGCATTATATAGTATTGCCCTCGTAGTTAGTTCAGAAACGCGGGCTAACTATTCATGACAAATAACACAGACAAACGAAACATGATATTTTGACATTGTCAACTTTACTAAATATAGTACTCCCTCTGTCCCATTAGAATTGCAACATTTACTCTGAAAAGCTCTCACATAGATTTACGTAATGCTACAATCTCCATGGGACGTATGACTATACTTTATTAGACATCTCACCGTTTGCGACGTCTGATAAGGAATGCTTGAGAACCATGAGGAGAAGCTATTTATCAAGCACCTTATATGACTAGGGAGTAAAATCCAACCGCCCTTAAAGTCTCAGACAACATAAAATTAAACGATAAGCTGCAGAAAGGAAATAGACAGATGTGCGATTTTACTTATCCAACATCTTCCTAATATTTTGCAAATATACCCAATAGGCAGTAGTTCACGAATTTTCAAGCTAATCCTATCACCATAGGCGATGTTATTGATGGCCGATGTAAGTACACCCACTCGGGTCAATCACGCAAACAACACCGTCCTTTTGTGAACTCGGTTGTCCAAATACATATATATGATAGAAAAATATAATTATCAAAATAAAAACATCTAACCCTTAGCCTTGGCATAGATAAACATTGGAGGGTCGTTCAATTTCTGTACCACAACAGGATCGGAAGCACTTGATCTTGATTTTGGAAGTGCAGCCCACGAAGGAATGGTAACACGGTAACTCCAACCTGAGCGAGGATCAAAGAAAAGTTTCCATCACAAAATAAGGATCGAGTATTGCAGTTTATGGGGCAAGTCCAATGTCTTTTGCAACTACATAAAAAGTTGTAACAGGACAAACGCTACAACAACTATGCCAAAGCCATAATCCCGACAGCTATCAATGAAAAAAGAATTGATTTAATTCATCCTTAGAGCGACATTCTTCAATCATCTTTTCAGATATTGAGTGCAAAGTGCACTTTGGATCACCACGATCCCAACATCAAGCATACAATATGACACACTAATACGAACCATGGATGAATCATAACCATATACATTACTATACAGTGAAGTATAGAAGATTAGTTTTACAAAGCTCACCTAGGCATGCCTAAGACGAATGCCTTGAGAGAGCAATGGGTTAGCTGCCTTGATTAAGTTAAACGAGGGATTCGTAGGGCGAGCATTCTATGACGCCTAGGTTGAGCACCTTAGTGTTTTAGGAGTTGGGCTTTGGCCAGGGTCGTTCCTTAGGCTAGTTTTGAGGTGCAATCGCCTATGGCCCAGCTCATGAAGGGGCCTAAATTGAGTTAATCCTTGTAATTAAAAATTCGTATTTGTATAAGTAACTCCTAGCATGTATTGAACTTACAACATTAGGTTTCTTGAAGGGCATGACCACTGAACTACATAGTTGGAGAAAAAACGACCGAAATTATATTTTACTTATACAAGGGCCTTTTTTATTTTTCGTCTAGAGCCCAAAAATTATCAGGAACGACACTGGCTTTGGCATTATTGTTTTTGGCAATAAAGAGTTTTTAGGGGAGGTCGTGAAGTAAGGGAAGATTGATGACAATAAAGAGTTTTGGTTGATACAAGTTATTGTACAATACAATGTTTATACACATTTAGATTCTCTACACACGGCACCCCCACTCCATCGTTCTAAGAAATTTTTTTTGATTTTCTTAATGGACTATACAAAAATAGGTCATGAATGTTCATGAAGTTGCAGATGATGTTTGCTATTAACAGTTAATCGAAAACAACCTTTTGTTAAAAGTAACTAAGATTCCAGTCCCTAAACTTCACCTAGATGGGAGCCGCTCAATGGCTTGATGGCATTAGGATAACAGAATACGGATGCAAAATGACCGTGGTCACAAATATCACATTCAATTTCAAGCCAAAGGAAACATCATATGATGATCATTAATTTAAAGATCATTTACCAACTACAGCCTCTAAGTTACTCAATTTCAAATAAACAGCCGCGAACTTTGTTTATTACCAACTACAACCTTCAACTTAACAAACATGACGTCAAGACAGCCAAAACACCCCATTTTTTTAAAACTTTTTTTGGCTGTTTTGGCTGTCTCGATGTCATGTTTGTTAAGTTGGAGGCTGTAGTTGGTAATAAACAAAGTTCGCGGCTATTTATTTGAAATTGAGTAAACTTAGAGGCTGTACTTGATAAATGATCCTTAATTTAATAACAAAAAGACAATATAACTTAATTACATAAACTAAATTAAACACAAAAGATCCCATATTACTAAATTTAACAGATCAAATTAAAGCAAAGCATTGTTCTTTCACAAGATGAAGCAGATCATTAAGCTCAATTACAGTCAACAAGCAACTAAAACCCATCCATCTTACTATCTAAATCACTACATAAACCCCAAAAAAATCCCAACAATTGTAGAAAAAATCACTCCAAAATTCACAATATTAATAGCAAAATTATGATTTTATCCATAAAAAATAAGAAAAACCCAGAAAAAGAAAAGTACCCAATATGTAAGAGATGTGCTCCAATCCATCCCCATAGGTAAAAGGGAGGTCCCATCATGGCGATGCTCTGGTGGACTCCTCCCCCTAATTGATCCCTTGTTTTAATCCAATACCCAATTCCTGTAACAATGATCAGGTGAAGTTGGGAATCAAAATTGATAATCCTTGTTAGGGTTTTTTTATGATGGAGTATAAATTATAATCAAATACTTCATCTGTTCCATAATACTTGCTACTGAGTGTGATATATTGTGTGGAAAAAAGTCACAATCAGGGGCAAGTAGAGTGTTCACCGGTCCAAACCCGGACCGGAATCTCAAATAGGTTAAGACTTAAGACCGGAAAACGGACCGGTTCCATCCGGTGATCCGGTCTGGTCCCGGTCTAACCCGGATTCCATTCGGTCCGGGTTTGGACCGGTTAGACCGGAAATAATATTTTATGCAAAATATAAATTTAAAAAATGGAAGATTTAAAAATAATTTAGCAAATTAATTATTATAAAATTAAAAAATTTGAATTAAAAATTATTTTGTGTTGAAAATAAAATATTTAAAGCCCTTTAAATAAGTATATACAATTATACATAATAATCGTAAATATTATTCACTTTCAAAATCACTTTTATGTGCATCCGGTTCAACCCGAATTTTTCCGAGTTTAGACCAGACCGGCAACCCAGAATGTCAAATATGTAACACCCGAAAACCGGAACGGAAGTCAAATATGCAACCGATCCGATCTTATTTTGCACACCCCTAGTAGAAGAAGAATTGAGGAGACAAAAATTAGAGTTTCCGACGTTGTTTAAAAAATTGGAATGTTCGTTACAACACAAACGCACCAAAAAAATCATTTATGTTACCAGTAAGTCTCATGGGAGACGGTTTATTCTATAGACGGAATCCATAAAGCCCAGCCCAATATATAACATAGTATATTTGGGGTTATAATAAATTATTTGGGGTTATAATAACTTATATTTGGGGTTATAGAATAGTATATTCGAGGTTATAATACCTTACATTTAGGATTATAACATAATATAATTAATATTATAATAAAAAAAATCAGTTAAGAGAAATGGGCTGACCCAATTTTGTGGTCTATCCTATAGACCGTCTCTTGTGAGATTTTGTGTTATGTTACACTAATTCTTATTGAGATGGTCTTTATAAAATACGCATTAAAATGGGTTAGTCTATTATTATTGAAAAAAACAACTACAAAACAAGCGTGTGCTGTGTAACATATTTATAGTTGGTGTTATAGTATATTGAAGTTGGTGTTATAATTAACCAATTGAAATTAGTATTTGTAGTTGGTGTTTCAACTTATTAAATTGTTGCTTAAACTTTAAGTTGTTAACCTATTAAAGTTGGTATTTAACTTACTAAAGTTGACATTTTAACCTATTAAGGTTGGTGTTTTAACCTGTTAAAATTGGTATGTTGACCTCTTGAAGTTGATTTGTAAAGTTGGCATGTTAACCAAATACCACAGCTTAATACACCAACTTCAATAGGTTAAAATACCAATTATAAAGGTTATAGTACTAAATTCAATAGGTTAACAACTTAAAGTTGAAACAATTTAATAGGTTAAAACACCAACTCTTTATACTAATATCAATAGGTTATAACACCAACTTCTATATGTTAGTAAACATTTTTATAGGTTAAAACGCTAACTCCAAATACCAACGACAATAGGATATAATGTGAACTTCAAACATTTTGGTTTTTCACTCTAATAAACGAGACTACTATGTCTATATGAATTATTGGGATATTAATGTTAACATGTTTATGACCCATATGAAATGAAGTAGGGGTGAAAGTTCGGTCCATGGTTTGAACTTTCATCAAAACCAAATCAAACCATATTTTATTCGGTCTTCATATTTTCAGACCAACACCAAACCAAATTAGTTTCTAGATCGAACCAAATCGAACCGCATTTTTTTTGTACACCAAACCAAACCGCCCAGACCAAATTTCCTAGGCAGAATTTTTCTTTTTGGGCCAAATAACAATTTAAACTACAATTACAATAATTAAGACAATAGCAAATCATACAAGATTAATAATAATAGACACAATGTCTTACTAAGTCATTCAAAATAACAAATCTTGCAAAATACTAAACAAGTGTGGGAGTGGGATGGCAATAGACAGTAGTACATGTATTATCAAATGTTAGAGTTTTCAATTTTTAGGTTTAGAATATATTGGGCTTGGGCTAATACATTAATGTTGGTGGGCTATATGTAATTTCTTAAATATTTCGGTTTGCGGTTTTTGAAAATTCCAAACCTTAATATTTCGGTTTTGAATTTTCAAATCTAATCCAAACCAAATTTAAAAATCATCAAACCATATTTATTATTTAATTTGGTCTAGTTCAATTTGCGGTTTTCATGGTTATCAGAATCTCGATCCTGATCACCAATTCTACGATCTTACGATTCAAAATTAGGCGACCGACCCGGATCGTAAGTAGGATCTTAAATTGGTAGAATCGTACGATCCTACTTAGCTCCAAGATTTAAGTGGTAGGATCATAACACGATTCTACGATCCTACGATCTTACGATCCGATCCTACTAGGGTAGTTTCAATCGTAAAAAAGTTTCATATAATCCAGATTTTACTTATGTATATATGAATATATCTAAACAATTATATCAATTTGACTAAAATTCACAATTTTCTCGATTCGAATTTTAACAATGATTATTAAAGGTATTTTTTACAAAACTTAATAGTTGAAGTCAAGTAAGTGTTAATTTAAACCTTAAAACATAAAAAAGAACAAATACAATTGAAAATTAGTTATCTAAAGCATACAAATGCATATTTGTAGGATCACACGATCCTACGATCCGATTCTATCGATTTCGATCCTACCCCCTCAACGATCCTACGTAGAATCCCAATCCTAATAACCTTGACGGTTTTAGTCTAAATAATTTCACCCCTAAAATCAAGTATTTTTGAAGTTTCAAATCAATGGTTGTCACAAAAAAGTGAAAATACTTTTGGGTAGCTTGTCTTATTAGTAGGGGTACAGACTACAGTCCAGGTGAGCTGTGGACGTAGGTATTCCAAGTCCAAACATTATTATTCTATAATTATGGAAGGTCTCGATAATTCTTAATTATTAATTTTACTCGAATCACTGCAATATAATTTGCTTTTAGTAGGAAATTTTAGTGAAATTTCTTATAGTGTATATAGAGGATTTAGTGATATTTATTAGACCATTTAGTAGCATATTAAAAAATCACACTAAAGCTTTTAGCGACATAGGATCTAGTGACATTTCTCACAAATGTCACTATAGACTACAGTGACAATTACATATGTCACTAAAGACCAAATTAAATATGTCGCTAAATCACTTTATGATGGAAGTTAAAATAAAAACCAACAATTATTACACTAAAAATATGAATTAGTGACATTTTTTAATGCCACTAAGTCTAATGTCGCAAAAGGCTAAATTTGTTAAAGTGAATATTACTCTATTCATATTATTTTGTAAATTATATTTAAAATATTTTATTTAACGACCGAGAAGTTTAAGTATGATTTAAGACTTGTTAATTTCGTTTAATATAGAAGTAATTTTTGTTCTTTTGTTGAAAATATGGTTCAATTAATTATTCATCAAACAAAATAATAATACAAGTCAAAAATTAAACTAGCTAATAAAAGAGATTAATATACTCTAAATATATAAATCCAATGATGAAAAGAAAGAACATTTACATTTTTCACTCAAATTAACTTACATTTTTATGTTTATATTGCATAACTTATCACATTAATTAATTATGTATTTTAATATCATATTGCACTTCAATTTATAAATCATATACTACAAATTTAGGTTTTAGTGACATATATTTTAGAATTTAGTGGTATTTGTATACGCCAGTTAAAA
Source organism: Amaranthus palmeri (assembly GCA_019776075.1). Taxonomy (NCBI): domain Eukaryota; kingdom Viridiplantae; phylum Streptophyta; class Magnoliopsida; order Caryophyllales; family Amaranthaceae; genus Amaranthus; species Amaranthus palmeri. Next base: position 411,904 of record JAAKBH010000322.1, read on the forward strand.
CTATTACGACAATTAGATAATAAATAACACTAAATACTATATAGATTTGTCGCGTATTTAATTAATAGTTGTTAGAGTATATAACATATTCTGGGGCCTCAACCATCAACTTAAGCTTTTGGTTGAGTTGGTTTTAACATGGTATCAGAAGCCAATGTAACAAGAGGTCACTGGTTCGAATCTCAACCACCCCTTATTTAAGTGAAATATTTAGCATCAGGTATGAGGAGAGCCTGTGTTGCATTCACACTTCTAGCCCAAAGGGCTCTCGTGTGAGGGGACGTGTTAGAGTATATAACATATTCTGGGACCTCAACCATCAGCTTAAGCTTTTGGTTGAGTTGGTTCCTTAACAATAGTACTTTGGTAAATTAGAGTATATATACTTGATGATGTCATTAGTCTTCAAAACAAATATCTTTTTTTGACCTACCAAATTGTTAGAATGGTCTATCACCACAAAAAAAAAAATTATATAAATATCAAGCTCAATATAATAATGTTTTAAATAAAAACATACATACGATAATAAAATAAAACATGTGGGGCATGAAAAGAAAGCTTGCTTGTAAAATTTCACATGCACGTAGAGTAACTTCAGAAACAATAAAACAAAAAAACCATAATTTCCAAGCAGTACAATGAAAAACCAAATCATAATACTAATAACACAAAAAATTATTAATAGTATATTATAATTTTTTTAAAATAGATAGGTTGAGAGAAGAGAAAAAGTAATAAGAGTCGAATTATAACTCTTCTGGTGAAAAATGATACATACTCCAACTTTTCGATTATAAATAAAAGTACATTAAAATGAAATTACAAATACATGCAAATTAATTGATATAGAATAGCGATTTTTAAAAAAACCTAGCCATGTTATAACTATATAAATATATATCAATGTTCATATTGTTATGAACTTTGCTATATTATAATAATTCCTATGGGCTAGGCATAAATGCAAATCAAATGATAATAATGAAAAAAGAAAATCTCCGATTTTTTTTATTTGATTTTTCATGTTTTTGTTTATAGGGTAGACTGAAGTAAAGGGGCAATAAAAATCAAATTCATGGGTTCGACTTAGGGAAAGTGCGTGGTCATGCTTCATTGAAATAAGACCTGATTCTCCATCTTATTGGCATTTGAAGCCATCAGGAAGATCTTTTTGACAAGCACTAAGAAGAACACTAAGAGTAACTGGAACATTTAAGTTAATGCCAAGAATATTAGCCTTAATAGCAGTACAAAGGCAAGCAGCGGCTTCTAAATCAGCAAGTCCTTTAATTAGGGCACAACATTTAGTCCCAGAAGGAGGGCTTCCTAAGACTACATGAACTAGCCCTAATACATCGGCGCAAACGCCAAGTTTAAGAGTGTCAATAGGGCACTTGTCTTTAGCTGGAGCCGGAGTGGCTGGAGTTGGGGTGGTGCATCCACAACACGCCTCGCTTACAGGTGAAAGGGCGAGGAGGAAGAGGATGAAAATGGTGGAAATGAGCTTGGTTGTGGTACTAGCCATGAAATTGAAAAAATAAGAGAAAATATGTGAGGGTTTTGAGGATATTAGGTTTTAGGGTTGTGTGTGAGAAGAGTGGGATTAAGGGAGTGTTCTTATAAAGGGAGGGTTTGTGGGAAGATTGTGAAAAGGGTTGAAATAATATGAGTTGGATGTGTTTTGTTAGTTTGTGTTAAAATTAATTAGTGTCATGTGATATATTGGTCCTTAAGAAAGTTTAAAAATGTTTTTAAATAGTGACGAATGCAACTATTATAAGTGGTTCCATCTACATGTAAAATTAATTAATTGTTATTTTTCTGTATTATGTGCGACACAATTTTATAATATTAGAGTTTTTTTATCAAATAATTCAAATTGTAACCTAAACAGGCTTATCGATATAGTTTATCAAGGAATCAATTCAACTAAAAACTTAAACTGGTGGTCAATGCCTCAATATATGTTATACACTCTAACATGCCCATTCACATGAAAGTCCTTTAGACTAGAAGTATCAATGCAATACATATACGCGTCATGCCTGGTGGTAAATATTCCACTTTAAATAAGAGGTGGTTTGAGATTCAAATTCGTGACCTCTTGTCACCCTGACCTCTGTTACCATATTAAGAAACTAAATCAATTAAAAACTTAAGTTTATGGTTAAAACAAACAATATACTTCTATTATAATAGATTTCTCTATTTATATAAAATGAGTGGAAATAGTAACAAGAGCAAGAAAAAAGATATGAATGGAAGAAGTGGGGTATTGTCATTTGAAAATCACCATTCATAATTGATAGTTGTCTCATTTTGCATCACTCCTTTTTTTACTACATTGGATACTAGTGAAATCTTGTAATTAATTGCAAGCTTACAAACTTCTTTTTGTGGTGGAAAGAACAATTACTTAGGAATAATACCTCTTCATCAAAATGTGTTGACAACATTGATTTAAGAAAATTGATATTAATAATTCAATCTTTTACCTTTTTTTTGTGAATAATCCATTTTTAGATTTTTTTATAATCGAATATTTTTCATTAGTTTGCTAGCAACATAATCTTTTATTTTATTATAATATAACGATCTGCCTTTAGTTTGCTATCAGTATACCCTATTAGTATGCTGATAATAAACTAAAGGCAAATATTAAATTATTAAAAAAATGGTCCAAAAGTGAGATTATTCACAGCTGATGAGTAAAAGGTTAGATAACTAATATCAGTTTTTCAAATAAGATTTAAGATCAAGTAATTTTACAAAATCTAATTTTCAATGTCCTTAGCTAGGGTACTTGTTTAATTAGAGTGTGATTTATTAATAGGTGGAATTAGTTATTTTGTAATTTTTTTTTTTCAGCTTATTTTCTCAAACTAAATAACCAAAAGCGCTTGCTAGGCGCAGGTATCAATTGGGGGGTTTCTTGACTGCGCGCATCTCTCTATACACCCTCTTTGGGGGTATGGGTATGATTTGTGTGCATCTTTCAAGAAAAAGGAAAACCTCCACTTGCACCCTGCCTTGTGGGGGATACCGAGAAGGTCCTTTACCTTTACCTTTATCTTCTCAAACTAAATCCTTGTATATCAAAGAAAAAATGAATTTAAATTTATACCATATCAATTTATCAAAACAAGTGGTACACAACAATCCCAAGTAAAAAACTTTATACTAATTTGAACAAAAGGAGTCATGCTCGGAAATTTCTGAGTTGTAATAATTAATGAGGTATGCCGGGTTGATTTTGGCAAACCCAATAATTCAACGCTAATTTAGTCATGCCCGTCGATTAGCATGTGTAAAGCGGTTTACAATATATGGTTTGTCATCAAAGGGACCTCAAAAATCTATTTTTATACTTAATTGATTTATTGTTTTAATTACCGCGAATACATTTATACTATTTTACACGAGAGTAATCAAGTAATAAAGACTCAAATATAAGTATTTTAATAAATAGAGAAATTTTATCATATACTACTAGTATTTTTTTTATTAAATTCTAAGAGTTTTAAATTAAAATTAACACAATAACTTCAAAATTTACGAGACGGACCTTCATTTAGTGCAAGCTTTTATATGCAATAGGCAAACTTGAAATGTTTAAGGGAGAAAAAGAAAAAAAAAAAAAAGAAAATAACTACGTATTTTATAGATTCCATCCAATTCAATACTCATACTACCATGCTCATAAAGTAATTACTAAGTAATCACATTGATTTATTCCAAAAAAAAAAGAAAAAAAAATAATCACATTGATTCATTTCAACAAAAAAAAGAGTAATCACATTGATAGTTTTAAGTAATATATAGCTTAAAATCGTAAAGTGATCAATTAGAGAAATTTACTAATTATATAAGCTCGTTTTATGGTAAGACAGTCTCAGTACTTCCTTTGTTCCATTATACTTGCTACATTTCACTTTTTACGCATTTCAATGCGTTATTTTATTTATTTATATGTTAAATTATACAAATCTAAAAATTATAAAAAGTTAATATTATGAAAGTACGTATGCGATTAAACGATTCAAACAAGATCCCACTTGACTATATTTTTACTCATATATTAGTCGCAATATATAAAATAAGCTTGAACGATAAATAGTGCACATAATCGAAATATAACGAGTATTTCAGAACGGATGAAGTACAAAACTTGTTGAATTACTAGTATAGTTCAGCCTTTATAATTTTATCTCACATTATAAATTTATAATGATCTGTGTGTATAATGAGCATATAGAAATATTTATCAGTTTGTGTTAAAATATAAATTTCATATAGAAATTGTTTGTTTTTTCAATTTATTATCAATCCTTTTTCGATTAACAAAGAAAAATAAATCAATGACTCAAATTTCATATAATAGCATAATTAAATATGACAATTACATTATTATAGTGATTGATTTAAATAATCACCATAAATTTAAAAACAGCCACACACTACAACATAGAGTAGTTTGCTTTTAGTGGGATATATTTAGCGATATTTAATTTAAATTTCGCTATTTCAAATTTTATATAGTACATATAGAGGATTTAGCGACATTTATTAGACTCTTTAGCAGCATAATAAAAAGTCACACTAAAGCTTTTAGCGACATATGATCTAATGACATTTCTCACATATGCCATTATAGATTTTAGTGACAATTACATATGCCACTAAAGATCAAATAAAGTGTAGCTAAATCACTTTATAGTGGAACTTAAAATAAAAACTAATAGTTGTTACACTAAAAATATGAATCCGTGACATTTTCTTAATACCACCAATCTAATATCGCAAAAAGTTAAATTTGTTAAAGTAAGATAAATTTAAAATATGGATTTTTGCCATTTAGGGAAAGAGGAAAGATAGGCCTTATATTGAACTCATGTGGATGAATGGTTGAAACTTTAAAAGCCAAATGTTGGCTTATCCAAAACTACACAATAAGAAATATATGGACCTAGCTCTTATTTTTGAAAATTTGAAACAAATAAGATTTAAAAACAAAAAAGTAATGGAATAAGATTGAAATCAAACTTTTTCAAAAAATAAACGTCAAATGCCCAGACCTGTGGTTTGGAGCTTTTCGCAGTTACTAAGTGCGAACAACTTGCTTTGACTGTTTTGACCTGTTCGCACTTAGTAACTGCGAACAGGTATGCGGGGTTTTTAAAACAGAAACTTTCTTTAGAAATCAGGCAACAGGGCTGTTCGCACTTAGTAACTGCGAACATGTCAAAATCAATCAACAGGTTATTCGCAGTTACTAAGTGCGAACAACCTGTTGACTCATTTTGACCTGTTCGCAGTTAGTAACTGCGAACAACTTTTTTTTCGAAAATTCCCCTCCTGTTCGCACTTAGTAAGTGCATACGGCTCCAAACCTGTGCCCAGACCTAGTAGACGATTAATTTTGGGATAACTTTAATTTGGGTCTTATTTCATTATTTTTTTTGTTTAATAATCTTATCCTTTTCAAATTTTCCTTATTTTTTATCTTATGCAAAGACCAAATTTATTTACTAGAATAATGGCTTAATTATATTGAGCTCATGTGAATGACCAAATTTTTAAAATTGTGAGTTAAGGCTAAAAATAAAAATGTAATAAATTTCCTAAAACGGATTAAAAAAATAAAAGCAATGCAAATTTGAATTAGAATTTCAGAAAAAATAAATAAATAAAACAAGAGCAGAAAGATCAAATGTAATTTATAAAACCAAAGTAATGATGATATAAACAATTATCACAAGAGTTTAAACATAAGTTTAATATTTATTTGAATTGGTGATTGTTTATATCAATAATCATAGAGCTATTTTTGTGAGAAATTGTCTCTCGGTAAGAGGACCTCAAACAAAAAGTCTATATTTTCATAATATTTGTTAGATATAGGCTATTTGAGGCATGTATACAATTCGTCTCTCAGTGAACCTGTCTTATACAACAATTTATGATCACCGGCCATAAGCTAAATTGATTATATTCGATTATTCGTCGAAGACTATATGCCTATCACTTGGCCCATATACATTTGATATTCCTGATGATCCCTTTGAGCCTGAAATCAGAAGTCACCGTCCAAAAAATTTGGAGCATGGTATGAAGGGTTTAAACCCTAGGTTTTGTCGCAATTGTTATGGTTCCCTCCTTTTCAGTAAATACATCAACTAGTCGTCCACATAACGAATCATTTGTCATCTTAAGTTCTCCAAGTATGTCTTATTCTTTAGCACAATCCATTACTTATGCATGTTTTTCTCATATGCATCATTTTGTAGACTAACATCACTACATGCATTGAACCTCGTAACATTATAATACAATTCATCTTAGGTTTTTCTAGTACGTCTCATCCTTTAGCACATCAAATCAATTTGAAAGGAAAAATGAGGAGAGCCAACATGTTACAATGCTCGTACTTTTTGATTGATCATATAGCTTGCAAAAAATAAACTCCACAACTATATAATTTATAAAAGTCTCAAACTTTAAAAACGTTGTTAACAAACAATTCTTTACTTAATTACACGACTACAAATCACACTACCACTTAGGTGCTATATAGGCTCAAACTTTTATATTGTGAATAGACTTGATACCAAGTGTAAGTTGCAGGCCGGCTTTCAGATAGTTTCAGGATCATTTCTCTTTGAAGACCCTTTAGAGCCGAGGGACTCTCTGACCGCACTCTTCTATATGGGTATGAGTTGTCGTCTATCTTTCCTCCGTATATCCTTATCATAGTCTGTCTATGAGCATATTTCATTGGGTATGATGATGATAACATCACTTGATACTTGATCATATTCCATTGATAGCTATATTGCCTATTAGCACCTAATTATTGCCTTATTGGTTTAGCAAGTTGGTGGTTATGATCTTAGCTTAGATGATGGCGGACATGGAACCCCACTTGATGTATAATTTCAATAAATTGATGAAAGATATGCACTAATGATATGATAATCACTTGTACAAAAGCAAATCAAAATGAGTTATTACTCATAAATAATGATTCTCTATCAGCGAGATATACTGATTATTATGATGATGACTCATCGCTCATACACTGAGTATTATACATAAATGATAATATTAATGATTTAGAAAATTAAATGAGCGAGATACACTAGTTATTATGATGATGACTCATCGCTCATACACTGAGTATTATGATGATGACTCATAAATAATAATATTTATGATTTAGAAAATCAAAAAATTGTGCGACTAGGACAATCCTTGTATTGTTTAAGTTGTGACTTGACAATTTCTTGTATTGTTTAGATTGCATTCTTTTTTATTTTGAATATATTATTAAAGATAAAATGAATTATTTTGTAAAAAATTAAAAATTAAATAAAGGTAGTTTTCTTACCCAGCCTTTGATGTACGCCGTTTTGTGGCTTTTTTGAGATATCCCGTCGTCTCCCGTGCACATGAAGAGTGAGGTTGAGAAACCCTTTCTAGAAGGTGGCCGGGTTCTTCTTTCACACTGATGCAATTGAAGGGAGTCCATTAGATATCTGAGTTTTTCTTACCCAACCTTTTGTAAATGATGTTTCTTCTGTTATATAGAAAATCGTTTGGCAAAAAAAATAAAGGTAATTTTCTATGGCTTAAAATTACTCATAAATGATGATGTTTATGATTTTGAAAATTCATATATAAATAATTAGTTGTTAAAAATTTAGCAGAGATTTTTTGTTGTAGCAACCATTTTAAGTTGTTTTTTATAGGTCAACACTACAAAATGTGCATCAATAATTTATTGCTCCCAATTCTATAAGAGCTACTCTTCTGAGAGGTCATTTTTCGGTGAGATGAAATTAACAAGGAACATATACTCTCATAATATGTATGAGAAGGGTTATTTAACTCATGTATGTACAATTTTAGTTTCATGTTATCATTCATAGCGAGAACCCATATTTACAGTCCATTTTTTTAAAAAAATGATTGGATATTTTTTATTTTATTGTATCCAAAAATCGTTAAATTGCTCCTTTTTGATATAAAAGTAAATATTTTGTACAAAACAAATTGTTTTTGGACTTATTATTTTAATGGTAAGAAAAATTATTCAAACTTATTATTAAAAATGTATACACATGAAAAGTGAATTGGTACAAACCTTCTTAGAAGGTGGGTATCTTGTTCATACTAGAGCGAAATTACAATAAATTGAGACACTAAAATGAATTTTCATTTTTCAAAAAAAAAATATTAAAAATCCTTTACTCATTGGGTCGTCTCGAACTTGATACAACCTGACTAGAACAAACAAATTTAAAATTGATGCAGATTTGAAATTGACCCAAACAAAATTGATTTGATTCAAAACTTTAGAAAAATAATAGAGACAAACCCCTGCATATTATAGTTATCATTATAAGTTATAACACACATCATCTGAAATCTCCGGCCGAAAAACAATATACAAAAATGCCTATAAGAGGGGGTATGGGCATGGAGGAGGGGTATCCGCACCCGTCTGCTCATTTTGACATTTTTATATCAAACTCAATTCAAATTAATTTAAAAGTTGAATTGGTTTATAGTGAATGTTATTGTAAAATTTTGGCTCAACTAGACTTTAAACTGAGCTGATTTTATTTTTGAACTTTTATTATACAATTTTTTAAAAAAAGTTCCATGTGAAAATAGTTCAAAAATTAAACTTCTAGGAAAGTCGATGTCATAGAATTTAAACCAAATGAGCTAGAAAGATACTACTCTGTCCCTTTTAAATTGCATCAAAGAGAAATGAGGTTATATTTAAAAAAGTGGTAGAAAATGAAGAGAGAGAATAAATTGTGCAGGTGAAATTAAAAGAGAGTAAAAATGTATGTATGAGATTAAAAGAAAGTGGTGAGTCATTGTCCATATATAGAAATGATGCAAATTAAGTGAGACGGACTAAAATAGAAAATGATACAAATTCAACGGCACGGAGAAAATAGATTTCTAGAGATTAAAGGTCATTTTCATTGTCCTTGACAACGAATTTTACCTATGTGAAGTCGTTGTCAAGTCCTTTTTTCACTTCTCACTTTGAAGTTTGAACACATAAAATATCATAACAACTTTTAAGTTATCATGTAGCATCCTCTTATTTTCAATAAAGTTAGTGGAAAACTATAAAAAATATTAAATTGAAACTAGCGGAAAATATATTGAAATTATAAGCATTAATAAATCATAAAATACGGATCAACAAGATTATGTCCAAAATTACAATATAAATAGATATATTATTTAGAATAACAAATAAAACGACCCAGAATAGCAAATGAAAACAACTTTAAAAAAAGACGAAGTATATACAAAACTACAAATTACTTCCTCCGTTCCGAAATACTCGTACTCGATTGTGATATATCATACTTCCTCCGTTCCAAATTACTTGCAACATTAGAAAAATAACACTATTCTTTCATTACTCTTAATTTGTGATTAGTTTTTAATCTATAAGTTGAAACATAGTCAAGTGGGATTTTATTTAATTCGTCTCACAACAAATATTATTAATATTAAAATTTTTTTAATTTTATATTATACATGATTAGAGATATTAAGAATAGAATTATTGAATTTAATAAGTAAAAAAGCAATCGTGACAATTAAATTAAAACAGAGAAAGTATATTATACTCCCTTTGTCCCATTGAAATTGCAGCATTTTCCATTTTGGTCCGTCCCACTCGATTTGCAACATTTTTATATTTGGATAATGGCCCACCACTTTCTTTTAATCCCATCCATACATTTTAACTCTCTTTTATTTTCATCGACACAATTTATTCTTTCTCTTCATTTATTACCATTTTTTAATATTCATCCATTTTCTCTTTGCTACTGACTCATCAGAACGGAAAGAGTATAGGAAAATGTCACAATCAGTAGAGCGACTAAACAGAGTCACGGAGTAACATGGAGTATTAATGAAATTTTACCAGCTTATGAAAAGACAAATTTTAGTTGATCTCATTACAAGACATGAATGAGACCTTCCAATTCCATGTCTCATCATTTTTATTTAGGTTCTATTTTCTCTTATCACTAAAAATTTACATTATTTCTAAATTTACTTGCTTTACAATTTTTTTATTTATAATTTTTTAATTTCATTTATAAACTTATTTTTTATCTTTATCTAAACAACGCATTTTTATTATTGAGGTGTATTTTTGTCTTATTTTCTAACCCAATTTCTCTAAATTTCACCTAGATTACAGAATGTGCAATATGAGAGGAATTTGATCGCATGAGAAGTACTATTTTAACTAGTGTTGTATGAGACTGTTTCACTATGAGAAGAACCCATAATCAGCTAATTTTCTTATTGATTATTTTAAATTTGTTAGGGAGTACTTTAATATTATAAGTAATCACTTTAAAAATTCACTTTAAGATCATAATTAATCAGTTTAAAATTGTAAGTGAACATTTTATAGTTATAATAATTCTTTAATAATTATCAGCCCAATAAAAATATGCTTTTTGTCAAATTTCAATTATTGAAGAATCTTGAGCTCTGCTTGTTGCCCCTTGTAACGAGGAAGGTTTGATAAATAACATTGATTTGTGAAGCACAAAAACTTGGATTCGACCGTTTTATTTGTGAGATGCGTTTTATCGGACCGATCTAATTATATATATATATATATATATATATATATATATATATATATATATATATATATATATATATATATATATATATATATATATATATATATATATATATATATATATATATATATATATATATATATATATATATATTACTAATTTCACAAATTAAAATGTCATATCAAAAGTTAAAAGACGAATTTAAAGGCATAGAAGACCAATTCAAGGATTTGAAATTGACATTTTAGGTCATAAAATTTGACAGTTTTAAGACTTAAAAGGTCAATTTCAATACTTAAAACATCAATTTTAAGACTTAAAGACCAATTACGTAACATTAAATTTTTATTTCAACTTTAAAATAAGATTACTCAAACATTAAAGTAGATAATAAAAACTTTGAAATTGTCCATTTAAATCTTGGAATTGGATTTTTAAGTCTTGCATTGTCCTTTTAAGTCCTAAAGTTGGTATGTCAGAATATTTTTTAAAAAAAGTATCGGGGTTGAGCTAGTTGCACAGCTAAGACCGTCTCACAAGAGAGTAATTGTTTGTGAAGTTCTCTTATGTGGTAGGATTTGATAGGATGAGAGTTTTATGACTTTAATTTACCTTTATTTATTTTATTATTACTATTCTTTTCGTTTTTTTTTTGTAATTAAACCCTTTCTAGCTATCATTACAATTTACACACATCATATGGCCCTACTCCTGTCAATTGCAAATCTGGTAGCCAGTCTCCTGGGCCCAAACTTGTGAAAGAATACTTCCTTCAAAATACTCGGATTTGATTCTGGTATGTTATATGAGAAAATATCACTATCAGCAACAAGTATAATGAAACGGAAAAAGTATCAAATTGGGTCCATCAAATCTTATTGGTCGAATTTAAATTTTCGAGTTTGAAATATTTTATATAATTTTAGTTAATTATTTTATCAAATATTACATGAAGCATAAACTTTTGTATATGGCACATCGGAAAAGCAAATAATTTTATCTCAAGTAGTAAGATACTACACATTGGTAGTCCTTCAATCTCCATCAAATTAATATAACGACAAATGACAAAAAGATTAAAAAAGTAATAAAGAATTAATATTGTGTTGATAAAATTAAAGGGAGAGATAAAAATTGTGTTGATAAAAAAATAATAATAAAATAGAGGGAATATTTTCAAAAATGAAAATGTTGCTGAGCAAAATACACAAAGCAAAATAGAAATATTAGCAAACTCAGAGTAATTTTCACTATTTTACAACTTATTAGTAATATTCCAATAAGCTGTTCATTAAGTATGTGAAAAGCACGTTATAAAAAATTTTATTAAATTCATTTTAATATAAATTTTGTAAGATCAATTTTGTATAATTATTAATTGTATAGTGGGCCGGGGAAACCCTTTTTAGAAGGTGGGCCTCGGTTTCACACTGATGCAAATAGGATTTTCCGAGTTCCCTTGACTTGATGTTTTTGGTTTTTCTGGTAAATGAAAAAGCTTTTTATTTGCCAAAAAAAATTGTAGTGTTTTTCTTTCAAAAAAAATTGTGGAGTGCTGAACTAAAGCAAAAACATATCAATTAAAAAACATTTTATTTTGGTCAAATTGCTATATTTTTGCTAAAACAAACTTTTAAATAAGAGTAAGATTATTAGACGATTTCAGGCAGTTTCATACAAGGCGATCTATTAAACTAAAGTCTAAAACTCAGGAGTATTACGAGAAAATTTTAAATAAAATTTACACCAAAAGTCACAATGTTTGATGAACACTATTCTAGTAAGAAGTGTTCATTTGAGTTATCAGATCAACTTTAAATCACTTTTCAAATAAATTCATAATCAAATTTAGTGACCGACCACATTGATTTTTATGTAGTTTGAATTCATTTGAACCCGAAACTAAGTCTAATTCGATTGCAATATCAAGTACATATCAAGTAAACAGATCTATTTTAAACACCTCTATAGCTCGTTACAAGTTTAACCCAGTATCCCTGCAACCAACTATCAAGTATGAACTAAAAAATTTTTGCTAATCGACCCTATTGAAGTTTGCACATCGACGAACTACGCTATTGTCAATTGTACAACAGACGGCTTCCCCTTTTACTATTATGACAAGGTTAGGTTCTCACCATCTATAAAAAGGATTGATTTCTTATTCCTGTTGCTTGTAGGGATTTTCCAACTTACCTCGAGTGTTAATTCTACATTTGAAGCAATCTTCCGGGAAATAAAATTTCAGAAAGAAAAAAAAAAACAAAAACAAAAGTATTACAAATCACATAATGAAAGGCCCTCAAGAAGGAACATATTAATAAATCATAATCCATTTCTTAGTGTATTTCACAACACACATCCTCTATAACAAAAAGAACAAAAACTGTAAGGCAACAGAGGAATGTGATAGCACAAAATATGAGATATATATCCTGGTTCCTGTTTAAAGCTATAAAAGAAAACAAATTTTACTAACAAAATCTAAAAATAACAAAATATGATCTCACTAAAGTACACCTAAAGTAATTATTTTCATCAAAAAATAATGTAAAAAAAGAAAAATATTTGCTCACAACAAAAATGTTTTACTAACCGTGATGTGCGCATACACAGACAATTAGTTTCCTGAGGGTTAATGATATCTTGTTACATGATACATCCCTGCTGCAAGAAAAGAAGTTGGACTCAGAAACCCGAACAAAACAGCTCGACCAGAGGTCAGAGAGGTAGATGAAGCAAATTTCTCACGGGTATAGATGCATCATTATCATATAAAATGCTCGACCAAGAACGATAGGAATGGAAAACCAACTAAATATAGATGTAAATTCAAATTTAAATGCATAGTAAGAAAGTAGGTCGTTAAGAAATAAGAAACCATCTCTACCAAAAGTTATAGATTTATCACACATAATAATTTTTAAACTAGAAGCCTAAAAGTGTACATGCACCACAAACCCTCCTGATACTTCTGATAGCATGTCAAGGAATCATTTCAACCAAAAGCTTAACCTTAACCTAATAGTTAGAATCACAACATATGTCATATTATTACAAGGGTGTTTGGCAAAATAGCTAATAGCTTATTGGTCAATTTCAGCTTACTTTGACACAAATAAATAATTGGGTGGTGAAACCATCTGACGCTAACTGGTTGAAACAGGTTATTGTTATAAATAAGCTTCTCTTTAATGTCAAACTAAGAAATTAGATAAAACACATTGTTGCAAACCCATTGGGGCAGAGTAGTACTGAAAAAGTTAAGTAAGGAAACTTCTGTTGCAACTTCAAGTTAAGCAGCAACCAACAAAAATATCTGGTATGATCCTTCAACTGCAGTTAATCCTTGACCCCTATTGTATAGCAACCATAACATTTCTATAGTTCTGTAAGCGTCAAGCATCAAGACCTCATAAAGAAGTCAATTGTCATTTGCCAGACTGAAAACATATTTTAAGAATCAACCAAAAGACATGGTTCAAAGTATCACTCCAAATTTTAACTTTAAAGGACATGAAGAGACATGGTTTCTCTTGGATCAAATGATCAGAGATTGAGGTTTCTATACCCAAGACTGAACAAGGTAATAGGTAACGATCATTGGCTGAGAATTCAATCCGTAACACCAACAATAAAAATAAATAGCTATTCTAAATACACTTCTTTCCTCGCTAAATAAACCAGCACAAGTGGGTAATAATGTAAAAGACTACAAGTTACTAATAGAAAAAGATAGGTAGCAGGTCAAACATTTAGTTATCCCCATCTCTGCAATGTTTTTTATGTGTGAATTAGACAGTTAAGTAATGCAGAAGCCAAACCAAAATTTTCACAGTTACAATAATACCTTCATATGAAAAATCATTTTCAAAATTAGGTCGCCAACAGCAGAGTTATGTTAGAATATCAAATTGATGTAAAAATATCTGCTTGAGGAAGAGACAAAAAGGTTAAAGTGACATTGACAATCAAGAAATTGCCCCAAACCTTGAATATCTGTATGTTATGCATTTTGCTGAACCTGTCGATGGATTTGTGTAATCCAGTCACCATAGCCACTGACACCACCAGTCTGATCCTCGATAAGGTTTCCCAAAAGATAGAACCCTTCCCTTGGTTGTTCGCCTTGCCTTACAATATGACAAAGCTGATAGTAAGCAGGATCACTCTCTCTCAGCTTCTTAAGCAGCCCTGTTAGCCTCTTTGACATTTCATTATCACTTTCATAGATGCTAACCTAAAAATTCAATAGAAAATCATGAAAGCCCATCAGCATTCCCTTAGAACAAGTAGGAAGTTTAGGAAAGCGGCAAACAAATTTCAATTTCAAGCAACAAACTCAAACAATTAATTCAATCATAGACTCCCACAGCCAAATGCCAAAAATTCACAGGTACATCAATATTCAATACTTTCTATGATAAACAACTATAACATTGTCTAACGCATTACAGAGATGTAAAGACTGATTCAAGATTACCCAAAAGACAAGAAACAATCCTAGAGTTGCAACCTACAAGAGATTCCAACGGAGGCATTGATACTCGAGAGAGATCCCATAAACGGACTAACCCAATGCACAGCAGAAAAGGAAGCCCTTGACCAGATAATTTGAAGGAAAAGTTATCTTAAATAAGCAGGAATTATTCCCCAAAAAAAAAAAAAAAAAAAGCAGGAATCACTATAAAACCCAAATTATCAACAGATAGAGAAGAATCATAAACATCATATGACACGGAAACCAGAAACAAAGGTGAAATTAGCAACAGAAACAGTTTTACTAGTAACACAAATCAAAGAATTACCCTCCCCCTCTGGTTGTGCAACAGAATAAAGAAGTCATAGCAGTTTATCTTAAAAAAACTACTCCTATTATCCCTTTGACTTTGCTACATTATATCTTGAAACTTCTCACTTCTATTTACGTAATATAGAAAATTCAAAGGAATAGAGGAGTAAAACATTTTATTAAACTTCCTATTACCTATTATTTTGCAATTGGGTCAAGATGGATAGATAAAAAGGCAATAAATACCCTCCAAGTTAATGCACAATAAAAAACCATGTTTTTGCATACCCAATAATTAAAGAAAAGCACTGAAGGGGGTGTCTAAAAGACCAAAATGAACAGATCAATGGCCTTAAGACGATCAAATATGCCCACAAACAAGTAAAAAACTATTACTGTGGCTATCTCAATCATAAATTCCTTCATAGAGTGACCAATGATTCAGTAAAGCAGACCCATTCATGCTGTCCACTCCTATCCCAAATAAATTATACATTACAGCAAGAATTTGTAAAAAGTCCTCTCAATCATTTTTTTGTGAAAGATGTAGATGTGCACCTACATGTATATGAATACAAAGAGTTGAAGACAATGTACCTGTGAAAGATCAGAAGCAAAATCAATATTCAAATTCCTAGCAACCTCAGGAGAAAGCATTCTGCCAATCCAAAGGACAAAGCGTAAACCATCATCAAAAATATAAAGGCCTCTATGATCTAAACTTTCTGCCGTTAGGGGAAGGCGCTTCTCGGCGTTCTTAAGATCTGCAACTGGAGAAGATACCTAGAGAAGACATGGATGTGTGGACTTAGATATTATTCAAATCAACAGCATCATACAAAATCCTAACTCAATGTATTGAAAATACCTTGAGTAGAAACTCATCCACACGAATTAAGCTGGGATACAAAAACTTTAATAGACTTTGAACAGGCAATGTCATTATTGTTGAACCAACTGCACAGCGTTCATCTAGTTGGGCATCTGCATGCCCTCCACGAAGAGGTGTTGATTTACAAAGTGCTAATCCATACAAAGGTAGATATTTTAACGATTCTGGATAGATCATCCTTCCAGCCAACCGATGTTGCACCGCATACAGATTTCGATATTCTTTAAGGGACTTAACAATCCTCATTTGCAAATAAGAACGTGCATCTTCTAGCTTACTTGATAGAGTTTTCTCAATAGCTGTGAGAATTGATGATTAGTGAGTTATAAATGCTAATTTCATTCTTTATTTGAAAAACAAAAGGCCAGAGAAAAGCTGTAACATAATACCTAGCCGGCCAAGCAGCGAGACTATGGCACCAGTATCAGCTCTACGATACATCTCTCCCAGATCAGCAACCACTGGTGCTGCAGCTGTGTGTACTCTAATACGTCTCTCTCCACATGATGCAGTATATCTAGAAAATGTCAGGAAAAACAAAAATTGATATCCCAAAACCCCCAACCGAGTCCAGGAAAACAGGCACACACAGTCAACAGGATGCTAACAGAAACCCTCAAGTAGAGAGATTAGAATTTTAGTAAATGGCAAGAGAAAACACTATAAACAGCTAGTCAGGAGATGGGAAACTTCGTTCCTAAAGATGCTCCTGATCTGCAAATTTATCCCTTTGACAAAATTTGACATGAAATATTTCGATACCATAATTAAAGGATACAACAACGCAACTTGAAAGTACACAGTCTGAGTAGTCAGTAATGTCTCTTCCAGGGATAATTGCATGGCAAAAGCTTTATCACAGTCCACAGCAGGAAGTGCTATCAAATCAGTAGACCGCAACATAAAGTTTCCATGATAAGAATTGAATCTTACACCTGAAAGAACAAAATCCAATCAAAGAGAAGATCAGATGCAATGAAATAAGAACTAGGAAAGGAACAGTGGCAGATCTCCAACAATTTCCATAGAGGGCACTTAACGTAAAACCAAATCATTAAAAAATATATTAGGGGGCCAAATAAAAATTTTAATCAATTAAAGATTTTTTTGGAGGGGAGGGATGGCTGGCCAAAGCCAAGGTCCGACACTAACAAGGAACACGCAAAAGTAAAATATAACCCAACCTTTCCCACATCTTATGCGCATAACAGCCTCCCAAGCAGTCTCCCTGGTGAGATCTCTAGCCAACTCATGTATCAATTTGTCACCGTGCATGTTTGACTTGAAACTGGGATAGTAGTATATTTGTCCACCAGTGTATTTCGCAAGGGTCCCTACAAGAAGGTGGAAGATTAGCATTCAAATACATCACAGATATACTGCTGACTGTGTCTGACTTCATTATCATTTATTAAAAAAACAAAAGAGATTACCTGTCATCCAAAGACATGAAATGAAAGAAATTTCAAAAGCTGTTGTATAATGTGCAACTAATAAGGTACAATAGAAGGAACTTTTTTTTTAGCAATGTAAATAAAACCATTCACTCTTTCTGAAAGCTCAAAAAGGGAGGGTGAAAAACAATATGGGATGGAGGGGGAAACAGAAAGATTGTTTTCCTTCCAGTACAACAAGAACAAACAGGAAGGTAACCGACACAAATTACAAATTTATGAGATAAAATGAAGTACTATAACATCAAAAACTATCAACACAAAATGAACAATGGATTAAGCTAACTACCACCGATAATTAAAATTTTAAACAAGATCATGTAATATTGATATGGAAACTAACAATGTAATTATAATTTTCCACACATTTCTCAAATCTCTACTAAGAAAGCATATTCCCCAAGCCATTACAGGCAGTTGGTAAACCAGATAGCGATTCTATGCTTTTCACAAATAAAAGATGCAGTTTTGTGCTGTTTAGTGAGCACTGATGGCTAGAGTAAAAAAAATTGTAATAAAGCTCAACGGAAATAATTTATATGAAAGTGACAAAGCTCAACAACAGCACAACTATGACTTTATGCAAAAATAACTCATACCTAATGAAGCTATATCTGTGTACTTATCACTAAAAGCGTACACGTTGATTCCTATCTGGTACTTCGTAAAATCCGCTGCCATTTGCTTATAGAATGGATCTTCGGCTACTCTAAGAGAATGTTCTTTATCAGTTCCATATACCCGTATATCATCACCTCGTAATCTCAACCGACCAACTCCAATGGAAGGAAGTGTATTTTGGAAAATCAACAGTTTACCCCCAAGGTTACTCTGTAAACAAGTAAACACTTGGTCATGTATCTACACATTAAGCTCCAACACTAAGGACATTACAAGATAATCTCCAAGTCACTTTACAAGAAAATAGATTTTTAAACCTAGAAAAACAAAAAGCTGAAGCGAAAAACAACATACCATGACCAATAATGCAGCTTTAAGAGCTGGGCCAAAAGCAGATTCAACGTTCATAGTGTCTTGAAACATAGAGGGTAAACTATCCAAAAATGATTCCACCACGTTTCTTGATTCGGAGAGGTTGACAAGAAGATCATCTGGTAAAGGGACAAATATATCATCCACATCCGAGACCACCATCATTTGGGGTTGCGTCAAAGTTGACTGGCATTGATAAGAAGGCAGTAATTAGTAATAAGAAATTTCAATAAGAGAAAGGATCAAAGGCAGGTACTACTATCTACTTACTTTCATGTTGTAGAAGTGTATGGTGCTGTCAAATGTTATAAAACCAATCTGCGTTCGAGTGGATCCAGGTAGTTCATTTAAGCAAGACTTTATGGTCTGAGCCACAACCTGCAAGATTAATGTTGTATGTTATAAATTCATCAAATCAAAGACTGCAGTTGTAGGATGTAGAAAATACTGAGTGAAGCTTCAGTATCACTAGTAGGAGGATAAATGAAGGATTTTCCAGTATACTAATGAAGAAATGAGCACAAATGTCATGCATTCAGCATGCTATTTTGTTATAAACTATAAATAATGGGTCCTTGTAATTTCCCCTTTTTAAACATCCTCTTTTCTTTATAATATTACTTTTTATTGTGCTGCGCATCCTCTGATCGTGTCTCTCTCCATTCTCGCACTAGCACCATTCAAAAAGCACAAAATGGTAACTCTTCAAATTGCTCAAGTGCCTAAGCTTCTACCCAAAGTCCTTTTATAACATAAACAGCAGGTATTTACTATTATTTTAAGTTTTGTTCCCAACCTATCTCAGTATTGAGATTAAACAGAGCTCAACTCATATCATTTACAAGAACCTACCAGAGTCTAAATCATGTGATTATCAGAATACTGCTTCACTATCTAATCATATGTAAATCCTTTCTTTTATTTCCAGCAATTAACAACTGAGAAACAAAATGCAGAGCTGAACAGAAAAGCAAAATATTTAATGGAAAGAATAAACTAGTAAACACTAAAACATAGTACAGAGGCCCAGAGAGTGAAAACATAATCTAAAGAAGCATGTAAATGTATTTAAAAAGAAGAAAAAGACATTCCTTGCAGCTCTATAGGGTTACCTCAATCATGCCACTCCTAACTGCTGAAACTGACACATCAATGAGGAAAAAGTAGAGAGGCGGCATAGGTGGTCGCACCATATATTCAGTTGTTGCAACATATTCAACACTACCTTTGATAAGTTCAGGTCGTTGCTCAGCATCAATTCTTCTGCCTGTGGCATCTAGTTGGGCAAAATAATCCCCAGGGACTGCATAAAAACAGCCAAGAGCCTTTCAATCTCTCACCAACATATCACAACATTATCTCGAATGAACAAAATTTGGTGCGAAACGTCAACATATTTTCTACCTATAAGAACAAGTATTCTGATACAAAAAGTCCCCAATAATCAATCAAATCAAGTGAATATGTTCTGGAGCATGTATATTATTATCACCTATGGTAATTCAGAAACATTGTTGCAAGAGTACAGAAACCAAGAAACAGAACAACAAGCATTTTGTAAGAATATTTACTAAAGGCCCTAATATGGGAGAAACCAAGTCCAAGAGAGGTCATTAGTGAAACTAAGGGATGCACAACATTGTCAAAATAGTGAATCAAGAATTATTCTAGTGAACCTACCATCGTTAAGCAGAGCACACATATTGCAACGCCACTTTCTTCCACCATCTGTAAATGTGACGTAGGGATTTACATATGTACGACACCTTCTACAGCGAATAATACCACCTGCACCAAAATTTACTACGGGCACTTCCTCCTGAAAACATATAGGCATTACCATATCAGCCATTAGCAAGTCATTATCCAACATTCAAAGCTATTTATAGCGGATCATAAGCTGACATATAAAGCTGTTATAGAAACATCAGCATAAGTAATACTAACCCCTTCAGAGGCTTCAGCTAGTGGACAAACAACAGCTCCAAGGGGTAAATGCCACCTTGACGCAAGAGATTGTGAATTTGGTATACCGCTAGTAGTGAGGCGCAAAACTTTTGGGTCACAATTCATGGGAAACATATCATGGAAATCCTCTGGATGCACATCCCCCTCAAGTGGCCTTGGCAATGCTTTAGCATCAAGTCCAGGGTCCATTGATCCAGGAATGGAGCCCAATGACAAGAAGCTAAAGTCTTCTACTAAACCCTGCATAGCACTCGTCGGAGGAGCTGATAGATGCTGCATTTGATCTCTCGAATGAATTGGTGCCATACCAGGTTGGGAGGGAGGCTGGATGTAAGCCGGTTGCTGTCCATAGTAAGTGGGAGGTGATATTCCTGGAGCCTGAGCATAAGATTGGGGCTGGGATAACATTTGTACAGGTGGACCCTGGGCATAATGTTGGGGTTGGGATGCCATTTGGACAGGCGGAGCCTGGGCATAAGGTTGGGGTTGTGTTCCCATTTGAACAGGTGGAGCTTGAGCATAGGGTTGAGGGGGCGATGTCATTTGGACAGGAGGAGCCTGAGAATGGGGGCGGAAAGTAAGGGGTGGATTTGGAGACAGAACACTAGGACGCTGGAACGGTGGAGGCATATTAGGTGCTACAGAAGATACCATGTTAGGGGGCCCACCAGCTGGCATATGGATAGGAGGATTTGTTGGAGGCCCTGAGAACTGAGGGGCTGCGAATCGCTGGAAATGATTTGAAGTAGGCGGACCAAGTGATGCTGGTGGTCCAGAAGCAGTGGGTGCAGACGCATCAGTATTACCAGCAGGTAAAGAAGGCCTATATCCAGAGACTGGGGGTCCTGCTGTTGGTCCAGATGATGTGAACGGTGTTGTGATAGTTGGAGATGATGTTGGGGGAGGTTTAACACTAGGGCCATCTGATCTACCAGACACAGGACCAGATGACAAAAATGGACTCGTTGGAGGGGAAGGTGCTGCTGCAAAGGGACTACCAGCTGGTCTGCCTGGAACATTAGGGCGACCTGGAAAATTTGGGTGTCCCGGATTTCCAGTTGACATTTGATTCAGTTCTTTAACCGCACTAACTTCCCCCTTCACAATCTACTCTACTACGAGCTAGACCAAATGAAAAAACTGCACAAAAAATAGCTAAATAAAATAGTATTCCCCAAAAAACTATATAAACTAAACAATGCTATTGTTATCTCCTCATATGAATTATCACTATCAACTGACATACCCCATCCCTCCCAAGTTCTTTTTCCCATTTCACAACAAATGGAAAGGATCATTATTCCTCGACATCCAAAAAATCAAACATCACATTCTAGAACACTTCATAATGGGAGTCAATATAATCATCAATGATAAATTTCTAGCACAGTAACCGTCTAACACTGAATTAAGTGATTCAACAATGCCAAATCGCTGTCATAGCATCTCAGAGTGATAGCTCCTTCACATTTTTAGTCAAATTACATATTGCCACAACCATTTTAATTTGCTTGTTATAATTATTATGTTTCAAAAATATAACTTAACTGTTCAGCAAGCAAAACGCATGCAACAAAACCTAAATTGTCACAAAACAACTAATTTTAGGCAACATCCACAATACCACAAATGCACCTATTGAAGCGGACCAAAATTCAAACTCAAACATCACGAGATCTCCATCAAATACAAGAGTAACAACTTTGATCAAAAAGGAAAAATTTAACGAAATCAAATACCTGAATTAGGGACTGGTTGATCAAACTCGGTGATTCAACAATGAAATCAACGGAATTGAAAGACTACCGGAAAAAAGTAAAATCAACTGGTTGATCAAACCAGTAAATTAGGAAAAGTGCGAGCAATCGATAGTCATTTTAGGCCACACCGATCAGAGATGGCTTCGAAAATCTGAAGAATTTGGGAGAAGAACGAGACTGATGTAATAAATGTGATTTTTTTTTTGAAAGAATTTAAATGTGATATAGTTTTTATTTTTTTTCTTGAAAGAATTTTTTTTTTTTCTTGAAAGAATTTAAATGTGATATACTCCCTCCGTTCCTAAATGATTTTCCTATTTGGGAAAATCACACATATTAAGGAAAAGAGAATCTTGGGGGTGAGTGGGTATTATTTTAATTAAAAAGTAGTGGGAAGTAATGATGTTATTGGAATTATGAGAGAGAAAATAATTGAAGATATAATAAAATAATGAAAAAAAAATCTGATTTTATTAAGAGAGAGAAATACATTGGAGGGAAACTTAACAACTTTCCAAATTGGGAAAGTTTCCATTTTTGGTTCTAAAAAAAAAGGAGGGAATTTTTACAAGTACAATTTCTGATTTCTACCAAAACAGCCATCCAAAACCAAAAAATATGGCTTTGCATTGGCCAATTTTACATTACATGGATCAACTATTTCAATGATTACAAGATTAATGGACATAATATGACTATACAAATTCCTAATCACCCTATTAAAGGAGGAACAGCAGCAGATCATTCTTCTTCACAGCTCAAACACACGAACAGTAGCAACAGAGGGCCAAAAAAATCAGCAAACAGTAACAGTACACACGAATAGTAGCCAAACAGTAACCAAAAGATCAGAACAGTATCCATTTTCTGATCAAAACAGTAACCAAACAGTAGCCTCAAGTGATCAATACAGTAGCCCCATAGTAGCAAAAATCAGCTTATTTCACATTCTTACCAGAAACATCAGAACAGTAGGGCCATACCCAAAAAAAATCAGCAAACAGTAACAGTAACACACATCATCATTAGCCAATGGCTTCAGAAAACGAGGAAGAAATACAGGGGGCTTGGTATTTCGGTTCAAACCAATACGATCCACAATCCAGCTCAGAGTCGGAGGAGGAACCAATAGAAAACGATCCAGCAGTGCCACAACTGCCTCAACGTAAGCCAAGGCTTACGAATGAATTGAGGCACCTCATACTACAAGAAATGTTGTCAATCAAAGTGGATGACAACCTTCCTCATGGTACATTTGTCAAAATTGCCAACAAATACGGTTACACACCAAGAACAATACGAAACTTATGGAAGCGAGCAATCGAAAGCAAAGAAGAAAACAAACCATATGTTGTCGATTCCAAGTTTCGTAATTGTGGAAGAAAAAGAGTTGAAGTTCAACCCAATGCACTTGAATCAAAGCCAATGGGTGAACGAACTTGCATAAGAGACGTTGCAACATGTCTCGATTTGGCACCAACAACCGTTTGGCGACTCATTCAAAGGGGGGAAATCAAGGCACACTCAAATCCACTACACCCTTCATTGACCGATGCAAACAAGGCTAGAAGGGTCGAATGGATTTTAAGTCTAATTCAAGAAGACACCGTAAATCATCATCCGATGTATAAAGCCATGTATGACTTTATACATATAGATGAAAAGTGGTTTTACTTAACCAAAAAAACACAAAGGGTTTATTTATCAAACAAGGAGAAAATACCATATAGAGCGGGAAAATCATCCAAATTCATACCAAAAGCGATGTTTTTAGGGGCGGTTGCGAGGCCAAAATGGAATCAACATGGCCAATGCGTTTTCGATGGGAAAATTGGTATATTCCCTTTCATAAATAGAGTAGCGGCACAAAGAAGCTCAATCAATCGTCCAAGGGGGTCTATAGAAATTAAACCAACCGAGTCGGTGACTCAAGAGGTTTATAGGGCCATGTTAATCGAACAATTAATTCCCGCAATACTTAGGAAGTGGCCAAGAGATGGTGCCACAACTATTTTTATTCAACAAGACAATGCAAGGGTACACATCACTAATGATGACCCGATTTGGCAACAAAATAATAGGCGGGGGGGTTTAACTTTCATTTTAACGCAACAACCACCGAATAGTCCCGATTGTAACATTCTAGACTTAGGGTTTTTTAGGAGCATACAATCACTAATGCACAAGAAAATGCCTAAGAACATGAATGAGTTAATTAAGGCCGTGGAAGATGCATACGATGAGTTACACCCAAAAACATTAACAAATGTTTGGATTTCATTACAACATCACATGAATGAAATCCTCAAGGTTAAGGGGTCAAACGATTACATTCAACCTCATCTTGGGAAGAAGGTCCAAGAAGACAATGGAAGACTACGACTACAAGTCCGAGTACCAAGCCAATTAGTTAGGGAGTGTGTTCGATTTTTAAACCCAAACACAACTCCAATCAATCAACAAACCGAGAATGAAGAGGCTGCTCAAAATAGTCAACAAGCATTGGAAGCATATGATTTAGCAATGGAAGAAACACAAGCCAACCTTTAAAAACAGCCCCTCAGTTTATGCTTTTTCATCATTAAAAATCAAATGTAAGACATTTAGGAGCAACTAATTGTGAATCAAACATCAAAAACAGTAGCCTAGTTCATGTTCATGTAATTACTTCATTATTTTATGAGAAATTCAGTTATTTTGCCCCCTGATTCATCATTGAGGTGTTAAACCTCTCAGTTTATCAATAATCAACATATAATGAAGATAATCACAAAACAATGACTAAACTACAATTATTTGAGTTCAATAAACAAAAAGCTTCTCAACCAAATTGTTCATACATATTTTTTCAGAAATTTTAAAGCAAACAAACATGTGCATACATCACAGGGGTTTTAACATTTTTTTTTTCGAAAATTAAGTCAAAAAAAAAAAATTAGGGTTCATCAAAAAATTCCAGAAACCTCGAAATATTCCAGTAACATCAAAATTCCAGAATAGTAGTCCGAAAACCAGAACAGTAACATCACATAACAAATTCAAACATCAAAAACCAGCAACCACAGTCCAAACCAGCACAATCAAAATTCCAGAACAGTAATTAAAAAAAAAAAAAACGAAATGAGTACAACTTAAACCTTACAATCATAAATCCAGATCACTTGCGTTTTTTAGGGTTTTTACCAACCCTAGATGCAATAATTTCCTCAGGAGTATCAGGGACAACAGCATTTTCAATTTCTTCTTCAGATTTAACAGGAGTTTTCGGTATTTCTTCAGATGAACAAGGAGACTCTTTAAAATATTCAAGAACATGAGATGGTAGTTCTTCTTCAGGAGTAGGAGGAGGTAAAATATCACGAAATCTTGAAATAGCATCATCCTCAACTGCCTTTTGGTATGAAAGAAGATCTTTTTTGGTCCAACGTAGTACTTCACCAGAATAGGAATGTGATCTACCATTATAGGAACAAGAACAACACTTACCATTGAGACATAAACCTTCATAAAGATACGAAGGTATGGTAGAATCAGAGTTTGATTCATGGTCGGCCATTGGAGAACCAGAACAAGAACACCAACAATGGTGGATGAATAAACACAAACGAAAACAGAGGGCAAAATTTTCGAACTCAACCAAATCAAACAAAACGCACCTCAAAATGTTAAGGAGAACCAGATCTACATTTTAATGGAGTTAAAATGGAGAAATTAGGTTAAATAAACAGGGGGGAATCGATTGAAATGCCATGGAAGGGTTTGAAGTTAGAGAGAGAAAATACCGGTTAGTTTTCTTGGAGAAGACATAAGGTAAGGCAGGTAATAATGACAAGGGGATAAAAACGAAGTAAATTCACGGAATCTTCGTGAATCCCTTTTTTTTTTTAAGTTAAATTGGGGTTTTGGGGGGTATAAAGGTAAAAAAAACTTTCCATTTTAGGAAAGTGGAAGAACAAATGGAACTACCCGTTTTAGTAATGTGGAAAAACAAAAAGGAACGGAGGGAGTAGTTTTTTTTTTCTTGAATAAAAATGTGATAGTTTTTGTATTTGTTGACGTTTCTAAGTCTTTTTAGTTTTTACTTAATTAATTATTAGATCATTTTAGTAATTATTTTAAATTTAATAAAGTATGTCTTTATTCAGTTCAAAAAAAAAGTACGTCTTTATTCAACTAAAAAAAGTACGTCTTTTTTTATTCAACTCAGTATAGATAAATGTAATTATGTAATACTTAATATTTTAGAAAATATATTTTTTTATAGTAATATTTTAGAAAATATTTTAAATAAAGTTTTAAATAGTTATCAATATTATTGTCTAAAACCTAGGGATTTGTTGCATAGGTTAAAAAACTATTATAATCATAGTTATAGGATTATTATAATTATTCCCTCCGGTTTCAAATGTTTTTCCCATATATTATTACACAGTTTTTAAAATAAAATTTGAGTCTTAATATCTCTAAATACGAATCATAAAAAATTATAAAAAAAATTATAATAAAAAGAAATATACGACGAATCTAATGAAATCTCTCATGATATATTTTATCATTTATATATGTCTTAAAAATCTTAATCAAATTTCTCTCTTAAATAGATTATTATAAACGGAAAGAGCATTAAAAAACAAAAGGGGTATGATATAATTAGAATTGGAATTAAAATAAACTAGATTTTAAGATGTGTTTTTAGTAATTTCTATAAATGTGTTACCATTTTGGTGTTTCACTTACCATTCATAGATTATATAAAAAGAGTTTAAACTTATGAAACAGAGTATTTGTTGTTGATCTTATTACTAAACTTACCTTCTTTTTTTTTAATGTATTTATAAAAATAATTAAATTTTTAAGGTTTTTCTTTTAAGGTGTTGTTATAGGTTTCACTTTTCATTTATTTTATAAAGTTTTGATGTTTGCATACGTTTTCTTTTTTAAGTCTAAATGGCCCTTTACCTGCTAAAAAATGACTCGTGTAACATTCTAATTCATTTATATTTGTATCAAAAAAACTAATAATAATAATTACTTTAAAAAATAGAAACCTTAAAAAAATCCAAAAACTCCATAGAATATGTTAATGCAAGAGCCAAATGAAGACAACTTCGACTGCATCTTAAACTATTCACTAACTTGCTATAATGAAGAAACTAGAAAGTGAGGAAAATGCGAGGGAGGATGTGTGGATTGAAGAAGGCTTTGAAGTGTCATAATGATGGAGCAATGAAGAGCGAAAAGAGGGGTTCAAAAGGTTATCTTGATCGAGGCAACAACACACATTAACAGTGAATAGTAAGATAAGTGTTTGTTTGAGCAGCCTTATAGGGCATTATTATTTGTTTACATTCACAATATCGACCGCATGACATGGGACATGTACTTGTAACTAAAATTCTTCTATATAACATATTAGAAACTTCAACTAAAAACTTTAGTTTAAAAACTCTTTACAATGAATAATAATAACATAAATTTTACAAAACATTAACATTTTGTCTACGAAATAATTTAGTTAAATGTTGAATTGTACGAAATATTATGTTTGGTAAATCTTAAATTTGAAAATGTTGAAATTGAGTCAATTTCATAGAATTCCAACAACAATGAGAAAAGGTTCAACTTCAAGTATCAAACTTTTCAAATTCCATGTATACAAGTGTCATTTACTACAATTCTTGAATTTAAATACCAAATTTATATTCCCTATTTTCAATTAAAGAAATCTATGTTCCCAAACACTATCTTAAGGTATACTATACAAATTCAAAAAAAAAACGTTTATTCATTAATTAGAAAAAAAACTATAAGTCACTATCTAAAATTTTCCAAAATTTGTTACTTCCTCTGTTCTGAAACACTCGCTATATTTAACATATGAGTACTATTCATTATTCGAGTTTATTTTATATATAAGGACTAATGTGTAAGAAGAAATATAGTCAAGTGCAATCTTGTTTGAATCGTCTGATTGCATACTTTCATAATATTAAATTTTTATAATTTTTATCTAAGTGTAATTTAAGACATTAATGACCAAAATTGTACATAGAATTGTATAAAAATGGTAAATATAATAAGTTAAAACGAAAAGATTGGGGAAAGTATATATTCTTACATAATCCAAATACCAAACCGAACCCCAACTAATCCAAATTTCAAATCCCTAAAATCCCTTTCTGTTAGTCAAATACCCAACAATTTCCTCAATTCCCCTGTTCTTTCCTTCCTTCCTTCGGTTTGTCTCCTCTTTCTCACAAAACCCCACAAAATACAACACTTACACACTTCTCCAATCAACTCAAATTCCCCCAAATAGTTACAATTTGTTGAAAAATGGCGATTTTATACAGTATGGTAGCTCGAGGAACGGTTGTATTAGCAGAGTATTCTGCAACAACAACAAACGCAGGCACAATTGCGAAGCAAATTCTCGAAAAGACTCCTGGAAATAATGATACCCATGTTTCGTATTCTCAAGATCGATATATTTTTCACCTTAAACGAACTGATGGTCTTTCTGTTCTTTGTATGGCTGATGAGTCTCTGGGACGTAAGTTCTTCTATATGTTTTTCTTGATTGATTGACTGAAATTGAGAATTGGTTGTCGAATTCAGCTGAATTGAGTTCTGGGTAGTGATTAACTTGTTAATTTGTAGTGTGATTGAGCTGAAATCATGGGTTTTGTGAGCTTGACATATAATTTTACTTGCTGATTTTGTATGCTTTAGTTTATGGGTTGTTTAACGGATTTGATTTTTGGGGACTATTAGTGGCTGAATCATGTTATGATTGTCTAAAAGTTTTGATATTTTTGTTTTTTAGGTTTAAGGAATCTTATGAAGTAAAGTGAGTGGTAAAGTTTTGGATGCCAATTGGTATCAATAGGAAAATTTTCTACCATTTTTAATTTGTGATATCTTTGTATAATTATGGGACTGCACAAGTGAAGAAATTTTTTCTTTTTAGAGTCCATTTGGTTGGAAAACAAAGTTAGTTAGATAGAAGATTAAAAGAATTTGATTGTTGAAGAGGTGGAATAGTTGGCTTAATGAAAAATGGATGAAATAGCAATTAGTTTCTATATTTTGGGTATAAATTTACCTAGGGGAGGATGGGAAAATCATCCTCTTTTTCATTTAGCTGTTTTAGTTTACTCTCATTCTAATTATTTCAGTTACTTCATTTGCATCTCTACTTAACTTTATTCCATTAGTTTCACAATTTTACCCCTTAATTATTTACACTCAATCCAAGCGAGCCCTCATTGAAAAACGCCTATGATTGGAGGATAAGAGTGATGAGGGTCATGTAAATCCATCCATGCATAGACTAGAGTATTTGGAAAGGTTGTAACCTAAAACATGATTCAAATTATAGGTGGTTTAGTATGTAACAATGGAAAAATGATGATTATATGATCTTGATTCTTGAGTATGTTGTATCTTGTAGACTAATAGCCTTGAATTGAAATATTGCATGACTCAATCAAACACTCCTTGCCTTATTGGTATGGTTGCTTTGGGGGGTTTTTATGGAGGAGGAAGATAAGGAGTATATGGTGGTCATTGTTGTTGTTGGTAGTTTTGGCCTTGTAATCTCATGTAAACACTAACCAGTTATCAATATAAGTATCTTTCGTTGTTTGCGTGGATTTGCTTAAAGGATTATTTACCTCCCAAATTTTGTCTTGTTCTTCCCATTTATCAACTTCTCAATTGTTAGCTTTGTATTTTAACCTTAATTTTCAACCATATGATCTAACAAAATTGTTTTGTTATATATTTAATGAACGAGGAGATTTACTTGATTATTCCGTATTGTGACTTGCCTCATAATTGTGGATTTGTTCAGGTAGAATTCCATTTGCATTTCTTGAAGACATACATCAAAGGTTTGTCAGAACTTATGGACGTTCGGTTCTAACAGCCCAAGCTTATGCTATGAATGATGAGTTTTCAAGGATTCTAAATCAGCAAATGGAATATTATTCAAGTGATCCAAATGCTGACAGAATTAATCGGTTGAAAGGCGAAATGAATCAGGTTAAAGATATTTTACAATTGAACATGTACTTGGAGACTTGTGTTCAGGATTTCATGTCCTATAGTTGAATGTGTTTTATTGACTTGTTTTGTTAATTATCACATTAGGTGAAGACCGTTATGATCGAGAACATTGACAAAGTATTAGATAGAGGTGATCGCTTGGAGCTTTTGGTTGACAAAACTGCCAATTTGCAAGGAAACACTATACGATTCCGAAAGCATGCTCGCCGTTTTAGAAGCAATGTTTGGTGGAAAAATGTTAAAATTATGTATGTACTCAAGCTATATGCCTAAATCTATTCCTTCCTTTTCAGATGTTGGGTGTATTCTAGTTCATTTACACTATGTTTAGATAGAAGAATTCCCTCAATCCCTCATTTCGATACCCAAAGGAGGAGTGAAATGAAAAGACTCAAAGAAGAGAATTGGAAGGAGGAACTTCTTCACGATTTTAACAAATAAATCCTTCCAACTTTGGAAAGATTTGTAAGGAAAATATACCAACCTCTCTTCCCTTATCATTACCCTTCTCCTTCCCTTCCCTCCCCTCCCCTCCCCTTCACTTACTTTTAAAAATGTTATCCAAACATAGTGTTAGTGTCGTGGATAAGGTTTCTCGCATTATTTTCGTTGATTCATACATGTAGTTTTGTAACTATGAGGGTCATGACACATGAGGCTGCTTGAATGAATACATAATTTCAAAATGTTAACGATACAACGTCAATGTGTCATTTTCTCTTTCTTGATGGAGCCAAAGGTTACGAATAACAATGGACTATGGTAAATGAATTATTAAATTATGTGTACTTTTTATTTATGTGAAGTTGCGAATATTATTTGCGATCAAGGGTCAACCAGAAACAACCTCTTTGTTATCACTAGCTCTAACTTATGTACATCCAACCTCTCTAAACCTTGCGAAGGTATTTCATAACATTGGGGTAGTGAAATGTTGTATAAACCATTAATGGCTACGACGTACTAACATGCTTCCTAAGGAATAGGATCAGAGAAATCTCATACATTATATAATGCTTGGTTTTTGCAGGGTCCTGCTAATTTTCATTCTCTTGATCATCATATATGTGGTGCTTGCATTCATCTGCCATGGGCCTGCACTACCAGGTTGCTTAAAGTGATGACGGTATAGCTGCCAATTCAACCGATAACATGCAGTCATGGCTATCGGATGCCTCTGCTCTGTGGTACACGAGTTTTCCGTTTCCTTTCTCCTTATGATGTGATTCTATAATGTGCCTAATGTAGATTTCTGTAGTTTTGCACCCGATGATCTGTACAACGTCGTTGGTGTCTCTGTACGATATTTTAGGAGATTCTTTGTATGCTTTGTCTTGTATCTTAAAGAAGAAATTGTTTCTCCGTCTTATGGCCTTGTGAGCTTGGCGCTGACCTCTCTTTAATATTTTGATTCAGATTGCTCGTCTCATGTATATATGTTTCGACAAATATTACCACCTCGGTTCTATTTTTGGTCGATTTGGCTATGTTGTAGGCCTCTCTTGGTTTCCATGGCCTGCTTAGCTGTTTATCTAGTATAGAAGTGTTAAGTTTGATTGTAGAATGCTTTTCTAAATTGCTAGTTTTCCCCATTTCTTTGCTTGGTTTGTAAATGGTGGAATGTAAAAAAAAAAAGGGTAATTCTTACTTGTAGCATGTGCTTTACATTTTCATTTTTTACAATGGTATTCCTATGATTAGTTTTTTTTACCTTTGGTAATTGGTAAGTGGTAATCCTTTGTTTTGTTGATGCACTAATGGTGACCAAAATTATTTACGAAAACATATTTTGACGGAGTAATAGTGCACATATATGTTATAAATAAATGAGAGAAATCACATAAAAGACTAGCCTAGTAGGCGAGAGTGCGCATTAAGTCTATAAATTCCACATAAGTTGCCCACACAACCGATGTGGGGCGAAGTACCAGAGCTGTATAATGGCCTCAAATCCATTTCATCACTATTAGTATTATTTTCTTTCAGAGAGGGCTTGCCGAGTCCAATAATTCAAGCGCATGTTCAGTTGATTTGTTGATTGGATGTCCGTTTAGGTGAGTTCTTGATTGTCAAGTCATCGATTTCGATAGTCGGTCTTTGCTCAATTGATATCCTCATGAACCTTGAGATTGATTGAGCTCGTTTAGCCTTTTGGGCCTCCTAAAAGATCCAACTCAACCAATACACCAACGATGACACGCCATACACTAATCACAACCGACTTTAAACCAAACCCGAAATTCTACCAATTCAAATCTCAACCAAACCGAATTGCCATCGTCCACAAAAATAATGACTTTTTGTGGCATCAAGGAAAGCTCATTAGCAACTCTTTATTAGTACTTCTATGAATTACACACGCAGTTCCAATATTGTTGGACAAGCCTAGCATCCTCACTAATCATCAAACACAATTATTCTTTTCCAAACCCCAATTTGTTAATCCTTCCCCTTCTCAAATTAGCAACCCAAATAATCAAAGAAAAGCATTTTATGGTAATTTAATTAATATTCCTTTTAGCATTATATAAATATGCTACAATTCCATTCTTTTGAGGGTTCTGTTCATAACCCTTTTCTCGGCTTATCATCATCATCATACCCAGTATATCCCGCGCATAGTCCAGCCTACCATCAATGGCAGATAGCGATCTACAAACGAAACTATACCGCGCGCTCATCAAAAACAACCATGAAGAAGTAATCAAACTTTGCTTAGAAACCCCAGAAAAAGCATTACATTACTGCACAATAAACAATTCAACTGTTCTTCATTTATCCTGTTACTTAAAGAAATTCAAGTTAGCTAACATTTTGTTTGATAATTTGGATGATAATCAAGTAAGTATACTTGCTGAAAGAACAAATGCTTGGGGAGATACTGTTCTTCATGATGCTTCTACTTCAAACAAAAGTATTGAATTGGTGAGTAAAATGTTGCAGAAAGTGCCTGAATTGCTGCAAGTAAGGAATAAATCTGGTGAAACTTCGGTTTTTCGAGCGAGTCGATATGGAAGAAGGAAGATCTTTGAGTTTTTGGCTAAGAAGGTTGATGAATTCTGTGAAGGGCATCAAGAGTTTGAGTATAATCACTTCTTTCAAAGGGATGATGGTACTAGTATTCTTCATATGGCTATTCTTACAAGAAATTTTGGTGAGTTTATCTTGGATTTAATCCTCTTGATTAGATTACATGAATCTCTTTTTATGAGGATTTTTATCGAGTCGAGGGATTTTTTGGCCGCGTCCTTCTTTATGTGTACTCCCTCCGTCCCATTGAATTTGCATTATTTTCCATTTTAGTCCGTATCATTGAATTTGCATCATTTCTATTTATGGACAATAACCCACTACTTTCTTTTAATCTCATCCATACATTTTAACTCTCTTTGAATTTCATCCACGCAATTCATTCTTTCTCTTTAATTATGACCACTTTCTTAAAACTAACTCACTTTCTCTTTGATGCAAATCAAAGAGGATAGATGAGTATGAGTTATTGTCTTCCTTCCTTTTCCAGATTCTGTTCATGTCTATATGTGCGGGATGTTCTGGGAACGATAATGATGATGATTTATGTTTTCAATGTAGCATAGATGATTCTTATACGTGGCGTTGAATGTTTTGCTAAAAATGAAGGATGAATGGGATTCGAATATGTGATCTAGAGTCGTCTTGAATATTTACTTAAAATGAAGGGTGAATGGGATCTGAATATGTGATTTAGTGTAGTCTTGAATATTTACCAAAAATGAAGGATGAATGGGATGATCTAGAGCCATCTTGAATATTTTTAGAGTCTAAGCAAAATATTTACATTCCGTTGTATGTATTTAGATTTGTATTTGCTCCACTTTCATAACGTATTAAAAAGTTCTATTCGAAATAATATATAAATAAATTAAAAATAATGAGAGTCATATAAGCTTCACATTAAGAGAAGATAACAACTGAAAATTCATTATTCATCAGCTGAAAAATTTGAGCTATGGTTAAAGTTGCGCGATATATTAAACACTTTATTATTCAACTATGTTATCATGAATAATGATCGTAATTTTTCAATAAATCAAGAAGAAATGTTATCATGGAGATTTATTTTTGTTATAGCTAGTTTTAAAATTTGCCTTAATATATAATTTATAATGTGAATTTTAGTCTTAATTCATACATTCGACCCTATATAATATTTGAATTATTATTGTTATACTCGTAAAATGATTATAGTCCAATATTAACATCCAAGAAATTTAAAATTCATACTAAAAATAATTAAAATTTATATTGTTTGTATAGATATGGCTTATATGATAGCAAAAAGATATCCAAGTCTATGTGGAATACGAGCTGGTAATGAATTAACGGCTCTTCAAATGCTTGCATGCAGTCCAACGGCATTCAAAAGTGGAGCTAACTTAGGGATCTTCAAGGAAATTGTCTACTTATGTATGTAACGTTATCGGACTGTTTGACAAATAACTGATAGTTTTTTTACAGTTATTGATTTGATCAATTAATAAAATCGATTTATTTGACCAACAGATCTTAAACATGCTAATAGGAGCATGTTTGTAAATTAGTTGATTCGCAACGATAAACTTTTACACCAACTAAATGATTTGACCACTTATTCATCTATTTCTACCTAAATAAATTAAATTTATCCAACCAGTTATAACATTAATTTTTTATTCTTCTGCCTATTTAAATTTATCCTAATTATTTTGACAAAAAGTTTCTCGCATATTAGAGATAAAGAAAATATTATGTTTTGTTCCTCAAACTTCCTAAAAAGTGCAAATTAATTTCAATTTTATTAGAAATTGTATGGAATTTAATTAAATTGTTTCACATCAAATTTTAAAAATAACAAATATTTCTTTTTTATGGGCAGTGATTTCAACCAATGAGCAAGACACCAACAAAGATGTATTCATAGTTGGAAAGATACTTCCATTTATACTGAGAACCAGTAAGTAAAAACGATAAAT
Source organism: Amaranthus palmeri (assembly GCA_019776075.1). NCBI lineage: Eukaryota > Viridiplantae > Streptophyta > Magnoliopsida > Caryophyllales > Amaranthaceae > Amaranthus > Amaranthus palmeri. The sequence continues at coordinate 447,470 of JAAKBH010000322.1, forward strand.
TTTTAATTACAGTGGTGGCTGATAGAATGGTAATCGAAATAAGATTAAATGTCATGTTATTTTTGTAGTTGGTAGATAAGTTTCATTTGACGTCTCTCTGTTTGACTCTTGGAATTTTCCAAATTTTTTAGTATAACGTATGATATTTGCCAAACAAATTTATATGTGAAATTTTGCATCATATCATCAACTCCTTAGTTTGTAAATGTTTGTTCCAAAAGGTAAATCTTGCTGGATATTACCCTTAATAGAGGAAGTGAAAGAGATAAAAAGGGGTCACGAAGATGCACTAAAACTAGCCAAGATCCTAATCAAACAAGACACTTCATGGAAGCACACACACGAGCCACACGCCGAGCTTACTCCGGTGATCATGGGTGCCATTCCCATATTCGGAGACGAGTCTGGAGAAGAACGATCACCTATTCCTTCGTTCAGACCATGGAGTCGAGAGATAATAGATAGCTCATCTAAATCTTGGAGCGAAGATCAGCTAAAAGAAGGATCGTCGTTAACTAGGATGTCAAGTTTCAACAAAAAACAACAAGATCGTTACTATGACATAGAAAAAGGAGAGCCGAGTTATAGAATTAGTGTTCCTTACAGCGATGAAGCTCCAATACTTTTGGCGGCTAGGAAAGGTTGTATCGAGATTATTGAGGAGATACTCCACGAGTTTCCTCAAGCAGTGCATTATCTGAATCGTGATCAAGAGAACGTGTTGCATGTTGCGATTAAGTGTCGTAACTTGAAGATTTTTAAACTTGTCGAAAGAGGGGAATCGCCTCTTAGGGGATTACTCGGAGCGGTGGACAATAAAAATAACTCGGTTTTGCATATGGTTGGAACACCTAGGGAAGTTCTTCCTGGTACAAAGATGAAAAGTCCTGTACTACAGTTATCAGATGATTTGCGGCTCTTAGAGGTATGCTTCTTCTTTCAAACCCGTGAATGGTTAATGGTTAAAACTCCAAAATATATATATCACAAAATCTCACAAGAGACGGTCTATAGGACAGACCACAAAATTGGGTCAACCCATTTCCCTTAATTGATTTTTTTATTATCATATCAATTATATTATGTTATAATCCTAAATGTAAGGTATTATAACCTCGAATATACTATTCTTTAACCCCAAATATAAGTTATTATAACCCCAAATAATTTATTATAACCCCAAATATACTATGTTATATTTTGGGCTGGGCTTCATGAAGTCCGTCTATAGAATAGACCGTCTCCCATGAGACTTACTATATATATATATATATATATATATATATATATATATATATATATATATATATATATATATATATATATATATATATATATATATATATATATATAGGGTCAAGTTCCAGTGAGAACCAAGCTTATATGAGAACCGTGAGAACCAATCTCTCCGATAAAAATGTGTTACTTTTTCACAGAAAAGATGTTACTTTTGGACAAAAATATGTTACTTTTGTTTTTTAAAAAATGTGTTACTTATTAGCAAAAAAGTGTTACTTTCAGGAAAAAAAATATAAATACAAAGTAACACATTTTTATCGAAAAGTAACACCTTTTTATGTTAAAAGTAACACCTTTTGTGAGTTTTTTTCAGAATTTTTTTCTTAAAGTAACACATTTTTGCCTAAAAGTATCATATTTTTTATTAAAAAAAAGTAACACATTTTTGCCTAATAGTAACATGTTTTAATAAAAAGTAACACATTTTTGTCAGACAGATTGGTTCTCACGGTTCTCATATAAAGGATGGTTCTCACTGGAACTTCGTCCTATATATATATAGATATATATATATAGTAGGTATATATATAATATATATATATATATATATATATATATATATATATATATATATAATATATATATTATATATATAACATATATCTATATACATATATACATATATATACATATATATTATACATATATACATATATATATATATATATATATATATAGTATATATTATATATATATATATATATTATATATATATATATAGATATATATATATATATACTATATATAGATATATATATATACACACACTAGATTATTACCTCCCTCACACGAAAGCTGTTTGGGATAGAAATATAGATATAGCATGATAGCACAGACCCTCCATATACGTAGCGCTATATATTAGATATTATGATATATGAACTTGTGACCTTCAGGAATGTTAGCTTTTTGATAGGCATCTTAAGTAATTAACAAAATCAAAAGTTTAAGATAAGATTGAAATCCAAAAATATCTTATACTTCCTTTATTCCCCTGATTTTGCCCCATACACTATATTTTGGTTCGTTATATTGATTTTTCCCGTTATTAATTTAAACTTGACCCTACCTATAATAACCGACTAAAACCTACAATTTATTTCTTGTTCCTACATTAATTCAAATAATTACACCCACTAAAGACATGACCCCGCCTATACTATCTCACTAAAATACCCCGTTTCTCATTTTTCTAGTCGTTTGTGTCCTCTAAGGAGCAATTTCAGAGAGACGGTGGAGTACACTCTATCAATGAGGCTACTAATACTATGTCAAAAACTAACTCAACCAAATCTTTAGTTTAAGATTATGTTTCAAGATACATTATGTACTCTCTCATCATTTGTTTCTTTACTCGACTTGTTCCCACTTTTCTAAGCAATTAATACTCATATAAATGCAGTACCTAGAAACCTTGTGTCCGAGCTACTTGATGAATCACCGGAATGATCAAATGGTGACTGCCGATGAACTATTTGCCATGAACAACGAAAAACTCCGAGTTGAAGCAAAAGAATGGTTAAAACGAACAGCAGAACATAGCACCGTAGTTATAATCCTGATCGCAACAGTCGCTTTCGCTGCTGCATACACCGTACCAGGAGGTCCAAATCAAAGCACAGGAGTTCCCGTCCTTTTGGAGAACCCCTTCTTCTTAGTTTTCACCATAACCGATGTTCTTTCCCTCGGATTTGCACTAACAGCTGTCGTTGTTTTCCTCGCCATCCTCACATCACCTTATCAATTAAAAGACTTTCGAAGGTCGCTTCCACAGAAACTGTTACTCGGGTTTTCACTCTTGTTTGTGTCGGTGTCGATGATGATGACCGCCTTCGCAGCAACAATTCTTCTAATGGTGAATAACCAAGAGAGATGGACTAAATTCGCGTTATATGCTGTTGCGTTCTTCCCCATCTGTATTTTTATGCTGTCGTATATCCCTCTTTACTTACAACTAGTTGAAACTGTGAAGTATTGGGTTAAAAAGATCGGTAAGTCTCTGCCTAGGCTCGCGTGTGGTTCAAGGCATCCGCATCGTACACACAACAGGAACATGTAAATAAGTTAAGCTGTGTGTGATTCTTAAAATCATCTTGTAAGTTCATCAAAGCCTTCTCTTTTTCATGATGTATGATTCTATGTTTCTACCGTTGTAGACAACAACAACAATTCATGATGTATGATTCTACTTTTAGTTGAAATGAACTTATGAGTAATACACTCGAGACTCGATATGTAAGAAAAGCTTGTAAAGTTCAAATTCTAAGCTGTAAACTAGTACAAGAGTAAGAAATCGAATGTAGGAGAGGGAAAGCGTCACAATTTTTGTAAAACAAGGCGATCAAATCTAACGTAATATGTTCATTGCAACCTACCAATCAAGTTTTGGAATAAAACATACTTGGATCAAATCAAAATTAAACATAAGTACATTAAATTAGCATCAAACTAACCGATGTCCTGTCCACAAGTACACGCTCATCAGGGCTAATCTTGGATGCAGCATTGGCCATGCCGAGAGAAACTACTTGAGCATTCCTGATTAGAGCAAGCTTGGATTAGAGGAAAGTATTTGATGGGAAAATAAAGTCCGACTAAAATTTTAAGTTGAGCAGAAATAAAAGCATATTTCCCGTTTGCGAGTTGCGACAAGCCAACAACCATACTCCTTTGATTTCAACTCAAAGCAGCTTAAACTTTTAAGTTGTCGTTGTTTCCCCATTTAAACGTTTATCTCCAATTCAAGCATGCCTTTAGAAGGAAATATCTAGCAGGTTCGTTGATGTGGTGAGCAATGCCTTACTATCATCGTGCTTATATACAGTAACCAATTTACTGCTTCTGCTTCTGCTTCTGCTTTCTGTTAATGTCATGCAGAACGCATGCATCAGCTGCGGTCTTCAGCTGAAAACACAAGGAATGAAATCAGGGTATCGGACATGAGCAAGAAAAGTGCCATTTTAGTTGCAACACACACACACACACTACAAAGATAACAAGGCATGGTATGCCTATGTGAACGCGCCAAGAAAGAGTGACATATTATTCCGAACATTAGATACCAATTCATTTAAGAAAGTGAGTTGCAATTTGCAAATGAACATCGACAACAGATTGTGATGATTAGTTGAGTGAAATGTGTTTTAAGCATATACGAAGCTCTGTTGTTCTGCCTGGAACTTTGAATGAGAAAATTATATACGTCTGTCTTTGGCGGTAATTTACCCATAGAAGAGTACGTAAAGATGTCCTATATTCAGAAAGAACACTCAACGATTAGTCAGCCACAAATTTTTGGTAATAGGAGTCATAAGCATTTGGGTTACCGATCCGATTTTGAAAGTTTATTGAGCCTATAAAGTTCCGTTTGTACTTCATGGATCTAACGCTTTAGAGTTCTTTCATCTTTGGAATAAGTGAAGTTGTGAATGATGTTTGTTACCATGGGTCAATAGGGAACAACCTCTTTGTTTTACAAAGGTAATGTCGCATTCATCCAAGCCCTAAACTCTCTTAGTGGGAGTCGCTTGATGGCTGAGATAGTGGAACGGAATGTGGGGTAGTTGATTGTACCAAGGCAATAATGTAACAGCTTGGTTACAGACATGGTGAAAAAATACGGTAACAGTCGCAGTTGTGGTAACAGACATGGACACACGGTAATACGGTCACGGGGGAGATGCGGTTATCATATTGTCAAATTTTGGCCAAAATGCAGTTTTTTACACCTTTACGATACTGGTAATATATGTTCGGTAAATTTGAAAACCTTTAAGATACAGCCAATACAATACGATACAGCCTTGTTTTTGCACTATGGTTAAAGGAGTGAAAATGAAGGTTTATACAATCCAAGGAAGTAATTACCTGTATTACATTGATAGTTTGCTTAACCGCCCATCCAAATAATACTAGAACTATTAACATAGAAAGAGCCAAGCTTTGTCTTCCGGAAGAAACTAGAACCTATGGAGAGCAAGCACTTGTGTTAGACCAAGGGATTTACAAAAACATGTGCAATATCATGGTTTAAAACCTGAAGATTTCAGAATGTGTCCTTGTTTTATAAAAGGAATAACTTGTAACAACTTACATCAAGTAAATCTTCACTTTGAGTCTTTGCAAGCAGAAAAAGGATTATGTAAAGAACCTGTTGGGTAATTCAGAATTAGTGGCATAAACAATAGAGCTGTATCGAACTTCAGCGATTGACATGCAAAAAATATTTTAAGTACCTCACATGAGACGCAACAGAATGCCATGAACATTCTATTTCCATAATATAACCTGAACAGCCAGCTAGAGCTATCTTTCACATCTTTATGGCTAGCTTTGCCCGACAAAAAAGTACTGCAGCAAGAAATAGATGAAGTTATTAAAAACTAAAGGAAAATACTTCAGAGGGGATGCTGAGCAGATGATGGAAATTACCTGTACATTTGGAACCAATGGCTTGCAATGTCCAGCGCTAGCAATGATAAGAAGACCAAACCAGGACTACAAAAAGATCACACCGATCATGTCAATTGTATGCAAGGAAAAACTAGCACAAAAAAGTATGAAACAAGAGAGGAATTTGAAAATTACCTATATATTTGGGAAAGTATGACTAAAAGACAAGCAGTGCTAATCCTGTAATTGCCAGATTATTCAACATAAGTGATAATTGCATAAAAATAACTTTTCCATCGATAAATGTTGAGCAGGGGAACAGGAACGGAAACAAGAAAAACCAGAATTCACTGAATAAGAAAATGTGCAAAATACAAAAGAGAAGCAATGAACTAATAACTTTAGTTAAGAAATCTAAAATGGTTTTGTTGATTGTTAGAAAAAAAGGTAAATCGTCAATACAGAGGCATCAAAACTAGTTAGGGTTATTCGAAAGGATTTTGACAAGGACAGGTCATTTTGTGATTTTAAAAGCCTTGAAGAAAAAAAACTTGGCTATCAGGTAAAGGATACGTTTTCCTCAGAGTTACCTCAAAATTATGTTTCTAAGCAAATGAGAATCGTGACCTTAATCAGAGTTTCAATGCATCCGAATTCAAAGCCCGGCATGACTCAAATCACGGTTTCATGAAATTTAAAGAAATAGGCTTAGGCAAAACAGATTTCAGCAAAAAAAAAATTCATGGAATTAAGAATGACAGTATTTTTACAAAATCTAACTTGCTAAGACTATTTTAGAAACATGGTGATCAAATCAATTTGAACGGAAGAGGGAATTGTCAGTAAAGAGAAAAAGAGAAAGAACACTAACCTATCCGTCACCATGTCCAAGACAGCACCAAATGTTGATACTGGAGAGACAATGGGCATGAAGTCAGAGATATGAGATCTGAAGTAACTTATTAGTGTTAGATATCTTAAAGTTAAGCATATAGAAAAATTCGAGTTCCACTTAATGTTCATTTAGAAAGGGTTTTGATTCCTTTATTAACAACTAACAAGACAGAATAACAACCAAATTTAAACATATTCGGGGCTCTTTTCACTTGGATGTATTTCAAATCACTTTGAGCCATAAAAATAGTAAAAGTAAAATACCTTGATTAAGTTTACGAGCAAACCATCCATCTATACCATCACATACAAAGCTGCAACCACATAGGGTAAACTTTAGCAGCCAAAATCCAACCAACACATCGAAAATTGAACTCACCATGCACCCGTACTGAGAGTAAGAGGTAAATGCTAATTACCTTACAAAATACAGAACTGAGAAAATGCCTTTATGAGAAAAGCATATGGCAAATGCTAAACAATTCATTAGAACTCTGATGTATCCTGCATACCATAAATAGAATTAATGCATCGCACATCCTACTCAAAATCCAGAATAGAACAAGAGTAAGCTTGACCTCTTCAGGAGGCTAAACAATACTATAAGTCAGACTCACCAATAATGTTAGGCACATAGAGATATATAGTCGACATCCTCGGCTTTGTTCTGTCGGACATTCTTTTCTACAAAATAATAAGGTATGTTCTACAAATTGTTGGAACTATCTTTGGATATCTGTAACAAATAGATATACATTCATCAAACTAGGTCAACTGTTGATGCATATTATTAAACCTTAGGCAGAAAACAAAACAAAAATAAAAAGCAGACTCTTCCAACAACAAACTACAAAACAATAACTCTCGGTCCAAACTCATTTTTCATAACATTGACTTGTCTGATGCATGCTTGACTCTTAAAAGAAATTCTAGCCATGCTCCCAAAATAAGATCACAATAAAGATAAATTAGGGTTTAATTTGATTTTTAGAACGTAGAAAAACAAAGAAAAATTTAACTTAATTTCAACTTTATTTCTTATAAGTCACGAAATCAAAAATATAACAAGAGTATAATACCCCAAATTTAGCTTGAAAAGGGATTGATAGACTACTCATGTCAACAAGGCGCATCTTTTTTTCATGGGAGCCCATTTGCTAAGAACTCCACAGTTAATCGTGCTTGGTGAGGAGCAATCTTAGGATGCGTGACCTCCTGGAAAGTTTTCCCGGGTGCGCACAAGTGAGGACAAAGTGCGCTGGAAAGACTTGTGTTGGTTTGTGGGGCCAGTCTACAGTCTCCTTGAGTAATCACCGGCGGTCCGAGGGGCTAGGGTGTTACAAAGTGAGAGTAAGACGGGTAACGCCCCGTGTAAGATGACAAAAAAAATAAGGAGGCGAATGCCCTAATAATACGGAACTAAAATTTATGTTTTTAAGGAATTGAATAACGTGACACTCCTAAAACCCTATGTCAAGTGAAGTGTAATCTACTATATTACTTCTTTAAATATTGGCAGAAAAGGGAGATACATAGGGTTGAATAATCCTTCAGTCTCCATGAAGGCTCCAATATGAGAACATCAATTTTCACAATCAAAAATTTGAATTCAGCGCCCCTTATCTAGTTGTACTGAAATTGAGATGAGATAGCAACTACAAAGAGAAGTGATGGTGGAGAGTAAGAGCATGACTAGAGAGATGGAGGGTGGGGGAAGGAAAGACAAGTATAAATAGAGAGTGAAAGTAAAGGATGGATCTCACTCTATGCTTTTTGAGATACCAACAAACCATTTGCCGTGACAAAATGTGATGATGTGACCATGGTGTTAATGTAGCTACAAAACATAAACATGGGACGAATTGCGTCTTCATACCGTTTGTGATACATTTTTAGTATACTTTCATTTTCATCACAAAAGACATATATTTATGACCATGTTGTTATACTTTCATTTTTGAGATACATTTTTAGTATACTTTCATTTTCATTTTCAAAACAATTGTCCAAGCTATTCCATTGGACACATGGCTATGAACTCAATGAAACCTTAATAGATTGAACAAAAAATTGTTTAGTAGGGCTTTCTTTCCATTTCCATATTGTGAACCAAAACGTTCTTAAAATTGGAATTTGGAATTGAATTAGGATTTAATGAGCTTTCTTGAATAGTAATACTACAAGGGTGCGGCATGGGTACTATTGGTTTTTTTAGCACTCATGTTTGATGAAAATTGAAGTAACAATGTTTTTCTCAAAATATGATCTTTGTGTGATTGCAAATTTGTCTATTGAGAAAGCATCCTCATGGGTAGTTTAAATTTTTGTACGAATAAGCTGCTTGTTTTACTCTGTAAGGTTCTATCCAAAACCTAGGTTTGCCTAGTCCTCAATAATTGGCTTTACACCAACTGTGAGAATTTGATTTTGTAAAAAACGCCAAGTGAAGCTCTTGTAAAATTCTGATGAGGATATTGTGAATGATGACAATTTGTTGGGACTTAGGAGTTGTGCTTTCATTGGGTGTAATAAGTTGTGTCTTCAGACTAAGTTCGATTAATTGGAAATCAATTTGGATATATGGTAGATAAATATTTCGATTTTAAAATATGAAGATGATCTATTAAGTAAGAATATAAAATGTATGAGAACACATACTTCAGCAATGAAGCATTAGAAAGGATGAGGGCTATTCTGCAGTAAATCTTTTTCTGATCACATGGTAAATTCATCGATACACCAGAGCAACCAAGGCCTGAAGAAGTTTAGGAAGGCAAAAAAAACCACTTTTGTCTTCAACTACCACTTCTAACATGACCAACATCATTCCCATGACTGGCCTCAAGCCTCAACCCTTCCTCATCTAATAAACATCACACAACATTCTCCACCACTCATATCATATGCCACGCTCCCATGGTGGGGAAGATTCGCACTACTAATTGCATCACTCGTTGAGATAGAAGGAACTTAGGAGTACTTCCAGATGGATTTAACTATCAAATCCCAATAAGCTCCAACATCATCATTCCTCAACTATAAAACTTGTTGGCAACCCCAAAGTTCTCCTCATTGACTTAAAATCCCTACCAAATTTTGTGGCTTGTAAACTTTGCTAACTCAAAATTCAACACTTCAACAATAGTCTAATGATGGCACAACGATCAATACATAGGGTCAGCAGTTGGCTAATTTGACAAGCTAGAAGTATTGGCTTTATTTCCTAGTTAAGCTGATAGTTGTTATGAAAATGTTCGGTAAAATTTAATAGTTGGTTGTTTATTTGAAAAATATGCATCAAAACTCAAATGACAAAAGCAATGAAAAATACAAGCTTTTCCCTCTTCGGCTTAAAAGCCACTTTTTTGGCCAACTTAAAAGTCATTTACCAAAATACGACAAAAGTCAAAGTCAACCAAAACGTGATGCCAAACACACTACACACCCATAAGGCCATAATGTACATTATTCATGTAGGCAAGTCAAGGCTTTAACAATCCCAAAAAATGACCAAAACCAACATTCAACTCTTATCAAAACTTATTTTTCCAAGTACCCATCTGATGAATTCCGTCTTATTTTTCCAAGTACCATTTGGCCGCGCTCTCCTTTTATGGGTATGAGTTGCCGCAGTCCTTCCCTGCCCATAGTTTTCTATGGTCGGGATTACGGATACACCGGGTAGGATGATAATGATGATGACCCATCTAATGAATTCCAATTAGAAACATTACCTATCCCAAACACCTAAATCCACACCGTACAACTACAAATATTGAAACAAAACATTCCCATTCATGATCCACTCACCCACCCATCCATACAACCATGAAGACAAATCAAAACAAAATAAAACCCACATGTAATTCACCAAATCAACATCAAAAACCAATAATCCAACAAAAATCCCAGTTAATATATGTAACCATATTAGAGAAATTCAAGAAAAAGTTAAGCAAATGTTGAGATTGAAATCTAAATTAGGTTTTAGAAAAAGAAAAAAGTTTACCAGCAAATTGGGCAGCTCCAAGAAGACCGGCGACTATCTTCGTTGCGATTGCAGAATTCGGTAGCACCCAGACCAGAATTATTGAGATAATACTCCAAATAATATGCAACTTGATTTTATGTATTGTGCTTTATTCTTTCTAATTTATAAAATTACTGGTTAATCACGTGCTTTAATGATTTTTAAGAATCTTCACTTTTTTGAATCGATGGTAGCTCAAAGTTTGATTGAATTTTATATACTTTGGATTATATTTTACTCCCGCCGTCTATAATACTTGCTACAAATAGTGACATTTTCCCACGTAATATGTCACAACTTACATTCAGTAGCAACACTAACAAGTATTATGGGACGGAGGAAATAGTATTTCTTTTATCATAGATGAGTTCAAGAGAATAAGAGGACTTGTGAGAATCGAGCTCATCTTTTTTAATAAATTTTTGTGTGCGATGATTTTATTGCGAGATGTATTTTATATTTGGGTTAAATAGTTTAATAATATAAATTTATAGCATAATAAACCTTTTGTATGGACTTGTCTCACAGTGAGACGGTCTCATACAAAAGGCGTTGTCTTTTTATATTTCTTCAATTTAAAGGAAATATTTTTTTTTTTGGTAAATTCACCTCATGTTTCTCAATTCATTTTATATAGTGTCTGCTTTGTACTAATTTACTCTTAAAATTTCACTTTAATTTATAAATACCTTTTTTTTTATCAATTTACCCTTAAAATTACATTTCACCTACTATCTATAGTGGTTTTTGCCTTTTATAATAATTGGTGTCAAATTAATGAGAAACTAAGTATGAATTGGAAGAACTATGATTTTTAGTTTTGAAATATTTGTAACTATTTATGATATATGTAGAAAAATGTTAGTATGGAATTTTAAAACTATAGATAAGTTCTATGTGTAGATAAAAATTAGAGAAAGTGTGTTGATTATGACAAAATGTCAATAATGATCAAATTTATTTGAACAAAGTAAAGGGGAAACGAGACTGATTCATTAGGACTTGGGACACTAAGAGTAGATTTAAGTAGGGTATTCTATGTGAATCTCGTTTAAATAGCTTAAAAAAGAGGAAAAATAGTTGTAGGTTTTATTAGTTTAGTATTGCTCATGCTCATACAGATAGATTATAGATGGGATCATATTGCCTAAAATTTGTTAATAATCAATTGCCTTTCTTTTGTGTGGTGTTTCATGATTCTTTGATCTCTAACGATGGATATTCGATTATGAGAAGAGAAAAAAGGAAGACAAGAAAACGAGTATATGATGAATAAGCTCTTTATGATGATGGTCAATGTGTTAATAAAGGAATATGAACGATGTACAGACGTTTACATATTGTTTGTTATCTTGGTAGTTTAACTTAAAAGGTTAAGATGTTATTGTTAGATGGCTTGTTTATTATATTTATAATAAAGGGTTTTCTTATAAATATAAATCCTAAAATGCTGTAAATTTTAAAATCAAATCATATTCAGAGTGATTCGTATACTTTATGAAATGGTAAGATTTTTAACAATGGAGATAGTTATTGTTTTGTTATTATTATCATTATAATTTATAAATAAGTCTTTAAAAATTTTTCCCATTAACCCAATCAAATAAATCCATCCTCATTTCAAACGCTTATCAATCAATAGGCGAATTACAGCTAATTAGAGATTTAGCTCCAAGTGTTTGAGCAAGTCAAAAATAATATATAATATACGTTTATACATATACTAAAAGTGTAAAACATACATTATTAAAAAAATATCAAGGTTGCCACACAATTAGTTAATGAAACTAAAGCAATAAAAATAATTTGTGGAAAAACTTAAGAAAAATGAAACTAAATTCATAAAAATAATTTGTGAAAAAAATAAAAAAGAAATTGTTGAGAGTGGGATTTGAACCCACGCCCTTTCGGACCAGAACCTTAATCTGGCGCCTTAGACCAACTCGGCCATCTCAACGCTTTTGTTACATTACATAATTATAATAATTTTAAATAAAACCAAACCAATATTATAGTGGATTTTTATTTATTTTTTTTTGAAGATAGTGGATTTCATTTTCTCATTGTGCATGTTTATTCGAGATATTTCCTCTAGATGTTTAAAAAAATTATTAAAAAAAACAATTTAATTATATTTCTGACGAATAATATGAGTGTTAAGATGAATGTCTGACGAATCACTAAAATGGATATTATTAAAAACTAGATTCTAAAGAGTGTAGATTGAGCCAATTTTCGTAAAAATACGAGAAAGTACAATTAAATATGGTTTCAGCATGTGCAAAGGAAGACGATCGAATTTCCTATGAGAAGAGTGAATTAATGATTGATAGATCAAAAGAAGTTGTGATAGGCGTAAGTAAACGTAGCGCGAATTAAAAATGCATTGGTTTTTTATGGTGAATGAAAGAATTTTTTATTTGCAAAAAAAAAAATATTTGCAAAAAAAAAATGTAGCACGAATTAAAAATGTCAGGATCAACAAGTAATTGACTAGGGATAAAATAGTTAGTCACCAAATTCATGTAACACTTTCACTTGAAACACTGTAAGTTTAAATATTATTCAAAGAAATGAGTTGAAAAGGGGTTATATTTAGTTTTAAAAATATTAAGTAAACAGTTGTTACAGTATGACTTCTAATGGGTCTACTTTGCAACTAGGTTAAATAGAAATATTATAATTTTATAATATTTTGTAAGAAATATTATAATTTTATATTGATAGCATGTAATTGTATTTCTATTTAAACCTTCATGCATTGCACGAGTTTCTATAGTTGTATAAAGATAAAGAAATAGTCCTTAACCCCAAATAATGTAGATTTGGGACCTAATTAATTTAGTAATTTGTAAGTTGCAATTTATGAGTCTACTTAAAAGGAAAATATAGATTTGAAACTTATTTTAGTAATGGTTATACATTATAGATTTTTGTTATATTAACACGTTGCAATTAATACTCAAATTACATTGAGAATTTATGGTTTTTTTTTTTGCTAAAAAGGAATTATTTAAAACTATCATAATATTAGGAAAATAAATATTTGAAGTATACTTGCATTTTGTCTCAAGACAATTGCCATACCTAGCAAAGTTATATGGCAAAGTTATTTATGATGTGGGATCAAATCTTGTTCATATTAGAAAAGTTTATACTTGGAAAAGCTCCAAATTCATTCTTGGATTTAACTATAATTATTGTAAATTAAATTATAGTATAATAATAATAATAATTTTGTTTAGAAAAGTTTATACTAGTAAAAGCTCCAAATTCATTCTTTGATTTAACTATAATTATTGTAAATTAAATTATATAATACTCCTTTTTATGTTTAAATTCAACTCGACTCGATTGAACTCATTAAGTCGAATTACACTATTACTTATCTTTGCAAATCTTGTTTTCATATGATTTAAAATTCTAATAACCAAAATAATTAAATAAATTGCATCCACAATACACAAATGGCTTAGCTCATAAGTTTATTGAGTACACAAATTTAACACCCAATAAGGCAAGAACACTCGCCAAATTCACTTATTACCTTGTGGCTACTTCTAATAAATATGGTTTATTATTTTTCTTAAAGCTTACCCTTTTACTTTATTAATAATAATATTATCAAAAACCCAAAATTACCTCTAGTATCATTTATAGTTTGATATTTTCAATTATTATAATAATAGAATTTTATGTCAGTTTGAGTAAATATCAAATTTTTGTAAGTTTTTAAATTTGATTCCTCTTCAAACGAAAAAATAGTGAGCCATTCTTATAAAAAATCGTCTTTTGGTAAGATGACATTAAAATAAGGAGTCTATATGTTAATATTGTATCAACTTGTCTTGTATGTGACACATGAATTAGTCCAATGGTGTAATTAATAATTTTAAAATCTTAAGCGATTACTTTTACATACTAAATATATACGAACTAAATAGTCTAATACAATAGGGAGAATTTCACCATAAAACCGTGTCATCAAGAATTTACGTAAAATTTCACCATAAAACCGTGTCATCAAGAATTTACGTAATTATAGTATTAGTTAACTATTTAATCTATGTAAGAAAAGCGTCACACCGCGGAAAAAAACACAAAATAGAAAAGAAAAAAAAATTAATATATAAGACCCAAAAAAGGATGTACTCCCTCCGGTCCAGTTTAGATGTCCCATTTGACCGGGCACGGAGATTAAGATAGTGGTGGGGTATATGTAAAAAGTTGGTAGTTGGGTATTTTAATTGATTAAATTAATTATAAAGGTGATAGTTGGGTATTGGGAATTGAAAAAGTGGGGGTATTTAGGTAAATAAGGATATCCAGAAAAGGAAATGGGACAAGTAAAGAGGAATTGCCAAAAAAGGAAATGGGACAAGTAAACTGGACCGGAGGGAGTATTAGTATTGTTGTAATGTAAGAAAATAAACAAGAACACCAAAACCTAAGAAAGAACATTTTAGCAAAATCAAAGAAACCTCCATAGATATGAAGCAGCAACAACAAAACCTATCATCTTCATCATCATCTTCACCATCATCGTCATCTTCATCATCGGAAGCAGCTGGTCTTTCGTTAATGGCGCCGACAACAATCGATCCTCCATCAGCCATGTCATCAACAGAGGATTTATCAGCACCATCAACAGCAAGTGGTGGTCAAGAATCCATTATTGTCGAAAGACGAGGAGATTTCTCTGTTATTTGTAAATGGACGGTTGCAAATTTGTCGAAAATTAAAGCAAGAGCGTTATGGAGTAAGTATTTTGAAGTGGGAGGTTTTGATTGTCGTTTGTTGATTTATCCTAAAGGGGATTCTCAAGCTTTACCTGGGTATATTTCAATTTATCTTCAAATTGTTGACCCAACAAAATCTCCGTCAAATTCATCAAGATGGGAGTGTTTTACAAGTTACAGGTTATCTCTTGTTAATGTTGTTGATGATTCAAAATCTATTCATAGAGATTCTTGGCATAGGTTTAGTAGTAAGAAGAAATCTCATGGTTGGTGTGATTTCACTCCTTGTAATTCTATCTTGGATTCTAAAACTGGGTTTCTTTTTTGCGGTGATTCTATTTTGATTTTGGCTGATATTTTAATACTAAATGAAACTGTTAATTTTACTAGAGATAGTAATAACAATGGTAATAATGGTAGTAATAGTGAGCTGCAATGCGGTGGGTTTGGAGGTGGAGGAGGGGTGGTTAGCGGGGCAGGGAATGTAGGGTCTTTGTCGTCGTCTGATGTTTTAAGTGGGAAGTTTACATGGAAGGTGCATAATTTTAGTTTGTTTAAGGAAATGATTAAAACACAGAAGATAATGAGTCCAGTTTTCCCTGCAGGGGAGTGTAATTTGAGGATTAGTGTGTATCAGAGCTCGGTGAATGGAGTGGAGTATTTGTCAATGTGTTTAGAGAGTAAGGATACAGAGAAGAATAGTGGAGGGAATACGACAATGTCGGAGAGGAGTTGTTGGTGTTTGTTTAGGATGTCAGTCTTGAATCAGAAACCAGGATTGAATCATTTGCAGAGGGATTCATATGGGAGGTTTGCGGCTGATAATAAGAGCGGGGATAATACGAGTTTGGGTTGGAATGATTATATGAAAATGTCGGATTTTGTTGGTTTGGATGCTGGGTTTTTGGTGGATGATACTGCTGTTTTTAGTACTTCTTTTCATGTTATTAAGGAGTTTAGTAGTTTTTCTAAGAGTGGAATTGCTCTTGGAGCGAGGGCTGGGAGTGGTGGCTCGAGGAAGTCAGATGCTCATAGTGGGAAGTTTACTTGGAGGATTGATAATTTTACGAGGTTGAAGGATCTTTTGAAGAAAAGGAAGATTACTGGACTATGCATTAAGAGCAGGAGGTTTCAAATTGGTAATCGAGATTGTCGCCTTATTGTTTATCCTCGAGGTATGAGCATTTGTTTTTTAAATATGCAGGCTATGTTTTGTTTGATGGAATACCTTGTTCCCTATGCAATTTCTGTAAATGTTGATTGGAATTGTTATTTTTTTTCAAAGATATGGGGAAGCATTTTCCTAGATAAATTCCTTCCTTATATAATATAAATGTATATTGTATATCATATGAAGTATGTTCTTAAGCAATGTAACATAATTCGTCAGTCAATTTGCTTTTTGAATTCGCGATCCGCTTAAAGTGACCCTAAAATGGCCCAAAACTGACTATGATTTGCTTTTCTTGATTCGCGATTCACAAGGAGATTAGTGAATCACGTGACAATGTTCTTAAGCAATTTCCTAAAACAAAGATCATTTTTGTTTAAATCAGAGGCAATTATAAACTATGGTAAGGAGAGCATAAGTTAAATGTGTCATTTTATGTTTAAAATTTTAGAAGAAAGCATTTTGTACCCAATCTGTAGTTTAAGGTTTTATCTCCCTGATTCCTGCCCTTTTTGTGTTATTAGGAAAGACTAGTGTAATTGTAAATTGATAGCGTTGTTGGTAACTTAAGTTTCATTCCTCAGAGTACTAGGTTCTCAATTATATTGATAGTATTTTCATATTATTTTGTTGCCAAAACCTTATACTTTTTTGATACCAGGGCAGTCTCAACCTCCATGTCACCTCTCTGTATTTCTCGAGGTTACGGATTCACGAAATACCTCCAGTGATTGGAGTTGTTTTGTTAGTCATAGACTATCGGTTGTCAACCAGAAGATGGAGGAGAAATCTGTGACGAAAGAGTCTCAGAATCGCTACTCCAAAGCTGCTAAGGATTGGGGATGGCGTGAGTTTGTTACACTTACAAGCTTGTTTGATCAAGACTCCGGGTTCCTTGTGCAGGACAGTGTTATATTCTCTGCTGAGGTTCTTATTTTGAAGGAAACATCCATCATGGAGGACTTCTCTGAGAATAGTTCTGAGATTGATAGCACAAGGAAGAAAAGTTCATTTACCTGGAAAGTTGAAAACTTCTTGTCCTTCAAAGAGATAATGGAAACTCGGAAAATATTTAGTAAATTTTTTCAGGCTGGCGGATGTGAGCTACGCATTGGTGGGTGTATAAAATTCTAGATTTCCTTCCTATTTAATGTTCTATGCTACATATTGATGCTAATTAGTTGCTGGCCTAACTTTCATGGTGCAGGTGTTTATGAGTCCTTTGACACCATTTGCATATATCTAGAGAGTGATCAATCCGTTGGAAGTGATCCCGATAAAAATTTTTGGGTTAGATACAGGATGGCGGTTGTGAACCAGAAGAATCCTGCCAAGACTGTTTGGAAGGAGTCCTCTATTTGCACCAAAACTTGGAATAATTCTGTTCTCCAGTTCATGAAGGTTTCTGACATGCTAGAACCAGATGCTGGGTTTCTTTTGCGCGATACTGTGGCTTTTGTATGTGAAATCTTGGACTGCTGTCCTTGGTTTGAGTTCTCTGACTTGGAGGTAAATGGACAATCTGAACCTTTTCTTCTGTGTTCATAAATTGATTTTGCACTCTAGTCTGTTTTGTCTAAAGTAGAAACCTACTCTTATATTCTTCTTATCGGTAAGGCTAATAGAAACATTGAATAATTCTAACCAATGAAATATATGTTTAGCGGTTCAATATGAAGCTTTGCTTGTAGTCATTGTGGTGTCATAATGGTAAACACAAAAAGTATATGATAGAAATAAATTATAACCAATGAAATATCTGTAATTAAATGTACATTTTCTGCTCCCATCCCCATCAAACATCCCTTGAAAAAAGGAAGAAAGAAACTATATTCCCATGGCATGCTGTTATGAACTTATTAATTGAACTAAAACAGTAAGATAGAAATAAATTAAGCAAAGGTCAAAAGTGAAATTATATCATAAAATGGATGGAATCGGGGGTATTATTGTGGGGGAGGGGATAAGTAGTAACTATGACTCCTCAAATGGGGTAATATTTTCTCTTCAGGTAGCTTTACACTTTTAACAGCTTCTGCTGTTCTCCCTTGCTATTGAAGTAGATCTTATGTTATACTTTAAGGAATAAACTAGGTACACAATTCGACGCATGCCTCTTTATTGATATTTTTAGTACCTGTTGCTCTGTAATGTGGTCATCTTTCCAAGGTTTGAATCCTACTAGGCTAATATTTTAATTCCTTTTTTGATTCTTCTGTCTGGTCATCTGGTGTTTGTTTACCACCCGAAGGAGGTGGACTATTGTAAAGCTAGTATTATTTTGGAGTGAGAATGAATATGGACTGCATAAATGCCGAAATCTTGAGAACTCAGCATAGCTTATGATTACATGTGCTTCCAAACTAACTCTACAGGGTCAAATTCACCACATACTACTGTAGTATTAGGGTTTGTAATTTTATAATCTAGTTGACAAGAAGTCTAGTAGTATTAGGGTTTGTAATTTTATAATCTAGTTGACAAGCTGGCTCAGACTTCGTTCTTTTCATTTAGAGGCCTTTTTTGTGTGAACTTATCGGATTTATTGGTCTGTACCAGAATTGGAATTGATATGAGCTATTTTTTTTGTTATAAAATGAAATCTGTAGCCCTTATCCAACATTATGAGTTATGAGTATGACCCTAATTATATATTTATAGCTTTTTTTTTTCTCAAAGCTTTTTTCAAGGTGAAAAGATTAAGGCCTTCCTCAATGATTTATTCTGTTTACACCTAATGTACTTCAAACAAACAGCAAGTGAGAGATGATATATGTTGATGTGGACTGCCTTTTTTACTCATTAGATACTTTTCATCTTTAGTTGGAAACTTCTAGGAATAACAGTTGGCGATTGATGTATCACAATGTGGAACGACTCTTTAAGGTTTTTTGGTAACTGCCCAATGATGAGTGGATTTATCAGAATTCACTCGTACTCGTATTAGTTTTTTCATTGTACATATTACAGTTAAGATACTGTTGTCTTTATTCTATGAAGGGTTACTCTATTAAAGAAAATTTCTAGGGTGGGAACTTTGTAGATTTAATCTTTTGAAAGCTCAAGGTAAGGATGTTACAACTTTTGGAGCTAGGGGAGACACAAAAGAGAGGAAGAAACATTTGAAAGGTATAGGGAGTGGTAGAAATCCTTTACATTGGAAGAAAATGACTTTAAAGAGCAATAGGAAACAAACTAAAATGGGAAGTTTTAATATCATTGGAAAGGTGAGGGATCATAATACGGGAAATGAGGAATTTAGATTTACATGCTGAAATAATAGAAATTCGAATGAATGAACTTGGAAGCATTTGTGTGGACGACCAAACATAATGATTTATTGGTTCATATAATCAACCCCAATCCTTTGGAATTAAGTTTTTGACATTATTTTTGTTGTGGAAGGATCGCTGTGTAGCAAAGTGATAACAAACATTTCTTTTAATGTATACGAAGAGGTCTTCTAAATTTCTGAGTGATTGTTTTGGCTAGCTTAAGATATTGAGGACGAGTTCTTGGGAGTAATATATTTTCCAAGGGAACAATGCGTGGGTCCATTTGGCATTGATTATAGTGCCTTCTCTTCTATTTGCATTACAATGTTTGGCATTTTGTGTCTCTTGTGTTGTACTATTGCTTGTTTGGGAAAGCTTATCAAATTTCCGCCATTTTTAATTTCTTGATATTTGTACAATTATTGGCTTATTGCCAAAAGCTCCCATGTTCAAAGAAGAAGTGGTGCGATGATTAAGATAACGAAGAATAGTATGTCTTGTTTGTATGGAGTGAGAGTAAATGTGGATTGACTAAATGGCCAAAAGTTTGAGAACTTAGCGTAACTTATGAGTTCCTGTGCTCCCAATTTATATATTACAGAAGGGTCAAGTTTGCCTGGGTGGTAGTTGGTACCAAAGTACTAGTAATAATAAATTTTCTTATCTTAACCTGGGTTGTAGTGGTACTAAAGTATTAGTAATGAATAATGATAACTGTTCTATCGTGTTGATAAGCTGACTTACATTTCTTTCTTTTCAATTGAAAACATCTTATACTTATTAGACTTCGTAAGTCAGAACTTTCTTAAATTTATGTAAGCCATAGTGTAAAACAAGGACGCATTGCATCGTTCGGGCGTGCTATAAAGGTTTTCAAAATTAACTAAGGTAGTGTTTGGGAATGAGGATTTTATTTGAAAATTTGGATTTCAATTTAGAAATTTGAAATCATGAATTTGGAAATAACAAGTCTAGAGCTCTTATTTTGAAATCCATAACTCACTCTTATTTTCTTAAGTTATTAAAATTTGGATCAAATCTACATTCTCAAATTTTAGAGTAGCCAAACACATAATTTGCCCAAATCTATATTTGCAAATGAAATTCATGTTCCCAAACATACCATAAAGACATTTCCCGCATTGTAAAGGTGTAAAAAGAACATATATTTTAGGGTGTCGGGATATCTTATGACTTTGACCGATATTTAGGCATTACAATAAGCGCATCACTCCTATTACCACATCACCGCTCCATCACAACGATCGTGACTGTTAACGCATTTTTTTATTAATAAAATTTGTAGGCCTTGTTATACTTTTTGCTTGTCAATGATTAATTACCTTGAGCTTGCAAGTTATAGAGAGACTCAAAAATAATACTACACATCCATTCTCTCTTTGAATTGCTACTCTATACTCAATAAGCTCTTCAGTTTGCTTAGTGTAGCAAAATCAAGGAGACATAGGATGTAGGATGTATATATTTTCGTGAATGAATGATGCTAAACTGTCAAGGTGGCAGAGCATACTTTTATGTATTTCAAAAGTTTATTTGCTTGGTCTCTACATCATTGCTGGATTTTTTTTGGGTTGACTTCTCTACTGATGAAGGGCTTTTGTGGTGCAATAAATTTGTTAGACTAGGGGGAAAATGCTTGGCTCCCGTATGTAAATTACTGTTATTTCAATCATTGGCTTAAGCTCATATGGGAAAAGCTTATGAAATAGTATATCTGGTTTTTGAAGGTTTTGCTTAAAAGGTTTTCTCTTGGTGGTGTTAGAAATAGGTGGTTTGATGGATTAAACTTGGTTTTTACTTGTTATGTGGTAACCTATTGCAATTCAATCTCAACTTTTATCAGGTTCTTGCTTCTGAGGATGATCAGGACGCTCTGACAACGGACCCCGATGATCTGATTGACTCTGAAGACAGTGAAGTAATCAGTGGTGATGAAGAAGATATATTTAGAAACCTTTTATCTAGAGCGGGGTTTCATCTTACATATGGGGACAATCCTTCACAGCCGCAAGTCACTTTAAGAGAGAAGCTTTTGATGGATGCTGGTGCTATTGCTGGTTTCTTAACTGGGCTTCGCGTTTATCTTGATGATCCTGAAAAAGTGAAGCGTTTACTCCTTCCGACAAAGCTTTCTGGTTCGAATGATGGAAAGAAGGCCTCCAAGAATGAGGAAGCTTCCCCTAGTTTAATGAATTTGTTAATGGGTGTAAAAGTATTGCAGCAGGCAATTATTGATTTACTCTTGGATATAATGGTTGAATGTTGCCGGCCTTTAGAAGAAAGTCCTGGTGATGATGTGTGCAATGCAGGCTCAAAGGATTCTCCAGACAGTGGTGAAGTTACTTCCTCTCTACAGCAGGGAAGGGAGAACGGAGCAACCGAGCAAATGGAACACCCTTTGTTTGAGAGATTGGATTCATCGGTCAGTGAATGTGCCAGTACTGCTGCTGTTCAAAGCACAAGGACAAACACAGGTATGGGGGCTACGAACACTGATGTGGTTGAAAAGGTTATTCCCGGACAGCCTACACACCCTCCTGAAACTTCTGCTAGAGGATCACCTGAAACTGCTTCTTTCCGCTCGAAGGTAAATTATCTTCTCATAAAAAAAATCTGTTAAGTTGGAAGAGTAGATTTTGATTTCTTGTTTCATCTCAAGTCCAAGTGGCCCGAGCAATCAGAGGAGCTGTTAGGACTAATCGTAAATTCCCTGAGAGCTCTGGATGGAGCTGTCCCTCAAGGCTGTCCCGAGCCAAGACGAAGACCTCAATCTGCACAAAAGATTGCTCTAGTTTTGGATAAAGCACCGAAGCATTTGCAACCAGAACTTGTTGCTTTAGTTCCCAAATTGGTTGAACATTCCGAGCATCCTCTTGCGGCGTCTGCGCTTCTCGAAAGGCTTCAGAAGCCCGATGCGGAACCTGCACTGAGACTAACTGTAAGATAATTATTTTGAGTGCTTCTCTTTCTTTTATGGTCAAAATACTTTAAACTTTGTTGAAGTTCTCTGTTGTCAAGAAAGATCGTCCACCTCACAATTTGCGACTGTCGTGTGAGTCACATATTGTGAAGTGTATATCTATTTTAAGCAAAGGGAGTACATCTTTTTGAAAATGACTTTATTACTAGGTGTTTGGTGCTTTAAGTCAATTGGAGTGCGGAAGCGAGGTCTGGGAACATATTTTATTTCAGTCTGTTGCACTTCTTGAAGATTGCAATGACGAACCTCTGGCAGCAACAATAAATTTTATATTGAAGGCTGCAACGCATTGCCATCGTCTTCCAGAAGCTGTAAGCAATTTATTTCCACACTCTTTTGTACTTCTCTATAGTTGTGCACATGCTTCTGTTTCATGTATAAATGCTTTCTATTCCGATTTTGTAGGTTAGGTCTCTCCGTGTAAGGCTAAAACAGTTGGGACCAGATGTTTCACCTTGTGTTCTTGACTTTCTAACTAGGACTGTACATAGTTGGGCAGATGTTTCGGAAGCTATACTTAGAGATATTGATTCTGATGATGATTGTGGCGCAAATTATTCATCGTTGCCTAACGGGGTATTCTTTTTTGGTGAAAATGGCCCCCCTTCCGAAATCTTAAATGTGATGAATGAGCGTTCGTTCTGTGGTAGTCATCATTTTTCTGATATCTACCTATTGATTGAAATGTTATCCATACCTTGCCTTGCGGTTGATGCGTCAAAGATCTTTGAGAGAGCTGTAGCTCGTGGGGCCATAATGGCTCCATCTGTAGCAATGGTTTTAGAGAGACGACATTCTCAGAGAGCTGGCTATAATGCTAGATTCATTGCAGAACAGACTACAGATATCACAGTAGAGAGACAGATCAATGATCTACTTAGAGCCACCCAAGATGACTTTGAAACACTTCTTGCCCTTGCAGAGACGTTGGCGCTTTCCAGCGATCCACGTGTAAAAGGCTTTGTCAAGTTGCTTTATACTATTTTGTTCAAATGGTATGTTGATGATTCCTATCGTGGGCGAATGCTGAAGAGATTGGTTGATCATGTAACCTGTGGTACAGATGCCACTCAAGATTTTGATTTATATATGGAAGTTCTGATACTTCTTGTTTGTGAGGAGCAAGAAATCATCAGACCGGTATTGAGTATGATGCGGGAGGTTGCTGAACTTGCAAATGTAGATCGTGCAGCACTTTGGCATCAACTGTGTTCTAGTGAAGATGAAATTGTCAGACTTCGTGAAGAATGGAAAGCTGAGAAGTCTAATTTGGTTGAAGAGAAGGCTCTTATATCACAGAAGCTGAATGATTCTGAGTCTGCAAATAGTCGTCTTAAGGTATTTCTTGTGCATTTGTCAACATCTTTTGAGTAAGGATTATCTATTTTTCGATAATTGACCGTAGAAAAATTTCCAGTCTGAAATGAAGGCCGAGGTGGACCGTTTTGCTCGTGAAAAGAAGGAACTTTCAGAACAATTACAGGATGCTGAAAGTCAAATCGATTGGCTTCGAGCTGAGCGAGACGAGGAAATTGCAAAGCTAACAACGGAGAAAAGGGCACTGCAGGATCGTCTTTATGATGCTGAGGTTCAACTAGCTCAGTTAAAGTCCAGGAAGCGCGACGAGATGAAGGTGCAGTACTATGTCTTTTTGTTATGCTGAAATTCAGTGTAATATATAATTTGCTAGTTAATTCGCTTTTTGAATTCGTGATTCAAATGACCTTAAAATAGCCCAAAACTAACTATAATTCCTTTTTTTAATTCGCGATTTGCAACGAGATTAGTGAATCAAATGATAGTGTGCTGAATGAACAAGCGTTGTGGTGACAAAGCTATAGCTTAGGTTGCTGATAATGAAGTGTGGCATTTCTATTTTGTTCTCTTTATGTTTGACGGATGTGCTTTGTTTTGATCACGGTGTTTAAGAATGACATTGCTGTAAAGAAAGTTCCGATCATGCTTGCATGTCAGTTTGATTGACTAGGTAACTGGTTTAGGGCCGGTTCTTAGCATAATTGGGGTAGCCGACCGCCTATAGCCCCAAAAAATGAGGGCCTTAAATATAAAATGGTGTTAGTCAGGTCTAGTTTCGAGCAATATATTTTAAGTGATTTGTTTGTAAATTTTTTTTATACTTGAAGTAATTTTAGAATATAATGTTACAATACATTGTCTTGAATTATTTTTCTTGAAGTGGAAAAAATTTTATGTTTTGATACAATGAAGAGCCCCATTTTGAATTACATCTTAAAAATAAATAGGGCTTTTAAATTCTTTGCTCCACCCTGAACTGGTTTAAATACTTTGGTTGTGTAGCAGATGCTGATGTGAAATTTTAGTCTAGATCATGAACTAGAAAGGAATATATTTTTTTGTCTTTGTATGTTGATAAGCCGACCCTATATTTTTGGGACTCGGACTTTGACATTGTTGTGCATGCTAATATTCCCGAAGTATTTGATGTGCATTGAAATCTGAACCCATGGACCGATATGATCTATTTCTTCCATGGATCGATGTGATCTATATCTTTCATCCTACACAATCTTGGTGTTTACTCACTTGGAGATGCTGACTTGCGCTTTGTGATATATATTTGTAGAAAATAATGAAGGAGAAAAATACTCTTGCTGAACGTTTGAAAAATGCTGAAGCTGCAAGGAAAAAATCCGATGAAGAGTTGAAAAGATATGCTACGGAAAATGCTACAAAAAAAGAGATTAGGCAGTCCCTTGAAGATGAAGTGCGAAGGCTAACACAAACAGTTGGGCAAACTGAAGGGGAGAAGCGAGAGAAGGAAGAGCAAGTTGCTCGTTGTGAAGCTTACATTAATGAAATGGAGTTGAAATTGCGGGATTGCGAGGTATATGACTCAACTTCTTCATGCTTATGATCACTTCAAAATTGTAAGTGATCACTTTAACACACTAAATGTACATGGGCCAGCCCAATAGAGATGGTCTTACTCTGAGACCATCTCATTTGAGTATTTGTGAAAGAATAAAGATATACACTGAATTTAAAAGAGCAAATCAAGTGCTTAAAGCCCTTTAAAGTTCCGGCCAAGCTCCGTTAATGTTACATGTCATTGCCCTCAAAAAGCAACACCTAGTGTTTACAATGTAATCGGGAAAACACGTCCTTGGTTTATGCAGTATATGCCGAAAGCCTTTGAAAAGTTAGGTCTCAAAAGTCCGTTGCCATATGATTTCATTTCTTTCATTTAATCTTACTCGTTTCTCATTTTCATGCAGCACTACATCCATACCGTCGAGGCTTCTCTTCAGGAAGAAATGTCACGACATGCTCCTCTATATGGCGTCGGCTTGGAAGCCCTTTCAATGAAGGAGCTCGAGACTTTGGCTGGCATCCATGAAGCCGGTTTAAGGCAAATCCGCACCCTCCAACAACAATGTAAGGCTTCTTCAGCAGGTAGTCCTCGAATTAGCCCACATGCCCTTCCACATACGCATGCATTATTCTCAAATGCAATGCAACATGCCGCACCACCTCTACCATCAACGTCTATTAATTTGCCGCTTGACCTTGTCACAAGTGGTGCCGGGGTTCATAGCAACGGTCATCATATGAACGGTGCAATGGGTCCCTGGATTTTCAAGCGTACTTGAAATAGCCAAGTAATCGTCGGTTCCAAATTTTCTCGATGGCCCCCTTCCTCGACTTTTGCAAAGGCGAATCTAGGTAAAAGACGAGGTTTGTTCATTTTTTTCGGGGTTGATACTCATTACGCCTCATCCTTGGCATTTGATTTCTAGCACTTTGGTCGGGTACGAGGGATATATTACACACGTATAACGTACGAAGATGGTAGAAATGTGGGTATGATTTTATTTGTAATTGCGAGTGAGATTGGGGAATGAGTCTCAATGGAACTAGCATTTGCAAATGCCTACAATATTTTGGTCCATCCTTTTTACATCACAAGGTTAATTCTAAAAGCTTCAAAAATTTTGGTAGCTCATTATTTTGCACTCTTTTTGTTTCGTTTGGATCTTCATTTTCATTCTAAAGAAGTAGCTCAAAATACAAATAAATGAAAAATGAAGAAAAATTGGTCAAGGCTTTGAAAATGTTCTCTCTTCGTTTTTTCTTTGTTTACTTTATCTTTTACACGCTTTTCATAGTAAATTTTAAGCAATACTCCTATATTTCTAAAATATGCGTGTAATTTTACATGAATATATTTTATTTTCAATAAATAACTTAAGAGTCAAGAATATTGATTATATTTTTTCAACGAAATATCATGATAATTGGTAAAAATAATAATATTTCCATTCATAAAATAATTATACATATACTATATTCATATACAACTCTAAATCCAATGTATATCCAATTTAGCAGAGTCGTCTAGTTCATTTGGCTCTGAAGCGAAACATTAGAAAAAACTACTAATAATTTCAGCGTAATAAATAATATAATACTTATTTTGTTTTTTATTAGATATTAATAACTCATAATTACTTAGCAAAAATAGTAAATTATATCTAAAAATATTTTAAGCCAATATCAACTTTGCAAAAAAAATAAATTTTTTTGACTTAAAAAGTTTAAGACTCTGGGCGATAGTCTACTTTTTTCTTGCTAATCAACGGTTAATAGCTCACGCTGTTTAGTTAACTTTACAAAAAAAAAAATCAATGAAAAAAATTTTAATAAGTGAAAATAAATTACAATCAATAAAAATTATTTGTGTCTATTCAATAAAAATAAGTTTTTATTAAAATAATAAAAACCATCAAATAAAGAATCACGTAAAAACCACTTCAAGTGGTGAAAAAACTAAAACCAAGAGTATATATTCAGTCTTATACAATATACATATTTTAGGTCATTTTAATAAATATCTTCAACTTTAAAATGGTATCTATAAATATTTTAAAAATTAGAAAGTCAAAAATACCTGTATACCCTTACATAAAATATACACCCACCTTAACTTCATATACTCAAAAAAATTGGTTTTCGTCATTTAATGAAAAAATGATTTTCATTAGATTTGTAATTATTATTTAGTTATTTTTCTCATTTTATGGAATTATTTGTTTTAACTTGATGAAAAATATCAAAAAATTTAGTTCCAATTAGTAAAAGTCATGTCAATGAACAAAATTTAGTTTAAAATTTAGTTTTCAATTAGTAGATTCATAAGAAATAATTGAGTAAAAATCATTTTTGATGAGTAAAATATAAATGGATTCAAAATTATTTAATTAATTTAATTAATTAATATATTTATATAATTAAATAAATGTAACAACATTTGTTATTAAAATGATAATAATATACCAACGTACATAACAAAATTTATTTACTCCAAGAGATCCTAAAAATTAGGAAAATATGAGGATATAATCAATATGATCCTAAATAACAATTATTTCCCCTTAAAGATTGACTATAAATTTCTTAACAAAAAAAATTCCATCCACAAATATAAATTGCTTAAAAGTAGTATTTAGTATTTCTCTCCCCCAATATATATAAGATCCAACAAAACAATTTTTTTTAATCTTTTCCTTTTCTTATTTAATTTTTTCCATTAGTAGAAAGAAATTAATCACAAAAAGTGAGATATTCTAACTTTTACTTGTATCCTCTATTTGCTTCCAAGCTCATTTTTATAAAATTAATTGTGTGGAATGTCATATAATATTAATTCCCAAAGGTAATTACTTCCTTTATTATATATAATCATGTAAAATTTTTTTATTTTTTTAAAATTATAGGGTACGCCCTGAAAAGAAGAAAGTGATCTCAATCTACTCCATTTTTATAATTATCTGTTGTCGATCCGTCTATTAATAATTGCAGGTTTTTTTTTTAAAATGATCTTTTTATAAAAAATGTTGCAACTATTAAAAGTCGAAATATTAAATTACAAAAATATAGTTAGAGTTGTTGCGTTTGTCTATTAATAATTGCAATTTTTTTTTTCAAATGATCTTTTTATAAAAAATGTAGCAACTAATAAAAGTCGAAATATTAAATAAAAAAAATGTAGTTAGAGTTGTTTCATTGAGTTAATATGATTTGGTTTATTGATTAATGTAGGATGGGTGAAACTTCTTGGCCTTATTTTGATCCTGATTATGATAATATGTCAGAGAGGATTACTCCAAGGCAAGTTTTTTTTTTCAAAACAAGAATTTTTGAATAATAATTGTTAATGCTGAATTTATTTTTTGTTATTGATCCTCATAATTTTTCTGATAAAAATTATATAAAAGGATATTTTTTGGAAATTTATTTATAAAATGGCATATTATTAATATATGGTTTTAGTTTCAGTAAAATATTAATAATATAATTATCCTTCTAATTTCATTGATAGAAGGGAAAAATGAAATAAATCAAAAAGTATTTTAATTTCATGAAATGCTAACGGTAGCACTTTTGTAGGATTTTTCCACATGTTAGCATCCGTTTATGCCTTATCTAACTGCATTAGCATTTTTCGTTATATTATTGTCAATTTCCGTTTAATTCACCATTTGACAATCGTGCCCTTATTAAGTGTTGGTTCTTGTCTTTATAATTTCTCCTAAACATTTGAGAGCGTTGATGAATTAAATGGTGAACTAAACGTCAAAATGGTGAAGTAAACATTTGAGAGCATAAAAATGGTTTAAGACAAATTATAAAGACAGCAACCAACACTTAATAAGGGTAGAAATACTCAAAATGGTGAATTAAACAAAAATTAACAAGATTTTAACAGAAAATGCTACGACATTTAGATAAAGCATAAATTGGATGCTACTATGAGAAAGAATCTTACAAAAATGCTACTATTGATGTTTCATGAAAGTTCGATACTACCTTGTGGAATTTCCTTAAATTTAATTACATTATTGCATAAAATAAATTCTTGGTTTCCTCTTAATTATATATTTTTTTTGTTTTCTAAAACAGTTGCAGGGTTTGTATTGACAATAATAGCAGAGAAGATTGCACTTTGATAAAGGTAAGAGTCCCATTAAGACAAGGACCTAATAGGGTGTTTGGCAAAATATAGTTTGTCGTATAATTTTAGCTTATTCAGCTAAAAATGATTAAATGGTTAAACTATTAAATGTTATTTAGTATATTAATTAATTGAAAGAATTTATTGTTTTTTTTTGAGATAAGAAAGAATTTATTGTTATGAATTAACTGTTTAGTACATAAATTAGTTGAAAAAATTTATTGTTAATTAACAAATTTACCAACAAAATATTCCAATCAGTTAGTCAAATTAGTTAATTAAATAAGCTAGTTAATTCGATACTGCAATAAATATCAACCTTTTGTTTGGATTATATGATAGATCGAGAGAAGAGAAAGTTAGATAAGAATTAAATTCAGGGCCTTATATGGAAAAATGATTTTCGATCCAATTTTGACAAAATTTAATTTTTAAAAGCTCTAATATAACAAATTTAAGAAATATATATATTGTATAATATAGCAAATATAATAAAACATACGAAATAATATATTTATAGAATTGAACTAAAAATTAATGTACTGCAGGTGGACAGAGTAAACAAACAAGACCTATTGTTAGAAATAGTACAAATTATAACAGATTTGAATCTGTCCATTACAAAGGGCTACATATCCTCTGATGGAGAATGGTTCATGGATGGTAATTTACTTATTTTACCCTCAATTTACTTGTCATTTTTAAATATATATATAAAAAAATAATTACAGTTGGTCTTTAGAGATGTTCATTTGGATTATCAGATTGGTTTTGTGAGTGGTGTTTCGGGTTAGGTCAAAATTAAGCCTTGTGTTTATATCGGTTTTTATATCATTGTAAATCAAATTATAAAGTCGAGTGAAATTCAAGTTCGATTATACAAGGCCAAATAAATGTGTGGTTGAGTCTGTTTTGAACACATGTGTTAACCTTGTTGAATGTCGTTGCAAGGGACAGCCACATAAGACGTTCATAATACATACTCAAACGGTATCATCATAAGTGGTGCCTTATACATAGGATAAATAGCCCAAACAATAGAAGTACAAATCATGAAATTAAGAACTCTTTGTTTTGAGTCATCTTAATAAGACATGAAATTAAGAGCTCTTACATGATCTCCAAATAAACCATAAGCTCTGATACCATTTTATTGGGCCTTGTGACCAAACCCGTTTTAAGTAAGATAGTTCTTAAACAATTGGGTACATCCCATCAATGGGTAACTTAGTTGGTTATATGAAAATCTCTTTTACATAAAGTCTAACAGACACTCTCTTGAGAGACTGTCTTTTGTAAAGATAACTTTCAAAAGTGCAATCCAAATCTTACAAAAGACGGTTTCAAGTAAGAATTTGTGAAAGTCTAAACTATTTACGATTCAAATCAAGGGAGATACATTTGCCTTATTTCATAGTCATACTCATTGGACTTAATTAGGTCACTTCTAGAGGTTGGAAATGCCATTCCCTAATCATTTGGCTGAGCCAATCAGTTCTCAACTTATATAACCGTTAGTGATTTTTTTTGGGTTAGAATTTGTTGAAGTGTCCATGTGTTATCCATATGGAAGAAAAAGAAGAGTATGTATCACTTTATAAACTTGAGGAGTAACTCATACTATCACCAATTGGTTTTAATAGTGAACATTTTTTTGGGTTTATGAGTGGACTACTTCTTTTCCTCTTTGTTTGGATTGGCCAAGCCCATTTTCTAAATTCTATCATGGTATCAGAGCCCAGTTTGTTGTTAGGCCTTTATATTGGGCATTTAATATTACCACTGGTTAAGGGGCCTTCAATTGGATGTTCACTCCCAGTAGGTTTGTAACTTTTCTGGTAGACTAAAATTACAAGGACACTCACATGTGAGGGGGAGTGTTGAAGTGCTCATGAGTTACCCACAAGTGAGTTGTTCCATATGGGAGAAAGAGAAGAGTATGCATCACTTTATAAACTTATGGAGTAAATCCTACTATCGCCAATTGATTTTAGTAGTGAACTTTCTTTGGGTTTATGAGTAGACTACTTCTCCTCCTTGTCTGGGTTGCCCAAGCGCATAATCTAAATTCTATCATCAGGAACCAAAAATTCACCCAGTACACTACCGATTCCACCGTAAAAAAAAAGTTTTATGAAGAAATTATTTATGTTGATTGTGGTAAATTTTTACAGTAATAATTGGGTATTTATAGTTTGCACATTTGGTGTCTTAAATTTTGAACCATTTGGTGATTATATGCTCGCAGTGTTTCATGTCCAGGATAAAAATGGTAACAAGCTTAGGGACCAAACAGTTCTCGACAAAATTCAACAGGTGCATTAATCAACCATTTATAATTTTTATGCTAATTCCAAATGGTTAAATTGTATTCTATACGTGATGTGATCGTGTTGTGCTTCACATGGGTTATGTGTTCGAAATACTCACATGTGAGACAAGATCCCACATCGATAAAATAATGGGTTGTTAACTTGCATATATAGCAGGTGAGCTAATCTTCCTACTACCATATGGTTTTGGGAAACAATGAACCTCACTGAGTGTAGGTGCAAGTCAACGCTCTTAACCCGTGTGTTTGTGGGCCCGAGGTGGGCCACGGTGAGATTATGTGACGAATTGTCACGGCCCAATGTTATGCACACAGTGAACTTCATGTAGAGCTTACGTGTTACGTTCACATTTTAACCGATATATTTTCTCCTGATTTTATTAGTTGCTATAGTTCCTGTAGCAACTACTGTTCACGAATTGATCTTATTTGATATATATTTTTCTATGTATAATGTAAAACATAGTCAAGTGGAATCTTGTTTGATTCGTCGTAATGTGTATTTTCTTAATATTAACTTTTTAGAATTTTTCATCGAATGAAATTAGAGATACTAAAAATTAAAATTATATGTTAAATAGCGTGAAAAACAGAAATGTAGCAACTATTAAAAACCAAAGGAAGTATTATATATGGATAAAAACAATGTGATGACATGTAAAATTACGTTATATCCTTTTGAATTTGCTAATAAAAGTAATATATTATGAGGAAAAATGTTATTTTGAATAGTAAATTTAAAGGGATAGAGAGTGTAACTTATAGTTCCTCAATTCCAAAGTACTTACAACATTTGACTTTTTAAACGGTTCAATGCACAAAAATTCAATCTTTAATATTTCTAATGCTACAAGTAATTTAGAAGGAATAAGTATGTTTGAGTTTGGTTTTTAACCTATTTAACTTGATAAATTTATGTGAGACGTTCTTAGTTTTTAAGTTTTACATAAATATTTTTTTTGAAATGAAGTTTTACATAAATATTTTTGAGTTGTAACCAACTAATATTTTGTCAAAATTTTTTACTCCTATTTGAGTTTAATATTGGACAATTATGACTAATTTTGGCTCAATATAAAATTTAAAATTTTAAACTAAAACTAAATGATTTTTCTAACTATTTTATAGCAACGACATTAAAATAATAATAACAATAATAAATAATAAAAATAATAATAACAACAATAATAATAATAACAATAACTATTTTCCGAGAGTGGGCCAGGGAAATCCTTCCTAAAAGGTGGGCCTCGGTTCCACACTGATGCAAATAGGATTTTTCGAGTTTTCTTGACTTTGATGAATTGGTGTTGTTCTGGTAAATGAAAAACTTTTTTATTTGCCAAAAAAAATAACAATAATAATAATAGTAACAATAACTGTTTTGTAGCCGCGAAGTTACAAATAGGATTTCTCAAGCAAAAGGTTACAAATTCATACCATTCGCTTTTTCTACCTTTGGAAAGTTGGGTGAAAATGCTCTCGAGCTGTTAGTAAGGATTGACTCTATTCCCGTGAGTCACTCATGCAGCTCCTAGTTTAGGGCATTTATTTTTCAGAGGCTAGCTTTTAGTATTTATAAGGGTGTGGCTGTTCAGCTTGTTGCTCGACTCCCCACCAACTTCTTGTAAAGTCTCTTTACACGGTGGGTTGGATCGGACAAAAACGGAGCGATTGATCTGACAGGTCTACATATAATGCAGGGCATTGGATCAGCAAGAGTTAAGCCAAAGCCTCCCCAAGTGAAGCCAAGCACGAGCAAAAGCCTTGTATCAGAACACACTGCAATAGAAATGACAACAACTGATAGACCAGGACTCCTTTCTGAAATCTCAGCTGTTCTTACTGATCTTCATTGTAATATCGTCGAGGCTCATGCTTGGTGTCACAATGCTCGATTGGCTTGCGTTGTCCATGTCTCCGATCAATCGTCCCTTACTCCCATCGACGATCCCAATCGATTAGCCTCTATTGAACAACACCTTACAATGGTATTGTATTTATGTTCTCTGTGTTTATGCAAGTATTTCGGAGGCCAGTTTTTTTTTTTTTTTTTTTGGAGTTGGGAAAAGAGAATTTCATAATTACAAGAGAATAGAAATTGATCCAATCTGTAGGCGGTGACTAGGGGTGTTCAATGGGTCGGGCCCCCATTTTGAGCCCTTATCTGGCCCAATTTTAGAAGGGCTTTGTAAGGGCCGGGTCAAAAATGGGCCGGGCCGGAAACGGGCTTTACTTTATGTAAAATGAAGCGGGCTATAAAAGGGCTCAATAAGGGCCGAAAACAGGCCTTTGTCAATAACATAATTAATGTATAATTTAAATATTATAAATGATAATGTCAATGAAATTATTAATATTTTATTAATTTTTTTATTATAAATGATAATTTAATTGTTATAAATTGAAAAATGGGGATTAAAAATATTTTTAGTAGTAAAAATGGGCCGGATTGGGCTGGACCGGGCTTTTAAAGCCCGGCCCATTTAAAGCCCATATTAATTTAAAAGGGCCCTTATCCGGCCCGGCCCATATTTACTTAAGCCCGGCCCGGCCCTTATCTGGCCCATCGAACACCCCTAGCGGTGACAATCAACACTAAATTCTTTGGCAACAAACAAAAAGCGTAGAGTCTCCAACTTTGGCAACAAAAAAGGTGACAATAAGCTTTTCGTTGCCAACGTTGGCGACATAGGCTTTTTGTTGCCTTTTTTTGTTGCCAATGCTGTTGGGCCGGAAATTTCGCTAAATTATAGAAATCGAGAAAAAAACTCAAATTTAAATTTCTATAGGAGGGAAATTTCACTACTATGCTAGGTTTATAAGCATTTTTGTGTGAAAATAGTTGAAATATATTTTAACATTGTCCTTTTGTTTACAATAATGCTAAAGTCTTAATCTATTGGCATAAGGTCAGGTATGTAAACAAAAATAGAAGAAATAATTGTCAAGAAACCAACTCATTTGAAGTTTAAACTGATGATTGAAACCGCATGATACATTATATACTCTATCATGCCTTCTCACATGATAGTCATTTGGGCTAGAAATATGAATGCAGCTCATACTCTCTTTATATATAGCGCTTAATATCCACTTTGAAAGGAAGGGTAGATATGATACGAACCCATTATCTTCTTTCATGCTAAATATATTGAGTTGCATATCATGTTTAAAAATAACTTATAACCTGGTATATATTTAGGTCTATATCATGTCGAGTTAATTTTTGACAACTCTAATTGATACGTTCTTCGAACAGAAATTCTCTATCTTCTCATTGGTTGTTGGGTACCCACATCTAGGTACTCGGGGCAAAATCAACTCTAGTTGAAATAGACTTAAAACAAGAAGAATTAAAGGCATCAAATGTAATTGGTGAAGGAATAAAAAAGATCACCAATGTTGAGAGGCGATTGCACCAGCTTATGCTGTCGAATCGAGATTTCGAGTCCCCAACTTTCGAGTCCTCGACTTCTCCTAGATCTCCACTTGAATATCAAGGTGACGAGGAGGCCGGGATGAAAGCAATCATATACATTGAAGGATGCCATGAAAAGGGCTACTCGATTGTCAGTGTAGAGTGCAGAGACCGTACTAGGGTCGTATTCGACACTTTGTGTACACTCATTGACATGGAATATGTGATCTTTCATGGTTACATAAATACTCGAGATGGACATGCCTTTCAGGTTTGGAAATGTTTCTCTATCTATCCTATGTTTGTCTTTGATTCAATTTATTTTTAGAGGTGTCTATTCGGGCCGGGTGTTCTGACAGATAAGGTCGTGTACATGTAATCCCCGAAATTCCATTTAGGTGGGACCCACTTATTGAAGTTGGAGTAATGAAATGGAATGTTAGTCGAATAAGTAATCATACAAGTCATAAATGCAGGAATACTTCATTCAACACAGAGATAGCACAACCTTACAAACACAAGCCGAGAAGGATAGAGTCATCAAATGTTTAGAAGCAGCAGTGGAAAGAAGAGTTTGCGAGGTAAGAAATCAATTGTTAGAGTATATAACATATTCTGAGGCCTCAACCATACTTAAATTTTTAGTTTAGTTGATCGTGTGCACACTTTATGGTTTTGGGATGATCTCGTTGGCTTATTAGAGTGTGTGCACCTTGTCTTTCTTTAAATATACGCTGACATTGACAGTAAGTTCAGCCTAATTTAACACCTTGACATGGTCGAGACTAATGGTTGAGGCCATAAGATATGCTATATATTCAAACATCACCCAAAAGATATAGTTATTTGGCTAATTATTTGTGACAAAAACAAAATGGACAGGGGATAAAACTAGAAGTGTGTGCAAAGAACCGAGTAGGCTTACTTTCTGATATAACAAGACTTCTACGAGAAAATGAGTTAACAGTTGTTCGAGCTGACATTGCAACACATGGGGAGAAGGCGATCGATGCATTCTATGTAAGAGATTCAACAGGAAAAAACATAGACATGGAGTTCATGGAATCTGTTAAACAAGAGATGAGACTTATTTCTTTTAATGTCAAGAATGAAACTACTCCTAGACCAAGCCCAAGGTACCAGTTTTCTCTTGTAGGCATGATCAAATTTCACCTCGACCGTTTTTCTCTCATCTAATGCTATGTATGTACTTCCATTATGAGAAAGTATTATGTTATAACGACCGATCAGCGGCTAACACACTCAATAATTCAGTATAATCAGTAACAAGTAATAGTATGTGAAAGAAGAAGAAAGAAGATCAGAAACAGAATTATCAGTGTATCGAAGAATAAGAAAGAAGGATATAGAGTGGAATGCTTGTATTATGTATTAGAGAACGTTATGTTCCCTCGAGCTCTTCGAGTGGCCCGATAACTCCCAAGGTACAAGACCCAATTGATATTACAAGCATGAATAAATCTATCCTACCACCCCTCTATATATAGCAAGTACTACATTCTAGAGAAAGTACAACTCAACATATTTTTGTAACAACTTTAACAAACAGCATCTTTTGTGAATTCACCATCTGAGTGCATAATCGTTTGCTATTTTGTATTTCTCCTTTTCCTTGAGTATGTGTGTTTAATTGTCGGCTTGGGCCTTTCATCCATGACATATTATTACATTGCATATACTACAAATTCTAAGATTATGTTTGTAGACTTGTTAGTATATGGAAATGGGCATTCTTGTTTGAGCACCAAGCAGACACCATTGTGGAGATTTGTTGCTAACACATCGGAAATTGATGACTGATTGAAGGCAATTACAAACTATCCTTTAGTGATATTTTTCCCACAGAGGTATTGAGTTGTAACAATGGAATTTCACAATGAGATACAATCAATCACATTAATCACTTATCATCAATTATCATTCTAGAAAATGAATATGGATTTGATCAATCTCTATTCCCCATGCAACTTTCACTATTTATAGATTAATAAGCAATCTTTCATCCCTTGGTTTCATAACAACACAATGCGTCATCAAAAAAGAACTTTTTTACAAGAAAAGTCATGTCTTGTTAGGATTATTGGTGACTTGAGTTACCAAGTAATCATAACAAGATTAAGCTAATTAATCTAGTAAGTTAGTGTAATCAAGAAGAGGACAAAGTACTATATTTTGATTGGTTGTTTGGGTATCTTGTAAGTACACTAGTACAAAGTACTAAGAGTAGTGGGAACTTGGGAGAGTGTATGCTTGTTCTAGCCATATGACTTCTAACTCTAGCTTCTTCTCAACTTATCAAAAGGTTGAAGGAAGAAGTGTCACTATGGGCGATGAGGCCAATTGTCCGATAGTTGGTATTGGGGATGTTAGAGTCATCATGTTTGATGGTGTTGTAAGAACGTTATCCGGAGTCCTTCATGTTCCAAGTATGAATAGACACTTAATTTCCCTTGGTACTTTTGATAGAGAAGGTTTTGCATGCATTGTTCAAGGTGGAGCTATGAAGGTTGTCAAGGGCCATAAAGTGTTCTTGAAAGGGTCCATTGATGATGATGGCTTGTACAAGCTACTTGGCACAACCTTAATTAGTTCGGTTCATGATGCTACTACCTCGACCAAGCTCAATAATGATGATGATACTTCTCATGGTGATATAAGAATGTAATTCCAACATTTTTCCAACAAGTTCATTGGTTTTATGGATTTGGTTGGTATTTACATACTCTTTTGATGTAAGCTCTTAGAAGAGCACTTTTGTAGTACATGTTTTTTATTTATGTTTGTACACATGTTTATTTTTGAGTATGTTGCTAGCTAGAGATGTTTTGGGTGTTCTTGGATTGATTCTTGAAGGTGATCTTTGTGACTTGGTAAACACAAGTCAAGGTGGAGATTGTTAGGATTATTGGTGACTTGAGTTACCAAGTAATCATAACAAGATTAAGCTAATTAATCTAGTAAGTTAGTGTAATCAAGAAGAGGACAAAGTACTATATTTTGATTGGTTGTTTGGGTATCTTGTAAGTACACTAGTACAAAGTACTAAGAGTAGTGGGAACTTGGGAGAGTGTATGCTTGTTGGGTGCAAGTTCTTGGGCTCCAAGACAACTATTTTCTGAGATAGTACAATGTATCAATGAGCATAGGACAAGTGGCAAGTATTGAACACAAGAGAAAAACAAAATCAGCAGCAAAATGCAGCCTGGACGTGAGTAGTACACGGCTCGACCCAGTGACTCGGGCGAGCAGGTACTCGAGCGGCTCTTTAAGATGTTTCTGCCTCCTTTTAGTGATGAGCTGGACTGCAGTATTGAATTATACCTGCTGCCCTATACTTTGCCTAATATTTTTCTTATATAAACCCACTTATACTCATGTAATTATGTGCCCAAGTCTCTCATTACTTAGAGCTACCTTCTTTGCTTATTTTTCTACCCATTAGCTCCTCTCTTCCATTACACATAACCTCCATTTGTAATTCCTATCAAGTTTGTATTTTCTCCTATTGAACACATTAATATAATCCTAGGCTAGATGGTGGATGTAGCCAAATTGGTGAACCACCTTAAATACTTGTCTTGATTATTTAGTTTATTTAAGCCATTCTTAATACTTGCATTATTATTTTTGTTCCTAATCTTTGACACAACATAAACACACATTTAAACGCCATACTTGATCCTTGAGTGAGGTCCATAGCCTCTCCTTTCATGTCTGTATAAAGTGCTTGAACGAGCAAATGCTTTGGACATAAAGCTTCGATACTTGTTTTGTCCTAGTAATACATTTATGACTTAAGGAATGTATCGTAACTTATTCTAAATTTCAACATCATTTGGGAGTTTTTTTTTTCATGTAAATAGGTAAAGACCTGTCATAGGTTATGTTTTCACTTTCCATCCATTTCTATGCAAATAAATAAAATTTTGATTGTTTAAGTTACATACATACCTTAGTTCCCAAATCTGAATTGTTTGTAACCCGGTCTGTATTTCTCTTTGGTAGAGTATACAATATATCCCAATGCTTCAAGCATCAACTTATCCTTTTGGCTAAGTTGCTTCCTAGAAATATTTTGGAGGCCAACGTGACAAGAGATCACGGGTTCAAATATCATCTAACCTTCAATTCAAGTGAAATATAGAGTGACAAGTATAGGGATGGTATGTGCTGAATCTAAACTTTTTACTCAAACTCCCGTGTGCAGTGAAACATAATTCGCTAGTTAGTTCGCCTTTTGGATTTACAATTCGCTCAAAATTGTTCCAAAATAGCCTAAAACCTACCATAATTAGTTTTTCTCGATTTGCTATTCCTAAGGCAATTAGCGAATTATGTGACACTGCCCGTGTGAGAGGGTGTGGTAAATATATGGCTTTAACCATCAGCATAAACTTTTAGTTAAAGCCCCATAGGCCAACTCTATGTTATTTACTCTATTAATAATATTCATTAACTAATAGTGTAAATCATAGTTTTCAGCAGATTTTTAATAGACTAAATACCGAACACAATTTTCCTTTCTAGTGAATTCTCTACATATGGACAGAAAGTGCATTTTTACATGATTTTTGAATGGAATAAAACTACCCAGTTAGTATTTCCTACTGAATACATGTTACTACATGAAATTATAAGACAGATAAATAAAATCATATCAATATATTACCTAAGTTGCAAATTTAGTCTTCTAAGCCAAACAGAATGCAAAATCATATGAAAAACATCAAACCTCTTTGCAGGCCTGTTGAGAATAAAATGTTGTCTAACAGCTTTGATCCCTTCAATAAGCTTTTTATACTTCTCTTCAGAAACTGCTGTTAAAATCTCTTTTAACTTCGGAATATCTTCAATATCCACCTGTATCGAAAACGCTTCCCATCTTAAAACATCACTGAAAGGCAAAACATAGTTCTTAGACAGAATAACTGGAACACAATCTGCATAAATGGCCTCCACTATTCTTGGACTAGCAACTTCATAGCCACTTGGACAAAGGCAGAACTTAGACTGAAGCATAATAGTGTAATAATCTAAGCCCTTTCGGAGGTATTCATGGACTTGGAGGGCTGGGTCTCGTCCTTTCCATTGGTCGAGGAGGATAGGCCGTATTGGACCATGGAGACGACCAGCAAAGAAAGCCAAGTATGTTCGACGGGTAGTTTTTCTTCGCCATCTGGAGATAAGTTTTGGAGAAATGTTGCCATCCAAAAGGTGGATTTCAGGTAAGCTTGCATCTTTTTGTGGGTTAAATCCCTCGGAGGTGTTTGCATTGCATAGAACCCTTATGGATTTGTTGTATAGGTTTGAGTTTGCACGTGAGGCATAAGGTCCCTGTGCAGCATAGACACAAATTTGGTCAACTTGGTTTCTATTTTGCAAGAACTGTAAGATATAAAAGGACAGTTATATTATGTTTGAAGGAAAACACACCATCATTTCCCATCCCTTCCCCTTTTTTGGTATAGGTGGACTCGTAGCCACTAGCCCTTCGGACTATGCATTGGGTAAACCCCTGATTCACGACCCTATCTGACAAAGAACCACCAAGAGGTGACATTCCCAATCTCTTTAAGAGGCCAACTCCAAGGAGGCAAGGACCAAAGAATAAGACAAATGCCTCTCCCTTTATTCAAACTGAAATCCGATCATGAAAAAGGAGATCTCCATATAACCAACTAGGCTTCCCTTCCCTTCCCCTCCCTTCCCATCCCTTCTTGAGTGCTATCAAAACAATCTTTTTGATATTAAATTTAGTATACAAGTAATGAAAAACATCTATGTTCTCACTTCAGTTGATTGTTCATAGCTAATCACATTTTCCAATGATGAAAGCATATAAGCTTTATAATTATATTGTACATAGCTTTGAAGAACATAATTCTAAACAAAAGCATAGAAAAAAGAAGTGTGGCAGGTATTGAGGATAAGATGAAAACTTTTGTCCAAGGTATGCAACTATGAATTATTTTGGTGAACTACTAAGAAAATAGAAAAGTTTGAGCTTTAATGATTAGTTGAAGGCTCCTACAGGAAAAGAGTGAAAAAGAGAAGAATCTAAATTTACATATTGATTAGAATGTAGATAAGCAAAATAAATTGAAAAGGGGAATTAATGTAGAATGATTTATTGGTTCATGTAACTAGTCAGGTGTTTTGGGATTAGGTTAAGTTTTGAACTTTGACATTATTGTTATATGTTAAGTAATAAGTAGAAGCATGGCTTTAATAAAATCTATGAAGTGAAAGGGAGTTACCCAATCATGACAACTGAGCATGAAGTGATCAGCCCCTTCAGTGAGATTCCAGAAGGGATACTTGGTGGAAATCAAGTTGACATAATCAGAGACAAAATGCTGAAGAGGGGTGCGATTGTAAGATAGTGGCTTGTAAAGGTATCCCACCCACTGTGCAACACTAAAAGGCATGAAGTAAACATGAGCATTGTTGGGATCTCTTGTTCTGAACCGTGTTCCTCCATTTTCAATCTCATGGATAAACCTCCCCTCAATTGTGTAGATGTTCTTACATGGTCCGTCATGAACAAGTGGTACATCACCTTCCTCATATACGTACACTTTCAATCTTCTTTCCATTTCTCGATAACTCCTGAAATAAATTGCCTAAAATTTATTAAAAAAAAACAAAATTTAAAATTTTCGATAGTATATTACTCTGTGTGGATGGTCATAGTAGATAAACAATATATTTGTAGATGAGTGTGATATTAGATTATGTTATACATGCATGTTAAGTGCCCGGGTATATTGTGAATGTGTGAATTGTGATGACCGTAAAAGGCCATCACAGCTAGGTGGACCTTCATGGGGGACAAAGGGGGCTTGTTCCTGAAAAGTTTTGGATTGATTTATAAAAATAAAATGTAGTATAACAATTAGTTAATTACATTACAATTACAATAAAAATAATGGAATATAGCTTAGTGGGCAAAAGTACAATTTTTAATTAAACTAGAGCTTTATAATTTAATTCTTAGCTTTTCAGTAACTTTTAGCGGGTTAAGATTTACGACGACTAATATTAAATTCACAACTTACTAGATAATTATCTTTCACTATGGTGGAAATTGTAA
Source organism: Amaranthus palmeri (assembly GCA_019776075.1). Taxonomy (NCBI): domain Eukaryota; kingdom Viridiplantae; phylum Streptophyta; class Magnoliopsida; order Caryophyllales; family Amaranthaceae; genus Amaranthus; species Amaranthus palmeri. Next base: position 490,132 of record JAAKBH010000322.1, read on the forward strand.
TTTGTAAAGACAGAGAGGATGGGTAAGTACTAATAGGCAATAGCTAAATTTGCATGACTTTATTAGATAACAAGACTTTAAATTACCGAACTCTAATTTGTGTGAGATACCGGCTATGACTTCAAATAAAATTGATGGTAATGAACCTGATAGCGCATTAGTTAGCTGCTGTCTAACTTAACATATTCTGATCACAATCACCGATAACAAAGATGGTGCCATGCTAATTACACCAAAAAAACAAGATTAATCTTTTCCAAAAGGTTCAACTGCTTCAACAGTGACCCTGATAATGATTCTAAATAGCAACAGTACTTAATATATATTGAGACATTGAGTATATATAGCTTTTTCCTAACAAGTTGTACGTATCTATCAAGAGTCTAGTTCAAATGTAATTTAAAAGAAAATTAGGGTAATGAGGTGTTCTTCTAATGACAGCAAAACCTAATGTGGAAATTATATCAACTAATCTAAGGCATGAAAAAAAATTCTGTTATTTAGTAATTTAAACATTTGAAATTTGTACAAAACAATAATCTTGAAGAAAATACAATTTCTTACTTGCTGGCCTAATTTCTTATCAAACTCCATGAATTGTAGCCGCCTTTAAGTTTCCTACATCTCTTCCCACAATGAGAGGATTCAAAATTTTTCCCTCTCATCCAGACTATAACTCCACTAAATTAATGGGCTCCAATCATTAGTTTCATAGATGAAGAATCAATTACTTAAGATAGTCGATTCAATCATTCAGAATACTCCTAGGGCGTGTTTGGCAAATCATAAAAATAAATACGGAATTAGATAAAAATTGATTATATTACAAAGTTGTCCTTATAACTCTTAGACTTCTTTACTTTCATTAATGGCAAAATTGTCTTTTTATAAATTTTCAAGTTTCATACCCAAATACCACCCCAACACTTATTTGTAGGATTTTTCCTTCCTAAGTCTCAAGTCTCATCCTTCTTCAATTCCCAATATCCTTAAACAAACAAGAGACTTTTTATTATTTTACCCAAAAACAAAGTTGTTAAAATCGTGATTCTACTTAGAATCGTTTGGAGAGGTAGAATCGAATCGGTAGAATCGAATCGTAGAATCGTACGATTCTACAAATAAACTTAAAAATAATAAACTATCTAGTTTCTTTTCATTATTATACAATTCAAAAGTACTTTAATTTATGAATTAAAGTTTCTTCGACTTTATTTTTAAAAATATAACGAAAACTTTTCAATAATTAGTTTAAATCTACATACCGGTTAAGAAATTTGTTTTCAAAAATTTTCATAATGGAAAATTTGAAATTTATGTGTATATGTGAAAGAGATTAGTAAAATATGGTACATAAGAAAAATTAAAAATAATTCATAATATATTAGTAGAATCAAATCGTTAAATTGTAGAATCGTAGAATCGTGTTATGATTCTACCTCTAAAAATTTTATTCCAACTAGAATCGTAAGATTCTACAATTTTAAGATTCTAACTGCGATTCAAATCGTTCGCTTGTTTTTGGATCGTAAAATCGTAGAATCGTAGATTAGAATCGCGATTTTAACAACCATGCCCAAAAATCTCATTCCCCAACCTCAAGTCCCTCTTGCCAACTATGGCACCAAATATTACGGGATAATACATCCTTCTTCCAATTCACTCTGCTTTTGCTTTCAAAATTTAAAAACACTATGCTTTTGCTTTCACATATGGCCCTATTTGATCACTAGAAAAATGATATAAAGTCAAATAAGATACGTTGGATGAGTAGAAGGGAGTAAATAATACTAGTTTTTTACCCTATATTAGTTTTTAATAGCAATATCGTGGAAGGAGTAAGTATAATACTTTCTCCGTTTCATAATACTTGCCACTGAGTGTGATATATTGTGTGGAAAAATGACACAATCAATAGCAAGTATTATAAAACAAAGAAAGTATATATAGGACCACTACCTCGACACCTAAATTATTTTGGTACATTCTCTAGATGCATTTTGGGCCGTAAAACTAATATTAACACTTACCAAATATCCAAATACAGGTAATATGTCCATTTGCATCTAGCTAGTGCCTAGTAGCCTAGTACAACGTTGTGAACATTGGGGGCTAGTGAAATTTAAAACATTCCTTGATTAAAAACTTAGAAGCCAATTGATTATTTAACCTTATTAATATGAAACACAAAAAATTATAATAGACTATATTAAAATGATTTATTAAATTATAGGTAGCAGAGGTTTTGAGCATGTTAAACATATTTAACTGTATCAGGCCTCAAAAGATTGAGGGTCTTAATATTATTAAATTACGTAGTTTATATTAAGTGTTTTAAGGTATAAAATAGTTAGTAACATTTTGTATTTTTTAAATTACACAGGGCCCTCAAAAAATACTCATCAATTTTTGCTTCGCCTCTGATCATTAACTAAAGGTGTTCAATGGGCGGGTTGACCCAACGGGTCAAGGGTCGGGTCACATTTTAACATGTCACTGGCGGGTTGAATAATTATAAGAATTGGTTGTAAAAAATATTTTACCACTTTTTTATATTGATATTGTTACATACGTAGTTAAATTGACCCAACGGGTCATAAAGTATAATAAAAAAAAATATTTTATGAACTTTTAAAAAATGGGTCAAAGAGGGTCATATTTAAATGAGCTTCGACCCGTTTAACATTTGACATGAACCGCCCTGACCCCATTTAGATTTTGACCCGACCTGACCTATTGAACACCTTTATCATAAACACTTTTTATTTATGTAAAATTGTACATGATGTTTGTTACCAAAAATTAATAAAAAAAACAATAGTCTTTGTTGTTGTTGTTATCGATATTACGTGTAAGATTGCCTACATTCATTGGGGCCTTAATGGACCTATGCCACTGTCGCAGTTTGAAGCCGAAGCCGAACGGTAAAACATAAACTCAATATTTATCACATGTATTTTAGTTTTTTTTGAGATGAATACATCACATTCATTATAGGCCAAACGACTTTTTGTTATAACCTACACAAAAACGTAAACAAAACATAAAATGAATCACGAGAATTTTTGTAAAACATGAAATATATATGTATAGTTAGTTTGTCAAGGCTGATGTATTTGAAGGAATTTAAGATTGCTCAGTATATAGATGTAGCGATGAAACTTAAAGAGAAAAATTTAAAAGCGCTAAAGTTTAGAATCAAAATAAACTTGATCAGTTAAAAGATAAGGGAAATAAAACGTTTAAATTTTAACCTTTTTAGTTTAAAAAATACTAAATTCACAACTAAACAAGCTTTAAAGGTATCGATACATATAATAATACATTATTATATTTTTAAAAAGCTTAATTGTGGGGAGAGCTCCTCCCACCTCTACTATGGTTCGCCTATTTCTTAAGAAATTTCTTTTTATCATAAAAACAGTTTGAATTAATTAGATTAGGGTTGAGTCTATTAAAAACTACAAAATTGAAATTATATGCCAAATTAAAATAGAAACACATTTTTAACATTAAGTTAAATTTTTAGGTGAGTAAATCTTGTACAACCCAACATACTAAAAAGAAAATCTTTATTTACAATACTAGCAAAAAATGCTTTAGCGTTCTTACAACAAAAAAAAACTTTTATTATGTGTGTGTGGGGTGGGGTGGGTAAATCCTTACGGTCCGTTTGTTACCGTACTAAATGGTGGTAATGAGAATGAATTTTAGCGTAAATTTTTGTGAAATGTATTATATATGTCATTCCTATGGTAATGAAAAGCTGATCATCAAAATTTTTTTATTTATTATTTTTCATTACCACCTTTACACATGGTAATGCAATGGAATGAATTTTGTGAAGAAAATAAGATGATTGAAATAAAACAAACAAGGCCATTAAACTTCTCATAAGATTTTCCCATCAAAATTACACTAATTTTTTACTACATTTATTTAATATCAACTGCCAAACAAGCCATTAAAAGACATTTTTTTGGCTATTAAAGCAGATCACAATAATATTATTATTTAATATTGCAATTTTTTTACTCCCTCCTACTCTCCTTAAGTGTCTCATTTACTTTTTGGGCACTGTTCATCTCTTAATTTTAATTTGCATTTTATTATTAATCCATAAGTTAAAATATAGTCATGTGAGATCTTGTTTGATTCATCTCAATACAAGAATTATTTATATCAACTTTTCATAATTTTTAATTATACACAATTAGAGATCTTAAGAATTGAATAAGTGCATTGGATAGAGCATAAAGCAAATGAGACATTTTTATACATAAATTGACACATATTGATGTTCAAATAGATTTTCTCAAAATCAAATAATTAGATATGACAAAGCTTTAAGATGATTGATACTTATTATTTTTCTTCGAAATTAATATTATGTACGATTATTGTACGTCTTGCATGGCTATATTTTGATTAACAATTAACATTAGATTGTCTCAAAATCAAATAAATTGACACATTGAAAATATTGATATATGTTCACATTAACAATAATTACGAAGGACAAAGTTTTAATTAAAATGTACATAATACCTTTGTTATTTTTCCATAAAATTAATATTATATATGATATGATGTATGATAAGGAATCATTTAGAAATTAGAACTAAAAAAAGGAAACATTTAAAATGGAAGAGTATCTTATATATATAGTATATTGCCAACTTCGTCACCCACTCACCCTTAAGGCCTTAACATGGTATCACTATCATATATTCATATTTGTAAACCACACACTTCCAACGTGTCTTCAATTACTAAACTAACCAATTGAAATCACTAATATTTTATTTACATAAAAAGACGAGAGTAAGTATCAATTGACGATTAGTGCAATAAATTAGAACAAATGCAATGAGCAATGCTGTAATTAGTCCTAAAATATCAATCAGAAAGTGAAAAAAATAGGAGAAGAATTAAGAGAATTACCGAAAAAAAGTGCGGGGATTATGATAGATGGAGGTGGAATCTGAAGCATTCATGGATAATGATTGGTTTCTTCTTCTAATTCCCTTTCGAATCGCTGCTCTTGCTCTTGCTAACCCTTGCTCTACTCCTCCTCCTCCTCCTCTCGTTCTTGCTCTTGCTATTGCTAATCCTTCATGTACTCCTCCGCCCTTTTCCCTTTTTGCTCTTGATGCTAACCCTTTCTTTTCTCCTTTTTCCTTTGTTTTCCTCTGCAATACATGGATTATCCAAAATTTAAAAAGAATTAAATATCACTCATTATAAATCATTTTGCTATGCTGTGTTTTATAAACGTGAAGGCTTTTAGATGATAATGTAGCAAAATAAATAAGAATTTATGGCGATTGTGGCTTGAAAGCTTCCAACAATGGAGTAAATATCCACTTTTAAAATTTATGTTCGCGCAAAAATGTCGATTGTGAAGTTCTTTAGCGATTTTGTGGATGTTCGAAGGAAGTTTGTTTTAGTTCTTCGCTGCAAATTTAAAGCGTTGCAGCTGTAAAAATTAATGAATCAAACAAACATAAGCTTGCAAACGAATTTCAGAGACTAATTAATTGTAAAATCAAACTAACTTCGCTCATATTAGTATCATATATTAAGATTTTGATATTTTATTTTGAAACTGTTAAGCAGAGCATCAAAATATCATATCATATATCGCAGCTATTTTGATAGAAATACTGAAATTCTTGCATTTTTATATAAGTAATTGAATCACGAATTCGTGGTTCTCGAAGTAAAGTGATGCATTGCTACCTAGATGGAGTTGGAGGAAAACAGAAATTTAAATTTTCTCAATCAAAAACATTTCGACTTTCATAATAGATTCGATTGAAAATCAAAAACAGCTTCCGAAATCGTTAAACATCAAATTAAACACCATCAATCGAGAAGATAATAGGATGAGAAAACAGAAATTCAATTTTCACAATGCAAGTCACATTTAAACTCATCACGTTCATAGTAAGCTCAATTCAAATTCGAATAATCAGTTTTCAAAATCGAACAGAACAGAGCATCAATATATAAATTAACAAAACCTAAATCACAGCAATTTGATTGAGCGATAGATAGAAAATAACCGGAAAAAATTTGCGATGAGCTGAAGAGTTAGAGAGGAGAACGGTAGTAGAAGAATCAGAAGCAGTCGATACACTCCGAAGTTGAGCAACAGCAACGGAAGGCTTTTGAAGTTTAATACCGCAATAAATAGGATCAATGTTTGTAGTAGAAACTCTCACATGGCTACCGCAAAAGAATAGTGTAACAAAGAAGAATGTGAGAATCAATGTAACAGTAATCGTTGACGTTGATAAAATCCAGATTTTCTGCCATTTCTCCATTAATGTCTTCTTTTCAGCTTTCTCTCTAAAATTTGGTGAAATGTAAGAGAGAAAAATGGCGGGCATTTGAGAGGAGGAAAACGTAGTAGCATGATTTATAAAGAATTGAAAATTGAAAACTACTCAAGGTAAGTAAATGAGGACAAAGTTCAAATTGAAAATTACTCAAGGTAAGTAAATGAGGACAAAACACTCAAAAATTATTTTAAGGGATACAATTTAGCCCAATTCTAAACTTAATACTTCCATTGTTCTTTTTTACCTGCAAATTTGCAATATCGTTGACTGTGGTACCGTTCATCAAGCAAATTAACGTTTATATTGTCGGAAATCTAAAAGTTAAAACATAGTCATATGAGATCTTGTTTGAATCGTTTCGAATCAAAGTTTATTAATTTTGAGTTTTTATAATTTTTTAATACGTTTGACTAGAGATATTAAAGATTAAATTCGTACGTTGAGGAATGTGAAAAGACAAATTTTTTATAAATTGATAAGAAACGGACACAACCCTCCTCCGAACCAAATCGTTGCAACGTTCAACTTCGCATTGAACTTTACCCGTATTAAAGTTTTTAGCTTATTTTACGCAAATTCTACTGATATAAACATGTCAATATATTACTTATTTTTCACACTTATATAAATGCATTTATTATTAGTGGTAAAGTTTTAAGACCTTGTATTAGATATTATCCTCCAAACTTTACAGATAATAACTGTTAAAGTATAATATTTTAAAGACGCACATATATCTTCAAAATATATGTGCGTCTTTAAATCTATGTGTACATTATTCAAGACTATATACATTAATATTCGTGTTTCACTAATATGTATATATATAATGAAATACATGTTGATAGTTTTGTATTTATTATGTTATTATTTTACATGTAGACTAGGATTATACCCGTGCAATGCACGTTGTAGGTGTACTTTTAGTTTTATAAATTATTTTGGCTAATAACATGTAGGACCTTTTACAAAATTCAACAAAATACTCATATAAAATTTTTCACCATTGCATGATAAGGCATGATAATTCTTATAAAGCTAAAAACAACATTATTAAATTAGTATGAATATGAATTTGTAGAGTCTATTTCAATAAAACCATTTTAAATAAAACTCTTCATTGACAATTTAGATTGCATTAGGGAAGATGAAGAGATAAGTTCCAAAACAACAATCAACACTATTAGAGTGACATTTGGCATTGTGGTTTTAAAATAGTGACACTTGTCACAATTGTTCCTGAATTAGTTTATTTATGATGATTGAGGTTAATTATTTGGTTTTTTTTTGGGAGCTTTAAGTTAAAGAATTTGTTAATCTTTAATCAAAAGTATGAAAATTGACATTAAGATTGATTTAGTCTTAAAGTAAATTAAGTTAAATTTTTAATAGTTTAAATCAAAAGTATAAAAATTTAGAGGAAAACTAATTTGATCTTAATTTGATTAATCAATATATCAAAAGTATAGAAGTTGAGATTGAGTGAATCAAGATTAAGTAGGAATATATTTGTGCCATACACCACCAGTGGCGGATCCAGGGTTCGGAGTCTTAGGCGGCACCAACTAACGGACGGAATTTTGGCGGAGTTTCTTTGTAAAGTTAACTAATTTTTTAAAATTTTGAAAAAATGACAAGTAGAATCACAATAAGTTTATCAAAATTGTGATCTTATTCTTGAAAAAGTTTCTTGTAATTTAATAGCGTTTTCGAATGAAGAATGTTAGTAATTAACATCTATCTTATCCATTACCTGAATTGATAATAATAAGAATTTTTTTATTAAATTCATTCCACTTTATTTAAAATAATGTAACTAGAGAAATAACTTAAATATACTCTAAAAATAATGTGTATGTTGTAAATAAATAGTGAATTGATCTATTATAGTGTATGTTCTTCGTTATGGTCGTCTCACGGTGAGACGAACTCAATTGCATTAGCCTAAAGTATTCTTAAAAAATGCTTCCCGTACAAGTGAGAATTCAGTTTTTATTTAATTATTTGTTTATTATTTTACTAATGAGCTGCTTGTATGGGGCCGTCTCACGGTGAGACGGTCTCATACAAAACTTGCTAAAATTTAAATATATAGAAAATAAAACAAAATAAACCAACTGACCTAATAAAAAAATGGGATAAAATAAATAAATAAGACAAACTTACTAAAATGAAAAAATATTTACCATCAAAAGAATTCAATATTAATTTTATATTTTTACACTGACCAATAAAAAAGTCTAATTTAAATATAAAAAAACGCCTAGGGGCACGTGACCCCGTGTGCCCGATAATAGGTCCGCCACTGTACACCACTACCTCATAATGCATGATAATTACGCCCTTCGTTTTTTAAAAAAAGTTTCCATTTGCCTTTTTAGGGTGTTTAATTTGTTGTTTCAATAGAAAATCTTTCTATTTATGTCACAAATTTTGAACAGAAATAACCTTATTTATACTCACTTTAATATTTTTACAACGTTTATGTACCTCACATATTCTCCAATAACTTTAATTTAACATTTTAATATTCCTTATGATCCCCACATATTCTCACTAACTTTATAAAACTAATTTTTTTTAAAGTTGTGGTACCCATATTTTTTTCACTAACTTTCTTTTAAATTGATTTTAATGCTTGTGGTTCCCACTTTTCTCCCGTTAAATTTATTATTCAATTAAATAATATATCCACTATCTAAAATATTCTATTATTCTTAATTCCCGTGAACATTTCTTTTAGGAACTTCATTAGGAAACGGAGGGAGTATCAATTAAGCATTAGCAAATTATATTTAGTGTAATCATAATACATAATAGAAGTAATACTTAACTAAAGTGCTCATGATGTTATATTGTATAGTTGAATAGTAGTATGATTGGATATTACCTCTTAAATTGGATGCTAAAATTATATTTTGAAAAAAGAATACATAAATTAGTGAACGTATGTTTTTGATGACCATTGAAAGTAGTAAAAGTTGAAGAATCTACACTTTTGTACCATGTATGGTGACTCTTTTGTTGTGAATTTATAAATTAAAATTAAATTGCATGCATGAGTTACTTTCAATGTATACTATAAATTTATTAGCCTTCTTTTATAAACTCTCAATTTATATTGCATCGCATTAAGAAGTATGAAGGGAGAAAAATTACCTAACATTAATTAGTCTTATATCAATTTATGAGTTACATTCTCTTATAAAGCTAAAAACGACATTATTAATATTAATATGAATATGAATTGGTAGATTCCATTACAATTAAAATCATTTTAAATAAAACTCTTCATTGATAATTTGAATTGCATTAAGGAAGATGAAGGGATGATGAGTTCAAAAAAACTAACGTTATAAGTGTGACGCTTGGCAAAATGCTTTCTAAATGCATTGTATAGTGACACTTAGCACAAAGTGTTTTTAAATTAGTAGATGTATGATGATGATGATTCAGTCATGCAAATATGCAATCTCAATCATGGTCATGATCATCAGCCTAGCAATATCCCCCACAAAAAGACAGAATATAAGAGAAAGAATTAGCGAACAGACCATACTCATACCCACAAGTAAGAGGATAGGAGAAAAGCGCGCATATCGTCTAACCCTAAATATACAAATATATGGATTAAAATAACCATGGATAGTATTCACATTACGTCAGGACCTAGTTTTACATTAAGTCTTCTAAGCCATATAGAGTGAATAATCATATACATAGCATCAAAAGGTTTAGCGGGCCTATTAATCACAAAATGTGGCCTAACTTGTAACACCCTTTTGTGCATATACAAGTAATTCTCACTAGAAATTCCTTCTAGAATGTTCTTAATCTCCGGTATCTTCGCCACCGGAATGTGAACGGAAAATTTACTCCAATCTAACACGTCACTAAACGGTAACGTATAGTTATCTGACACAATAACCGGCACGCAACCCGTGTAAATTGACTCAATTAACCTTGGACTAGCCACTTCCCATCCACTAGGGCAAAGACAATACTTACTTTGTGACATTAAAACGGTGTAGTTTTGACCTTCGGGTAGGTACCCGAAAACTTGTACGTCTTTGTCTTTGTCTTTCCAATGCTTGAAGAGGCTTTCTCGAACATCGCCATGCGGGCCACCAGCGAAAAAGGCGAGGATAGACCGGTTTTTGGGAGATCGGTCGATGATTGGAGGGCCGAGTTTTGCGTATGGGATCGATATTTCGGGGATTGAGACGTCTCGTGAAGGGTCGAAACCTTCGGATACGTTGGCATTGCATAGGACTCTAATGAAGTATTTGTAGAGATTTGGATTTGCTGCTGAAACTTCTGGTGCCTGTAAAAATAAATCAAATACAAATGTGTGTTGGAAATTAGATATACACAAGGGACACAATCACACAATTTTATGTTGGTCATGACTAGAGGTGTTTAATAGAGCGGGCCGGACCGAGCCAAGCTCATACAAATATGAATCGGGTTATTCGATAAAGTCCCTTTAAATTTAATAACGGCATTGATCAATTTATAATAATTAAGTTATCATTTATAATAATTAAATCATCCATCAATCATGCTATTTATAAAGGCCTATTTCTGACTCTTGTTAAGCCCTTTTATAACCCGCATTATTTTAATTATAGTAGAGTCTGTTTACGGCCCGTCTCATTTTCAACTCGTCCCTTACATTTCCCTTTAAAACGAGTCAATTAAAGACTCTAAATAAGGGTTTGGCACGTTAAACACCCCTAGTTATGAGTCTCATGACATTTTTGATTGACGAGATTTTTCTTAATTCAATATATACCTATGATGGAAATTTGAAGGCATCCAATGCATTATAAAACATATAAATCAAAATTCAACTCAAATTGAAAACTAGCTTATGAAAATAGAAAAATTGACAAGAAGATATTGGATTTGTTTTAAATATTTCGAAGGCCTCGAATATTTTTTGTTGTTTAGGCTATAAGTTTATATTTTTTTAGGCCCCTAATATTTTCAGAAATTATTGGGCCCTGTGCTAAGGACCTGGTTGCACAGGTGAATGACCGGCCCTAGAAGATATAGTCAAAGATAATGATATTGTTAGGTGAGAATTAAATTCAAATTTTTTTAAAAAGTAACACTTAAGCTAGACAAAACTCAATTCTCTTGAAAAATAGAATTTATTTTGAAAAACAATTGTAAGTTTTTAGAGCTAGCTCACCATATGGTCAATTCTAGTACAAGTTAAGGTATGTGGTACATACTTAAATTTAGCAAAATAAACAAGTCATGTTTTATAAGGTCTAACCCTCTATCTCCTCATCATCATCGTATCCAGTGAATCCCGCTCATAAAAAACTATGATCAGGGTCTAAGGAGGGAAAGACGACGACAGCTCATAACCATATAGAAGAGTAAGGTCTAACCCTCTATCGCCTCATCATCATCATCGTACCCAATGTATTCCGCTCATAGAGAACTATGGTCAAGGTCTAAGAAGAAAAGGACAAAGACAGCTCATACTCATAAACCCATAAAAGAGAGTAAGATCCAACCCTTAATCTCATATACATAAATTAGCAATTAATAAATCAAATTATAGACACATTGATGACATCTAGATGTAGGAGTGTTTATGTTGTAAATGGAAATAGATAAATGTATAGTCTGGCAAAGTTGGCAACATAAAGGAAGCCATTATCACAATAAACATGAAACTATGGGACCATAATTACTAGCTACTTGTACTACTATGTTGTAGATCAACTACAAAATAAATTACATTTCATTGTTTTAATTTCCTTTGCATGATTATGATTTCCTTTCTTGTGCTTGCTATATAAGCAATAAAAAGTGTGTGTGCATAAGTAATAATAATAATAAAACATATTCTCTCTCATTGCCTATCAGATTTGCAATACCAACAATTAACGCAAGTATTAAGAAATTACTCCATTAAAATGTGTGTGTAAAATTAAAAATTAGATAAACGAGAGAAAATATGTGAATTAGAGTTAAAGAAAACAATGAGAATTACTCAAAATAAAAATATTATAAAATTACTTCTATTAACAGATTTAGGCGTTATGATAGTCACATTTTTACACTATGTTAACATTACTTCTATTAATCCGCATCACCGTGCGCATACCGTGATCATGACCGTTACCACAATTTTACACTGTGTCTACATGCACACTTTTCTAGTTCAAGTGCTCTCATGTGTGGGAGCTTGTTAGAGTATATAACTTATTATAATTATTCAACCATCAGCTTAAACTTTTGGTCGAGTGGGCTCCATAATTAACACATATAATCAATCAATAATATCTTTTTTTTCTAGGAAAATTTACTTTTAAAAATCCGACCTTTGGGTCGTTCTCTTCTAAAAATCCGATCTTTTGATTATTTTCTAAAAATCCCACCTTTGCACCTCATCTTCACTTAAAGTACACAGCCCAATGTCTAACCTGAAGAACCGGTTAAAATGAATTTTATAAAAAAAGGTCGGATTTTTAGAAGAGAACAACCCAAAGGTCGGATTTTTAGAAGAGAACAACCCAAAGGTCAGATTTTTAAAAGTAAATTTTCCTTTTTTATAAAATTTATTTTAACCGGTTCTTCAGGTAGACAATGGGCTGTGTACTTTAAGTGAAGATGGGGTGCAAAGGTGGGATTTTTAGAAAATAATCATAAGGTCGGATTTTTAGAAGAGAACAACCCAAAGGTCGGATTTTTAAAAGTAAATTTTCCTTTTTTCTATCATAATTATTAAAATAAATGAAAAAAAAGAGAATAAATGACATACCCAATCATGACAAGAAATGAGGAAATGATCAGCCCCAGAAGTTCTATTCCAAAAAGGATAACGTTCGGAAACAAGACGAATATAATCTCCGACGATATTTTGCAGTCGGTCCCTAGAGTAATTTGTGTATGGTTGGTAAACATATCGGATAATGGAAGTAATACTGACTGGAATTAGAAAAGCTAAGGCTTGATTAGGGTTATGAGTTATGAAATGGTTTTGATCAGCTTCATCTAACTCATTTAGCATTTGCCCTTCAATGGAGTATATATTATTCATTGGACCTCTATGGAATAATGGTGCTTCACCTTCCTTGTATGTATAGATTTTGAATCTCTTTTCCATTTCTTTGTGGCTCCTGTTCAAAATAAAATCAAATGATGTTAATGTGTTATTATTAGGGGTGTTTGGCGAATTAGTTTATTGGGAAATTTTAGCTTGTTTTGATATAAATAGAGGGTTGGGTGGTCAAGTCGGCTAATGCTAGTTTTTGGTGATTTAGCTGGTTGAAACAACTTATTGATACGAATAACCTGTTTTTGAACAAGTTGCTTATAGTAATGGGTTCAAAACCAGCTGGTTAGACCAGTTAATAAAATCAGCTAGTCAAATCAGCCACTGTAATCAGCTATCAGGCATTTGCCAAACACCCTCTTTTTTTTTTTAATGCTGATAGTAAGACTTGAATTCGAAATAATGTCGTCACACACTAATATTTTAATCAACTTAACCATTAGTGTTACCCAGTAAGTCTTGTATAAGATCGTCTCACCGTGAGACGAGCCCATACAAGTAGCTCATTAGAAAAAAAAACATTAAATAACAATGAAATTTAGATTGTATAGGGCAGCAATTTTTTAAAAGATTTGAGTTGACCCTATTGAGTTGTCTTTGTTTAAGGGCACATCCAAAATAAAATCAAATGACGTTAATGTATTAATTATAAACATATCTTATGAAAAATTAACATATAATATGATAGGGATTTGTAAAAAGATATATAGTGTTTGCAAATTAATGCTTATTGGTTGTTGTCTTTTTAATTAATTGACTTGTTTGATCAGTTGAAAGTGTTGACTTTTTTTATTGGTTTTTAGGGTTGATGATTAAGTCAGTATTTCAGAAAATATTTGGTAATTTTATGTCTTTGTTTTGGTTACTTTTTGAAGAAAAAGTGAGACTACAAGCCAACCAAGTTAATCTTTTCCTTTTGGCTTAAAATCTAGCTTTTTGTCTAGTTAAAAAGTATAATTATCAAATATGAAGTTTGGCTTTCTGACCAATGCAACCAAAAAATTAAAAGTCAAAAAATCCAACAAAAGGTTAACTCAATAGCTTTTTATCAAATACATTATCATCATCATCATTATCATCAACTCAATTTTCCGCACGGAAACAGGGTCTAGGTGAAGGGAGGTGACGGACAATCCATACACGTACTCCCTTGAAATATCTATCAAATACCTCAAACATAAAAGTTAACTCAAAACCTATTAGGTTTTGAATTTATAATTAGAAGAAACTAATAATAAAATTTCGAATAAACAATGTATATAATTATCAATTAAATATCCAAATATTAATTAATAACATGGTTGCATAAATTTTTATATATTCCTATAAAAGATTTATTTGATAGTATATCATATAATTTAAAATTCAATGTATTTAACAAATTGCATGTGATTAGGCAGAAAAAACGATATAAACTAAAATTTCCAAATTTAAGTATGAAAATTGAAAAAAATCGGATCATATCAAAAATAAAAAATTAATATTTTGAATGTTTCCAAATAAGTATAGCGAAGGACTAGAATTGTTGTCCACTTTGTTAGTGTTATCGGTTATGGTGTCCCATACTTCCTAGGTTTTAGGATTTCATTCAACAAAAAAGGCTAGGGTAGTACCAATTTTAGCTAAAAAAAATTGATATGATTTTTGGAAAAATTACCTAAAATAATTTAATTTATTTATGATTTTCCTTTATAATAATTTCAGTTATTGATTAATTATGAATAATTTCAATTATGAATAATCCCAACTTTGAGAGGTATTTGATTAGAGTAAACTTGAGTAACTCGATGACCTACTATAGTCGGTAATTCACCAAAAAAGTAACTGAAAAATTAATTTAAAATTAGAGAAAATTTTTAAATTCTACATAAAAAATTCTAAATAATAAAAAAAATCATAAACTTTTTTAACATTTTTTTCGACATTTTATTTTAATATATTTTTTTTAAAAAAAACTTGCTATAGCAAGTCATCTGGTCACTGGTTTTACTCTAGAAAAATAATTCTTAAAGTTAGGATTATTCACCGTTAATCAATAGGTGAGATTATTGTAGGAAAATCACGAATAGGTTGGATTATTCTAGGTAATTTTTCCTATGATTTTTCAATGTCAAGATTCATTTTTTGATTAATTTGTACAAAAAAAATAGAAAATTCTTATCAAATTATAATAAAGTTTATACATAAGTAACCTGGAATTTCTTTATCAAAGATGAGATTTCAATTCTAAATTGTCAAATGATCATTTTCTATTAATATTTTAATCATGTATTTAGTAAAAACAAAATCCAAATGATATATCAACGTTGAATTCAATTTTACACTTGAGACTTGAGAGTAACAAACTCATATCTTAATAAAATCTCGATTTCAAATTGTAGAAATCCAAAATCAGGTGATCTCTTGAGAGACCGTCTTTTGTAAAGACGACTCTTAAAAGTCCAGCCTAATCTATATTTAGAGTTGTAACAATATAGAATTGAACTGGGCTTTGAGAGCGGTCTTTACAGAAGACGGTCTCGAATAAGAATTTGTGATCCAAAATAAATAGAGAAAAAATCATGTAAACGACTATTAAAATTCATGTTGGTTCATATTGTTAAAATATAAATATACAATAATTGATAGAATTCAATATAAACTACTATCAAAAATTTAATTAGAAAAATAAAAAATATATACTTTCAATATTCTTTTTGTATTTTTATTAATTTAATGTTATATTTTCATTGTATTTGCATGCTCCAACTATTCTCATAAGTTGTTGGGCTTAATGCAACACAATTATTTCACCAATCACCATTAAAAATAAATAGTTTAATTAATTAAATAATTACGGTCAGCCATATTCTTGATTATAAAATTTATAAATAAACATATAAATTTTCATAATAATTAATAAAATTATTAAAAATAAAATTATTAAAAAAGAAGAGATCTTAACTGAAAAAAGGCATTTGGATTCTTGTAAATCACTCCTGAAGTATAATTTCGTTTTTGAGCCGCTTTTTTAATGGCTGCCCTTGCTCGTGCCAATCCTTCTTCAAGCTTTTCCAAATTATCAATCTTTGAAATAAATAATAAAAAAATTAAAGAAATTTATTAATAATTTAATTAATTAAAACTTTCTTGAATCTTGATCTAATAATAATACATGCCCTACTCGGAAAAAATATTAATAAACAATTCATAAAAATAGATTTATTTTTCGTTTGTTCTTCTGAATTTGTTATATAACGCGAATCCAAATGGTCTAGATGATGAAAATAATTAATATTTATGCGAAAGCGAAAAAAATAAAATAATAAATTTTGATTGCAAACTTACCATAGAAGAATTTGAGAACTTAAGATTGGTAAAGGAGAAGAAGAGAATGAGGAGGATGTATGTGTAAAAAACAAATTTGAATGACATATTTTTTTTCACATAATAATAAATTAATGGATGATTTATGGGTGAAATTCTAGGTGGAAAAGTAGGAAAACAATGAAAAGTGTATTTTTTTAGTGTGGTTTTGGAGTGATGAGATTTGAGAATTATGAATCTATAAATGTAAAAAGCATATTTTTTTATTTTTTAATTTTCTTTTATCAAAATGAAGGTAGAAAAAAAGTCCTAATTGTGAGAGGTTTTTGGGAGGTTTTTAAAGACTATTTATTTATTTATGTCTATAATGTAGGATTGAACATAGGTAGGGTTTGGAAAATATCAATTGGTAGATGAATTTTTCCGTGTTATTTTTCAATATGTTAGCTACTATGCCGCTCTGTCACACTGAATTTGCTTTATAGGTATTATAAATTTTTTGTGGGTAAATTAAGAAAAACTGATAAATAATATAATTTTAAAGCAGTTGGATTTTGAGCGTGTAGATTTAATCAGTCTCTAATTTAAGGGTTTGATTTCACTTTTTTGGACCATAAGAGTTCGATTGATATAGGTTCATGATTTTAGGGTTTGGGTCCACATAGATCTGACCCATAAAACCTTTTGCTACTATTTTTAAACTAAAATATTATTATAGCTATTATGTGTATTTGTTTGTTTCATAGATTTGAAAGTTTGTGGTTGCTTTAAATAATTGAATGTTGAATAGCTTCATATATTTGATCGTTCAATATGTATAAAGTATTTTTTTTTGTCTTGCAATCAGTATAAAGTGTTAGAAGATCTGTTTTTCCAGTATTAGAAGATCTTTATTAGTTAAAATTCTTAAATAATTTTATTCAAATGGATGAATATTGTTTAAAATATTTTTTAAAGTTTTACGGAAAAAAATATATTTTTATCCAATTCAGACTCTACACATGTCACAACCTAAGGGTTTGAGTCTAAATTTTTCAACCTTTCAGGATCTTGACTCATGTCTAGATCCAATAAAAAATAAAATTTGAATTTGGTTTAGTTCGACATCACCTAGATGCAATTCATGTGCATTCTTAATTGGGGATGACAACGAAGAAAGACGGTGATTCATGATTAAAAATAAAAATAGGTAAATTTAAAGAAACAGGCTAAAATGAAAGTGGACCAATTTCGGTGGACAGAAAATAGCTAGTAAAAAAGTGATCACGTTAAATTTTATAAAATAACCCAAAATATTTTAAATGGTAGACCCGTTCAACCCTACACTAATTTTTAAATGAGACAGTCTCATAGCAAAACCATCTTATTAAGCTAGCCTAATATGCACTTTTTGTCTTAAAGTGATCACATTAGAGTGATCACTTACGATTTCAAATTAAGCATTTTTCATAGTCTTAGAGTGATTACTTATAACTTTTAAACGATCACTTACAATCATAAAGTAATAAATTAAAGAATGAGCTAATTATATGGGCCCATCTCATGATGAAACGGTCTCATATAATACGAGTCGTCAAACCCTAAGATAAATTCGCCACCGGACGGAGGAGTGTTTTTTGTTCACCACCAATTTTCCTTTAGATGACCCAAAAAGTACTCTTAAAAACATGTCTCATGGTGTATAGCTTGTGGCCTAGTGCCTAAATTTCAGTTTTGCGTGTACAAACATCCCATATTATTTACATAAGTATTGTTGGAATTGTTTTTTTCCATGTCTAATGTTATCTTGAAAAATTTTTCTCTAATAAATGAAATCAAGATGTATATAACACAAATTGTTGCATGAAGCGGTCTCATAATGATACGCACCACCATATATATAAGTTAAACAGACCCAAACCTAGAAAAAACTAACTATTAGATCGACCAAACCAGCTCAAACACACAAAAAAACTGACCCAAAGGTAACCTGACTTGAAGTTTGTTCACTTGATAATACGCAATTGAAATTAAACCGACTCAAAACGTGACCAACTCTACTCGAACGAATCGAGAGATGGTTATCAAAAACACGCCGTGTGTAGCTATTTCGGCCCTCGCCAATACCAACTTCTTGGACAGCATAAACTTTGCTTTCGAGTTCATACATGATACACCTATACTACAGAGTACTTTACATTAAAAAGGGGACGTTTAGCTCTACGAAATCGAAACTTTTATATCCTCGATCTTGAACAATTCCATGCTCGGTTTCTGATTACCGAGTATAATGTTCATTCACCAAGATCGTAAACGAAGTACATGTGAAAGAACATGAAAAGAATATAGTACAGAATACAGAAACTCCTCCAGTTTCTTATTGCCACAATGTTTCAGTTGGCAGCCTATATAGATTTAACAAAATAATGCATCAAAACAAAGATATACAAGTAAGAAAAACATTTGAGTGACTGAATTTTCAGCTAAACTTTCCAGCAGAAATTATCAGCCAAGTATATTAAATCGAGTATATATAAGTAAAAAAACAGCGGTGTCTTATCGCGTATTATGGTATCAGTAATGTTATTGTGTCTTGAAGACTAAATCTTCTACGCTTTCGAAATACCGATCTTGCTTAAAACTTCTCTTATGTTGTCGACACTGTGTCCTTCCGTGTGGAATATGTTGGGGCTGTCGACTGGTAGAACATGATCCAAGGGATAAGTACGGTTTACATGTAGCTTACTCGAATCCGTGCAAATCTCTTTGATTATGATTGTCTTATGGATTCCGCCCAGCAAGCCTTCGTAATCTGTATCTCCAGATTCACCGACGAAGACCACAAAACTTGACAAGTCGGTGCCCCAACGCATGTATAGGTATCTGCTCGAAAAAACATAACATTTTAGTAGATTTCCATTATCTATAAGTTGCAACAATTGCAGTGGGTAACGAAAACGAACAAAAGTAAGGCCTTCATGATTCAGTCTCAAAATTAGGTCTTTATAAAATGTTATTGTTTTCTTCAGGCAGTGCCAGAACTAAATTTCGAGGTTGAAAACCGATCAAGTCTCGTCAAGTAGATCTAATAGAGAAACAATCATGGTTTAGACTAGTGATTGAGGTTTTCCTTTCCACCATTCTGAGGTTTGATTCTCACCGCCTACAGGACGGATACCCCACAAATGTAGGGAATCTCTAGTCTACTCCTACTCAAGAAAAGAAGTAGATCTAATGGAGCCGAACTTTGTCACCAGAATATCTATGGAGTCGGTGTACTTTCCTAATTTATTATCGAGCACCCATCAATGGAATTGTATTAACTAGTACAAATCATCATCATCATCATTATCATACCCAGTGTATTCCGCCCATAGGAACTATGAGCAGGTCTAGAGAGGAAAGAAAGACGACAACCCATACCCATTAGGAGGATGCGGCTCCAGTAACTAGTACAGATTTATGAGATGTTATAATCCCATTTTGGGAAGCTAAAGAGTATTTGAAGATGAAAACAAATCAACTAAAGATTCGTATATCCGTACCTGAGAGCTTGAGATCTAGAAGCCAATACAGGAATGATATTCAACCTGTTACCACTTTGGCAATATATTGCATGGCAACGAAGACCCTGAATCCTCAACCACTTTCTAATCTCTTTAGCAGCGGGTGCCTGCAAATAGCGAAGCATATAAAATTTATAACTAGAATTTGGCATAATAGACGGAAAAGTTTCCTTAGAAAAATGTAAGGAACCGTAAAATAAGAAAAAAATTTTATGAAGCTCCGTTTCATTCGATTCCTTGAGTTGACAATTCATATTGCAAAAACAAGGCTGCATCACCTTAACGCTTTGTATCGTACATTTTATTCCGTTCGCGGGAACGTATAGCATTCCCTTTTCGGAAATGATATGAAATGTCCTAGAAGACGAGCATGCAAGGAGAAAGAAATATATATAGACAATTATGAGAGAGACCATACCAAACTGTAGTCGTTCACTTTAAACGCATAGCAATGAGCTGTTGAACTATCATCGTCTGCACAAACAATCTGGGGAGCCTTGTCTCCATTTTTCTCATTAACGGAAGCAACCCATCTCACCAAAGTCTTCCACAAACCTTCTCCTCCCCAACGGTAGTCAATATGTGAATAATAGTCTTCATCTTGCACAAAGGGAGATTCCGCAGAATTACCCTCGGAAACCATAGATGGGTAGTAAAGTTCACTGCCACTATTGCAAATGAAAGCATCAAAATCGGCAGGCTTCAAGCCTCCGGAAGCCAACAGAGAATTAACATCGGATAAGGTCATAGATGTTGAAAGTATAACTCCAATTGATCCTGTGGCTCTTTGCTCTCCAGCAGCAGAAAAGATCGTCTTGACGATTTGGAGAAGATCCGACGTATTACAATCCAAAGAAATAACAAAAATGCATTTCCTTCTCCTGATTGCCGGGAATTTGAGATTACCGACATCAGTCTGTGCTTTATCCATAGACTTCGACAGTTTTGAGACGACATGTTCTAATCTTTTATTTGTATTTCCTGTGGCTTCTAAGGTATCCAATGATTCATTAACAATGTTGCCTCCGTCAGACTTCTCGGTATCCAGTGATAACTTCAAATTCAAAGATATATCCTGAATGTCCCTTAAAGAATCATCGGCAGAATCTGTTTCTGATTTTTCAGATCCTTCGTCAATTCTTTGCCAATTAGGTTGCCTTGGTTTGCAACTGGCAATGCGGGACAAGTACGTTTTGCAGTGCTCCGGCCACGAAAAGAGGTGTATGTTCTTCAACCCATTTTGTCTACACTTTGCCCATAGGTGTTTGTCTGCAACAAGCTTCAATAGTGCATCAGCAATCGATTGCTGATCGTGAGGATCAATGAGAAGCCCATTATCTAGTGCCTGAAACCGATACACTATCAGTAGATAGAAACAGATCATCTAGCCGTCACGCAACCATGACAAGCATTATGAATAAACTAACACTCACTCTTATAATATCAACAGGGCCTCCATTCTTTGTAGCAACGATAGGCAAACCATAAGCCGCAGCCTACACAAAAAGAAACATGCCCTCAACCGCTAAAAGAGCAAATTTAGTTGCAAACTTCAGCAAAATTACAAAAAAACGCACCTCAATCAAAGTCAGTCCAAATGGTTCAATAAATGCGGGATTAATGAATACACCCTACAAAAAACCAAAAAAGAGAAACTATAAATAAGATCATAAGAATTTGAAAGGAAGCTATCGACCTGATTTCTTAACTGCAGAGTGAGGTGCGAGTGGCATAGGCCTCTAAACTAAATGCTATAAGATATAGACACTCCAACTATATATGATTTATTCCACCGTATAATTTTCATCCAAAGATAATCATTATTATATGCTTTAACGGAAAGATGGTATTAGTGTTACAGTTTGGCTCAGTGTCACATGATTCACTAATCTCCTTACAAATCACGAATAAAAAAAAAAGCGAATTAAGGTCGGTTTTGGGATATATCAAGGTCATTTTAAGCGAATCGCAAATTCAAAAAGCGAATTAATGGCGAATCATGTTACTCTGGTTTGGCTTTCCAAGATGCATTAACTTAAATTGAGAGATGGGAAAATTCTGGGTATGACCCCATTCTTAGTAAAATCGTACCATGTTCCTCACAATGAGAGGTTGAATAACTTAACTACTTTAAAATACTAAGTGTAAAATCCAGGGTGATCAAGGAATTAATGCATTGACTGATGTCACAGATCATTTTCAAAATGTACAGTCTTTTCGAGCTGTCCCACAATTAAGTTACTTCTGCGGAGGCATTACCATTGACAGAGATACATAAATAATAATCACAAGCATAACCGATGTCTGGCCCTCAAAGCATAAGTACCTTTGTCTTGGCAGCTAATCACAAGCATAACCAATTTGAAAGGAATTAATACTAAGTGTAAAAGCTAACATATATCGACTGGCGAGAGCTACTTCAGAAGCTGAACAAGCTTAATAGTTCTAATTTTTTGTCACAGTAGTTTAGAATGTGTATATAAGCTATCCGATGCACTTAAAGCATAAGTACCTTTGTCTTGGCAGCTAATCGATAAATATCAGGAACTTCAGACTGCTTGTGGTGCTTGGGATATGCTACTTGACCATACAGATCATACTGGTCAATCAATTTAAGAATTGAGATCAAAACAGATGCATTTGTTGCAGACATCTCATCAATATCATCACGGTTTCCCATAATCAAAGTCTGGAAAAACAATGAAAGGAGATTGTTACGCATAAATCAGTCATAAAACGACATAAAGATATATTAGCCTTCTCATTATTGTACTCTCATGATAACATACCACAACAAAATTATAGCATTTATTTCCATTTTTAGTAACCATTTGGAATCCCATCGTTTCTTCCTTTAAAATAAGATTAAGTTTAACACAAATGACAAGATAGGATAAGATAAACATACCAAGTTTGCAAGTTCTCGTAATGGGCGGCACTCTCCAAAAGCCTTGACTAACGTCGTAAGGTTCTTTTTTGGATCTGGCCTGGCAAGGGCAAGTATCATCGGTTTGCGTCCATTTGAAAAAAAGCGCATAATCTGCCAATAACTAAAATTAGAATAAAGCAAAAAGTACAGCAGACACAAAAGCCACCAAAATCGCATAGCATATAACAATTATTAACCAATTGAGAAAAGGAGTAAAAGACAAAAGCATATACTTCTATCCTATGTTACTTGGACTCGGGAACTGATGTCAGGTACTGGTACGTGTTCAAGTGTTAAATACGTTATTATTCAATTTTACGCCAAAAATGAAGTGTTTAAGTCATACCAATGTCCGAGCATCAAGGATTGGACACGGGTACGTGAAGTAAAATGAAGAGCCCAAGTAACATTGCTTCTATCACTTAGAGAATAAAGGAAAATGTTGAATTATTGCTCTAACCTCGGACCAAATGGGTGGATCTGGGTTGGCATTGCTATCTTTATGTCCATCAATGTCGGTGTCCATATCAGCATCATGTGGAGCAATATGGTTAAATTCCATTCCAGGAGGAATTCTCTGAAAAGTTCATAAATCTTCCATTCACAAATCACGATAATCACAATCAAATAGGCAACCATAACAGAAGATCAGTTTAAAAAATAAGCAGGTATACTTAAAGATCCTCCTAAGATAAATTCATAAGAGGAATAAGAATACTCACAGCCATGCGGGGCATAAATCTTCCAAGACAGCTCACACCACGTCTCATTCTAGCTCTGAGTTTGCGTTCTAGCACTAGATCAAATCCATCATACAACTGCCATTGCTCTTCTATTTCCTGTTTAGTGCTCGTGATAACTGTCTCTGAGGCATCAAGGCATAACTCCTCAGCCTCTATGCGCCGTGATATTTTGTATGTTGCGTTAATTTCTTCCCGTGAAAGTCTTCCCTGTTTCAGCAGCTGTTCTAGCTTATCTCGTCCAAGTGAATGACCAGTAAATACCATGGGCACATTTAAAGCACCAGATAGAAGAGCCGCAGAATCCCCGGCATCAGCATAATGACCATGAATTGCAGCTGGCCATACAGGCATTCCACCACCTATTTGCTCACCGAGTACCTTGGACATCTGTTTTATGTGGGTAAGTGCACCGTCAACAAACTCTGAAATGTAAGGCCAGAGTAACTCTTTTGCTATATATTTATCCTTTGGTCCAAACGGTATGCGAACAATGTAAGCGCCACTACTCTCTCCAAGCTCCTCCGATGCATCCTCATAATTTCTTGGAGACAACATTTCGGTAGGTTCACCATAGCTCCAATCTACCCCTGGAGCTGAAACTTGTCTTGTCAAGAGATCAACGCGGTAAACTCCCGGCATTGAACCAAGTGCCCTCGCAAGTTCTACTACATACTTGACCTGAATAACAACCATATTGATTCATCATGTCTAACCATACCACTCCTCGCGAATTGGATAGTTAGAAGATAAGTAAAAAAGAAGAAACACAAGAAAATACAAAAGCTACCTGACCACCTGTGTCAGAATCACGACCAAGTTCCATGTTTTCCCCACGAATCAAACCATGAAGACTGCATTAAGACTGGTCGTTAAAATCATAATTACGAGATCACAAATGGTATACTATAATTCTACAGGATTTTGTTCGAAGCATAGCTAAACAAGCATTATCTATTCTTGCCTTATCAAGACAAGGTAGAGCTTCTTATCCTTAAATGTATTAGCCCAATTCTCCATCATATCCACTGAACTTATTCTACGCATCCCTTTTTTGAAGCTATCATTACCAAATGACATTTCAGCAACAGTGTCTCCCTTCTCTCCTTCAGACAAGTCTTCTGACATATCTGCAGTAGCCTCTCTGCGACCTCTTTCCCGTTCCATATGACGTTTAGCTAGGCGCTGAGCTTCTTCTCCCTCAATCTACAAAGAAATTGCACACCGGCAATAACATGTAATCACCTCAATGCCAAGTGGACACAAAATTGTACATTAAAAAGAAATGAACGCCGTGTGCAATTTTGAAAAATATGATATTTTTCTAACAGCTTTGTATCTCTAAACACATAAGATATACTACATAACTTAACATTGAAACCAATAATTTTGAGCCCTGTGTGGTCGAACATGTGGAACATGTGGAACATGCTCAAATCTCCCATGACTATCGCTCATTACAAATGTATAGAACGCCAAAGAAAATCCATTCAGGAGAGATAATTTATGTAGATTTATAAAACCATTTTTAAACACCGAACTCTCTCTTGCTCAGATTATACCAAAAATGCATCTAGAAAAAAATATAGCAGCAAAAGACACACTGAACTGGTATTGCTCACAAAACAACACCGGCAATAAAGCAGAACAAAACATATAATCTAGCAACGAGAATATATACACTTTCTTCTTCACCAAAAAAGAAAGAAAGTTAATAGTACCTGTTTCTTTTTTCGAGCCAAATTCCATATTCTCCAGCACAGATTTTCCAACCTCGTATTCCTCTCTTGCGGACTGCGAGTTGAAGCAGCCTATACCAGACAAGATGATGCTTATATTAATGAACATCAAAGGAAACCATGATACTTCATATTCTCATATCCAGGACACATGACACCAAATTAGGATTAAATCATAACGGCAATGAACTTATTTCCTCGGCTTCCAACCATATCCTTGCTTATCAAGTGCTTTTCAAATACTTCAATATTTGTTAATCATGTGTTAGCCTAGTGGTTGAGGACTATCCCTTTCACCCTTGTGGTAAAGTTCGATTCTCACCACCGTGCACCTATAGATGTGATTGATTCCCTCCCCCTCGCAGGAGTCTCTAGTCTACCCAAAATCAATAAATACATAAATAAAAGAATAAAATAATAATTCTTCAATATTTTTTGTTTGTAATAAATTTTCCCACCAATAGTTCCAATTTTCTGCTACTCCAATCAATAATCACTGTTCAAGTTCAATTTTTCTGTATGGTTGCTTCTCTTAAATTTAAAAATCCATCTTCAAAATTCAAACTATCAGTGCATTCATTGATGGGTATAGTTTCGGACATCAACTCGGCCTTGGTGAGAGCCATAAATAGCATTCCCTAATGAAATTATGATGTTCATTCCATAATTATAATCCAAATTGAGCTTTATTCTTTTCTTCACAAACTATTGCAGAAGATGGGAATGATTTGTAATGTAAACTTTCATGATATTTATCATGTCATTTCCATGGTTATGAAAGTTTGATCATTAAAAAAGTCTTTTCTTCACAAACCTTCATTACCACCTAATACCATATGTTAAATTGTAACCCATTGAAATGAATTTTGTGAATAAAATGAGATTGTTGAAAGAGTATAACCATGGTCAACAAATATGTCAAAGAGATATTTCTACCAAAACTACACAAATTTTTTATTACCATTCCCACCATTTATCACACGGCGTTAAGAGTAACATGAAACAATTGGAACTTAGCTTTATTCTTTCTAAAACATCATAGAAGTATCAATTGTACAAAATCACATCTCACAAAGGAATCAATAGTAGCATATTAACCATTAGAAAAAGGTACCATTAAAAAATATCATGAACAGTATTGATTCGATTTCTCAAAAAAAAAAGGAAAAAAAATGCAAGATATACTACTATTCATCTATCAATATTACCCATTATTCATTTCCAAATTCCCATATAATAAAATTATCCGAAAGTTCAAAGGATTCAAATCCATTAATGAATACAAATTCTTGTGCTACTGAATATCAATGAAATAAAATGACCCTAATATAGCAAGAACCAATTCAAACAACACTCCAATCAAACCCACAAAAACCATAATTCATCAAATAGTATTAGTTTTCAGTTTTTACTCAATCAAATACTATTAAATCACAAACAATTGATAAAATCCCAAAATTCCATTTAAAAACCCAAAATAACACATCTAAAGAATCATTCAATCAAAAAGATTAAACGGTTTATGCAATAATTCAAATCAAAACAACAATTAAATTAAGAAAATCAATCAAAATTATAGAAGAGAAAGAAACATTACGCGAACCCAAGAACGATGAAGATCAGTTTCATCAAAACCAGTAATAACTTCTTCGACAAAGTAACGAGAAGGACTAAAATGTCCTCGTTCCCTAAGAAGCAACGATGCCGGTGAAGTTGAAGATGGTTTGGCATTGGAAGGATCAATTCCTTGACCACCCACATCTAAAATGGCTTCTAGGTAACTGTTAATCCAGTCATTTCCCGCCATTATTGATTCTGAACATCAAATTCTGGAATTTTGATTGATTTTGTTTTGGTGGAAGGAAGGAGAAGAAGAAAGAATGGCGTAGGAATTATTAATGGAGATGGGGGGAATGAATAAATAAATGAATAAATATATATAAAATAAATACAATAAATAAAATAAATAAATAAATAAAAAATATTGATTGACAGTTAGAAAGGACCTTGTGATACTAGGTAACGTGGCACAAATCTGGAGTATGATGTGATATTATAGACGAACCACCCTTTTTATTTTATCGTCACTTCTATTTAAAATTAAATAATTAAAATGACGAAAATATCCTTAAACTTAAAACTTCTATAAAACACCTCAAACTTACTCTATTACACTTTTATCACTTTAAAACTAACTAAATCCACACCAAAAATTATCGTAGCTAAAGTATTGGACTTCGAATTTTATCGTAAAACCGAGGTAATTTTAACTTAATCTCGTTTTAAAATTCCAAAAAAAAATTTAAAAAATCGCACAAAACGTGCTTTGGAACTATGGCAGAATCGCACATTTTGTACTTTTGACCCATAGTAAAATCGTGCTATTAGACTATGGTACAATAGCATAAAATGTGCGAAGCTAATTATATAGGACAGAGAGTAATTATCTTTTTCATATTAGAAACTTTAGAAAGTGTTTTCTCGAAGAGAATATTCTTATTCTTGAAGATTCCTTATCCGTAGGAAAGTATGGGACTTTTTGTCTTGAATTTAATTTAATTTGGTACAAAAATTAATTGTTAAGCTAATTTTGTATGAGACATTTTATTATGAGATATAATTATATATTTAGTTTATATATTTTATTAATTACTTTATGATTATAAAATAAATAATTTAATATACTAAACGTACATATTCTTTAAAGTTGTATTTTGGTTAATAAACTCGCATTAATTTAGATGTATTGAATTTTTTTTTGAGTTATTCTTCATTTGATAAATAACTTTAAACAGTTTTTCATACTCCATATGGTAATAATTTTTTTGGCCTTTTCACCCCGAACCCCTGTAAACTTAGGGCTAACCCTGATTTTAACAAAAATGTACATTATTTATAAGTTTAATTTGTCATTTGGAATTTCGACAAAATTAGTACTCCTATAATATTGTATTTGGTAGAGTAAGGACGAAGGTCGAAGGTGTTGTTTGATGGTTTCATTGCAAATCTACTTTAAAAGTCGCATTAATGTTGGGTTTAAATGTTTAATTATAACAAGGTCAAGCAAAATACGAGTTGATTATGTTTCGAACATCTCTAGATGCTCTATAGCATTTCTCATCGTATGAGTTTTTTAAATTAAATATTTTTAACTAAATATACTTATCTATGTACTATTACTAAAACAAAATACTGATGATGTCATCACTATTTAAAACTGGTTATGTGTCACTTTTTCAATAAAAATATTCCCTCTAAAACTCAATGATGATATCATTGTATTTATTACTAATTTTTATATCTTTTTGACTTTTTTATTTTCTAATTATGACTATAATATTATCAATATTTATTGAGTTTTTACTTTTTAGATCATATTATTTAATATATTAGAAAATCATATATTTTATTTTATTTCTTTTAATTATTTATAAAATCTTTATAATGATATTTATTAAATGAGTATAGGATATTTTGAGATTGTTAAAACATAAAGCCATTAATTTTTAATTTTTTTTGTTTGAAAAAATATACCAAAAATTTAATAAAACGTGCATCGCACGGGCATTATCTAGTTGCTACTAAAATAGTGCATGTGTTGTTTTGATCCTTTTCGTTTCATTGTATATTCCAATTAATAGTTAGTGGTGACATTTTCTCATACTATATGTCACAATTATTTACGAGTATTTCAGAACAATATTATTATAAAATAAATATTTTCTTCTTGTAAATTATTATAAATTATAATATTATGATTCTATAAAATTAGTCATCGACATGAATTCAATAAGATGTTAATTAATCATATTTTATCTTATACATTTATGAGTCTTTGAAAAGAAAGGTTTTTTGTGAATGGCATAATAAGATAAAATGATGCAAACTTTTAATGAGGCAATTAGTATATTTTTTATTATTATAGATTCACTAAAATAATTCTTGTTATTTTATACTTACTTAGAATAGAATTTTAGATGTAAAAAGCAAATGGGAATTGAGGAATCTGGGCCGTTGTTAAAGATAGTTTTGAGGTGCAACCGCCAAGGATCTAGCTTTATAAAGGGGTTTAAATTGAGTTAATCTTTATAACTAAATTAATACTTGTATAAGTAGCATTTAGTATTGATCGAAATTGCAGCATTAGATTTCTCAGTTAAGTCCGTGACTAAGAGTTTTTTTTTTATTTTCTGCCTAGGGCCCAAAAATTTACAGGAACGCCACTTGTGAGGAATATGTGCTCCGTATCTTAACAGGTTAGCAGCACCTGCACAGCAGCAAGGTGGGTAAGGCATGGTCAGTTGTACGTATTAACGTATATACTTCCTCCGTTCCATAATACTTGCTACATTTCACTTTTTTACGCAATCCAATGCACAATTTTGATCATTAATATAACTACACTTATCTAAAAATTATAAAAATTTAATATTATAAAAGTATGCGATTAGACGATTCAAACAAGATCCCACTTGACTATATTTCTACTTACACATTAGTCGTAATATGTAAAATAAGTTGAACGATGAATAGTGCACAAAATAGAAATGTAGCGAGTATTTTGGAACGGAGGAAGTATATAGCAGTATTTATTCTTTATGGTATTCAGCTCCAAATTCTGCTATTAATAATTATACACAGAAAATTTACAAAATACTTCTTTCGTTCTAAAATACTCGCTACATTTTGGTTATGTGGACTATTCATCGTCAAATTTAATTTATACATTGCGGCTAATATATAAGTAAAAATATAGTCAAGTGAGATCTTGTTTGAATCATCTAATCGCATTACAGGTGTGCATTCGGGTCATCGGGTTGATTTCGGGTTAGATGTTTCGGGTCGGATCAAAATCGGATTTTGCGTTCACATTGGTTTTTACATAATTGTATATCCATTTTTAAGCCAGATCAAATCGGGTTCGGTTATATAGTCGGGTGCTTATCGGGTCATAAGGTCTGTTTTAAACACCTCAAAATCGCATACTTTCATAATATACTTTATGCGTATAATTAATTATATAAATAAACAAAATTTCACATTAAATTAGATAAAAACTCAAAAATATAACAAGTATAATAAAACGGAGAAAATATGTTGCTATTAGCAAATAACAACAATCTCAAAAGAGACATAGGAATAATGGAATAAAATGAATTGGGAAATGAAAACAGGATGAGAAAAGGATATAATCCTGGATTTAAAATGAACGTACCAAAATTCATTTCTTATTCTCACCACTAAATTTTGTCCAAAATTTTGCATTAGGTTAAAACAATAAACAATTTTTCTGCACCTTACCCATAATGGTATCAAATGGTTGGTTCTTATAATATGGATCCTATATATTTTAAATTTAATTGAAGTTTATATTGAATTTAGCTTTCACACTCATAATGGTTTTTTGGATTATAAGTCTAGTTGAGAAAAGGAAATAAGGTGTAAATTGAATTTAAGACATTTTCTAAAAAATGGTATTTGTTTTCCAACTAAAATACCGAGTTAGCGTTTTTAAGGTTATTAGTGAATATTTGAAGGACTCACTTTACGAGCTTAAATCATACATCATACATTCTAATAAAATTCTTGGGAAATGACAAATGTCAATGTAAGAGAAGGTGTGCCATTTGTAATTTTTCTATTGGTTAAAAGCTAATAGATTTCTTTCTTCAATCAATACTGCCTAATCTGCATTGCTGTTTCAATCTACATTAATGCTCGCTTAATTTAAGGAATAATTTATAAGAATACCATAAATAATTTA
The DNA here is from genome assembly GCA_019776075.1 of Amaranthus palmeri. NCBI lineage: Eukaryota > Viridiplantae > Streptophyta > Magnoliopsida > Caryophyllales > Amaranthaceae > Amaranthus > Amaranthus palmeri. The sequence continues at coordinate 521,580 of JAAKBH010000322.1, forward strand.
AGGAATAATTTATTAGACCATAAATAATTTCTGTTCTTATGGTATTTTAATTATTTTTATATCAAATGTCACAATTTTAAATCTGCCTAAATGAACTAATTACAGTCAAAGATAACATATTATTTCTCACATGGAATAATCACATTAATTAATTGCTATATTTATTAAACTAAATTGAGTAAATTAAGTAAATTAATAAATTGCTTTTAATCTTGACCAATATCTCTACAATTAAATTATCTTTGACTATTATTTATTTATGGTTAAATTGAGTAAATTAGAAAATATATATATCCCATCATATATTCTAGACAATTTCTAAAATTACAAATTTAATTTATACATATATTGTAAAAAATGAGTAATTTACTACATAATATCTCAGGCTTTATTTTTTTAATTAATATATGCCGAGGCTAAAAAAATCGTGCATTGCACGGGATTCTATACTAGTATTTTATAAGAGGTGATAAAATCTTGTAAAAATTACTCTAAATTAGAGGTGTTTATTCGGGTAATTGGATAACATTTGCATATTACTCATTCAATCTTATATATACTTTATATTACCATCATCCATGGACTCGAATATACACCCCAAATCACTTGTTCTACCTCGTCATTGCTTACATTGTGTTGTCCGTTTCAGCCCGAAGCTCATATGTTTGGAGCGTGCAACCAAGCTTAGACGCGGCAACAAACAATGAAGATGCTCAACACAATAAAAAATCAAAGTATCATATTATATATTGAAACAATAAAAGACTTAGACACGTATCACTTCAACAATAAAAGTTTTTCCTCCCAATTCTACTACTTAAAATTTTATTTTAAATAACTTTTTATCTTTAATTTTATTAATTCATTATTTATCTATCTATCTATACATTATTTATTAATTCATTAGATGGTTTGCATTGATAGGAGGTTGTGGCATTTTCAAGGATTTGTAGCTTGGGGCTCGGTTGTCTTCGATCGAGTGCTTGCTCCTATGGTTCCAATAGGCTTATAATTGGAGTTGTGTTGGTCTTTGATCGGGGTTGTGTTTGAGCTTGGCTCAAACTCATTTGCATAATTTCATGTCATAGGTTTAAGGGAGGGGCACCTCTTTGAGTTGGTTTTTCATCTTGTTGAGGAGTTATTTTTGGAAGATGATTAATTGAGTTGTGTTTGACGAGATTTAGATTATTTAGTCTGGGTGGAGATTTGTTAGATTGTGGTGTCTCATAATCTCAAATGTGTAGCTTGATGTTGCGTGGATTATATTGTGTTTGGATAAATGAGCAAGCAAGAATGTTTGACACATGAACAGAATGGTTCACGAGCTGCTGGAGTACTATGGCTCAACCCATGAAGCACCCTCGACCCAATCGAGCAGGATGGCTCGACCATAGCTGTAGGTCGCTCGACCCAGTCGAGCAAAGAACAACTAGGCGCGTATAGTTTCTGTTTTAGTGCCTTTTGTGCGGGCTTTAGACTTGTTGTTTCCTTACTTTCAGTCTTATAAATACCCATTGTAAACATTATTTCCTAATGTGTGAATTTCATTGTAATCAAGAGGGAGAAAACACAAGTGAGATTGAATTAGATAGAGAGAGAGAGAGAGAGAGAGAGAGAGCCACAAATTAGGGTTCTTGAGTAAATTGGAGATTTTCAATTTACTCTTGTAATCTCTATTGTATTTCATCTCCACTATTAGAATTGATTAGTGTATGTAATCAAAATGTAATAAGTACAATTGTCTTCATCCATTGGGTGGTTTTATAGAGTAATAATTAATTTGATATTAGGATTTTCCACCTTCCAGTTCTTGGTATGTTTATGTTGCTTTACATTTTGCAAATCTTTTTCATTAGAATCTCCATTGGTAGAGCATTTGCTCTAACACAGGCAAACTGAATTTCGCCCAAAGTTATTGATTTGGCGGATTTAGCATACGCAAGGTATTACTAGGAGCTAATTAACTAACCAAAGTTCTTATTAGAACATGAAATATATATTTTAAAGATGAAACGTTCATAGCTTAAGCCAGAAAAACTATATTTGAGATCATCGAGAGGTATAAGATAAAAAAATCCACTCATGACTTATAGAATAGGATCTTGTAAGTTTTAAATTTGTATGAACAAGGATAATTACTTAATAAGTATAGAAGACAATAAAAGAAGACGGACAAGGGATTTAAATTTGGTCCAGACCAACATCCCCGCTCATAGGAAACTATAATCAGGGAATAGAGAGATTCCAAAAGACTTTTATACAACAATGTGACTATAACAAGCAATTTTAAAATACATTGTTAAATTTTCTTTATAAGTGTGAATCAACGGATTAAAGTGATCACGCAAGAGACCCTTATTTTTCTGCAAAGTAATAAACCCGCCAAGACACTACCATGCATGCTCCCCGTGTTGGATTCTTGCAACACTCTTTAAATGTACAGCTACTCTTGTGAGAGACTGTCTCTCAAAGAGACGACCTCAAAACAAAAAGTTCACATTCTTATTTCTCTTTAATTTATATTAACGGACTATATAACCTATATATCTAATGATTCTCTCAGAGAAACCATCTCTCACGATAAATGTAATATATATTAATATATACTACAAAAACATCATAAGTATTAGACTAGGGCGAAGGGTCCGCGATACTAGACCAAAGAAAATAAGTAAGTCTCTCTGTAGATACACATAACAACTTTCACAGATATTCTGAATTCGTAATTCTTTGTAACACCTCTACTCAAGATTGTTGGTGCTCTAATAAACAGACTGCAGTATAAAGTGAATTAGCAAGCATTTAAAAAAACCAGACTACTGTCACATGATTCGCTAATCTCTCTGCGAATCGCTAATCGAAAAAAGCGAAATTTGATCGATTTTGGGCCATTTTTGGTCCATTTTGAGCGAATCTCGAATCGAGACATGCGAATTAACTAGCAAATCATGTGACACTGAACCAGACAACATGCAATACTTAGACATTAATATTATTCTTTCAAAAAAAAGCATTAATATTACTCCCTCCGTCCCTTTAGTATTGTCCACATTTCCATTTTGGGTAATCCCTTTTTAATTGTCCACTTTCCTTTTTTGGCAAAACTTTTTACCTAAATACCCCCAACTACTCCAACTTATATTATTTAATAATACCCCACCTACCACCTTTTCAATTATTATATTCACTTAAAATACCTCACTACCACCTTTTCAATTATTATATTCACTTAAATACCCCACTACCACCTTTTTCAATTATTATAATCACTAAAAATACGCCACTACTATTTTTCCTTATTTTGCGTGCCCACTTTAAAGTGGACAATACTAAAGAAATGGAGGGAGTATATATCAAGGAAAAAGGGAAAATTTCCTCATACAACTGCGATTTTGCAACATAATGCAACTAATCAAAAAAAAAATCATAACAACGTCTAGAATACCTTTAAGTTGTGTGATTTTTAGAGTTCCCTAATGGCCATTTTGATATAGAAAAGGACATTGTGTGTGTCTACCAATAGTTGTTTGGAACCATTCCTGGCATTATATGGGCCCTATGCAAATTGAAAGAGATGGGCCCTCTATAAAGGGTCGATTGTGTTAGAAATTGTGTAATGAAAACTGAAAATAGAAAGATTAAGAAAATCTTATTTCATTTCATTCAATTCAATACAGTGTGTATGGGTACATATATATACAGAAGACAAAATCAAGAATGAGTTTGTTACAGCAGTAACAAACTCTTAACTAACTAACTGACTAAAATAAAAGCTATACAAGAACCTAATTAGATCATACTGATCTCACGTGCTCAATACAAACAAGAAAGCTCCTGCATGATACTATCAATGTTCTGATGATTAGCTTCTGATTCTTGTTAGCTTCTGCTCTTTCACTTGACTTGCTTCTGTCAGTACACATTCCACACACTTGAACATCTGCTTCTTCCTTCTTAATGGTCTTGGCAGCAGCTTAGTCACCTCCATTAGATCCACTATCTTCAATAGATTGTGAACTTAAACAGGTGTTTAGAAAAATAACAAAGATGAACCCTATATATTATAGTTAGCATTCAAAATGTAGACATATCATATAATTCTTAAATGATAAAAAAGCTACTCATAAATTGCAAATTTTTAAGTTTGTACTTTCATTAATTAGCATTTGCTAATTTTAGGCCCTTTTTAACTCTGGGCCCTGGCAAATGTCTACCTTGCCTATGGTCAAGAACGGTCTTATGTTTATTCTAAATAATGATTTGGATGTATTCTAAATAGGATGTATTCTAAATTATGTAGAACTTGATAAATAGAGACATACAACGAACTATAGTTAAGAATGAAGAACATAAAGCATACATGGTGCATGATTTTTAGCTACTTAAGAAATTAGCTACTAAAGAAATTTTCAATCTAGAGTATAAATTCTACTTAGCATCATGTTAGAAATACTATGAAATGTTAGTTATCATAGAAAAACATAAATTATATTTTTGGAAAAGCAATTCAAATCTAATTATTAAAAGTAAAATAGTTATAGAAAAACATAAATTATATTTAAATATTAAGTAGGAACATCAAATAATAAAAAGGTTTAATTCAAGAAATAAAAGTTTGCTTTTTCTTAAACTCAACTAAATGATTTAATATCACTATAGTTTATTAATTGTCCAATAATTAATAATTATGCTAAGAAAATATATAAAATTAATTAAATTACTATATATGAAAAGTTAAAAAATCTCGTGCATTTAGCCATTACACATTTACACTAGTACATCTTAAATGAAAAAAAATCACAATTATTCTTATTATTTTAAGTTGTAATAATAGTATTTATTGTTACTTATTTGCATCATAAGTTGTAATAACCAAATAAATTAGATTAGAAAAGCTCGTTTACCCACAAGTCCCTCTACGAAAAAAACACAATACGACAAATAAATTAAACCTGTTAGATTTTATTTACTTTTAAACATTCTGCTAGTCTTTTGAGAGATCGTCTATAGTATAGACGTCTCTCAAAAGCCCAACTCATATCTCCCTCTTAACTTACAAATCCACTAATTAATTTTTTTTTAATTTATAAATTGGGCAAGACCCAAAACTGAAGACGTCTATTGTATAGACGGTCTCAAGTAAGATTTTGTGTTAAACATTTAGACATTACTAGTAAGTTATTAAAAAGTAAATCTAACTGGAATCTATTCAAATCCGTCTAGGAATAACTCTTGATAAAGCAAGATCAACTCTAAGGCAATTCATTTCATCTTTATTTTATACATATAAATATAAATATGAGATTGTCTTACCATGAAACAGGCTTATACAAGCAACCAAAGTAGGGCTAGTTAGGCCGGTTCATTATATATTTTTTAAAATTCTATAAGTAGGTATTAAGCATAATGTAAGTAGGATTTAATATATTAAAAGTAGGTATTAAAGATACGGTAATTAAGCGTTAAAGATAATATAAGTAAGCATTAAAAATACAGTAAGTATACATTAATCTTTAATGGGTGGGCTTGAGATACGTCTCTCAAAAAGACGATCTATCTCTCAAGAGACTAGTTGCAAGCCTGCAAGTAAAGGTGTTCATTCGGGTCATCGGGTTGATTTCAGGTCAGGTGTTTTGACTCAGCTCAAAATCGGATTTTGTGTTCACATTGGTTTTTACATAATTGTAGGTCTAGCTTTAAGTCGGGTCAAATCGAATTCAATTATAAATTCAAATGTCTATCAAATCATCGAATCTGTTTTAAACACCTCTAGCTGCAAGCCTGCAACTCCCCAAAGTATCTCTGAAGAAACTTCTCCAACAATAAAAACGACTTTTCCCTCGATTCTTAAATTGGAATCTAATCTCAAGAATAATATAAAAAATAAAAATAAAACAAAAGCAAAAGTACCCAAAATATTGTCACATAATCATGTTTAATAATTTGTTTAATCCACGTAATCATATCTTTAACATTCTGGCATCTTCCCACCTCTTCTATGACTCTACCTTTCTCTTTCTCCTTTCTCTATCACCAATTTTTCCAAATATCCCATGAATAATTAAACAAACATTTCACTCAAATTCATACATTCCGTAATAATTCATCCAAATAATTGATACCCAATTGATTTTATCTCAAATCTTGATCTGGGTTTTTTCTAAAATTTAAAATGGGTTTTGTTTTTGGAATTATTTTTGGTGTTGCTTCTGGTATTGGATTAATTATGGCTCTTGCTTACTATGAAAATATTCGTGCCAAACGTCGTTCTGATTTGGTATTTTTATTTCTTTTACCCTTTTAATTATTGTGATTTTGTAACTTTTTCTTTAATGCAATTAGATTATTACCTATTTTAGTATGTATTTGGATTGGATTGAATGCTGGGTAAGATTATATACATTAGATCATTTAATATCACCGACTCGGAGTTAATTAGGGGTGTTTAACAAACGACGGATTTGTGATAATTGATAACCAATCAGTGATTTAGTGTGACTTATTTGATCGGTTGATTTTAAACGTATAAGTGGGATGATTTTTGTAAATTAAGTGACTCATAATGACAAGTTGGTTTAAAAAGATAATATATCAAACACTTAAGAGCACCCAATCATATACTTGTAGTAGAACAAGCTAAAATTGTTCGACAAACTATTTTTTTAATAGGTCGCCCAACCATCTAGTTTGACGAATAAACTATTTTGTCGAACACCCTCTTTGTTGGTGTTTTTAGACGAAATACAAATTACATTTTCTTGAATGGGTTTTTTGTGTTGGGAATTAAAGTTTGATTCTTTGTTTATGATGATTGGTGATTTAGGCGGCAACAGTGGCAGCTTTTTCTAAGATGACAGTGGAAGATGCAAGAAAGATATTCACAGCAGAGCAATACCCACCATGGGTTATCTTTCCACAAATGGAGAAGGTGACTTAAATTGTTGCAATCCCCTTTTAAGGTTGTTTTTTTCATGCCTAATGTTGATAATGATGAGGAAAGTTTAATGCACAAAGCGTGTGCGCAGAGTGAGGGTTCCCAATATCCCGCTCGAAAAGAGGACCTGGGGTGAGGGAAGGTGATAGGCAATTCATAACCGTACTCCTTTCAAAAAAAGATTTAGAGTAATTTGGTTAGTTTTACCCCTAAAAAGTAAGAGCCTTGCATTAAGAGGAATAAGAGTGACATCGATGCCTCAAAAATGAAACTACCACATTAGCAAAACTAGGGCTGAAGCAATATAGTAAATACGATGAGTAATTAAATAGTCAACAATGAGCGGGTTAGAAGCAACTAGACACTAGGGCAAGAAAGACAACTAAAAGAAACTATTAGACGCAACACGGAGCGAGTGAATAAATACTTCAACATGTGCTTTCAATATTCGAACTGTGACCTTTCGATCACACTAAATTACATTACATAAACGATAAACCTAATGCGATTAAGTAGCTCACACATACGTGAGGTTTGGAGGGTTAGAGGGTTAGATGTACGTAATTTTACTCTTGTTAGTGATAACACTGACAAAAAGGTTGTTTCCTTAACCCTTAATAGAAAATATCATCTGAAACTTCGTATAAATAACATGTACACAGGATCTAATGAGCCATTTTAAATATAGCCCATTATATAGCCATTTTAAGGTTGTTGATAATAATTTTGGGTTTTAATTTGTTTATATTGCAGTTAAAATGGCTTAATGCTCAACTAAATAAACTTTGGCCTTACATTGATGAAGTAAGTTTTTTTGTATCTTTGTATAGAAGTGATTATTGAAATTTGTGGAGTGTATGAATTGTCCTTGATTTGGTTTTGAGTATAAATATGTGAGGCATGGCTATATGATTAGGCAGCATCAGAGTTAATAAGGAGCTCTGTGGAGCCAGTTCTAGAGCAATATAGACCTGTCATCTTAGCCTCCCTCAAGTTTAAGAAGCTTACTCTTGGAACTGTGGCCCCTCAATTTACAGGTCAGTTAGAAGATTACGAATATATGATACGACTTCTTAATGCGAAAACAAGGTCCTTGGAGAGTATAGCATGTGGGATACTTGTGTACTTTTGCGGTTTAATCATGTATTTTCTGTTCCTAAACATGAGTGATGAGTGATCTTCAATGTGTAGTGTTTTCGATTTTTCAGGAATTTGCATTCTTGATAGTGACCCTGAGGAGATAATCATGGAAATAGAGTTGCAATGGGATGGTAATCCAAACATTGTTCTTGATGTAAAAACCCATGTTGGTGTGGCACTGCCTATACAGGTACACCTGTAAATTCTTTTATCAGTAGGATGAACTTTAGAAATTTCGATTCATTTTTGTTGAGATAGTTTTACCCGTGCTCCTCTCTTTGAAGACCCTTTAGAGCCGAGGGACTCTCTGACCGCACTCTCCTAATGGGTATGAGTTAACGTCTATCTTCCCTCCCCAGACTCTAACCATAGTTTGTCTATGAGCGGGATACATTGGGTATGATGATGATGAGGAGTTTTACCTGTGCTCAATGGTTATTTAATTTTTGTATCTTTATTTAGGTTAAGAATATAGGATTTACAGGACTATTCCGGATAATTTTCAAGCCTCTAGTGGATCAGTTTCCTTGTTTCGGGGCAGTATGCTATTCTCTAAGGAAAAAGGTACGGGTTTTGTTGAATCAGAGCTTAAGCAACACTATTGATAGCATGCTAACTTGTTCTCTCTATTTGATGCAGAAAGACTTGGATTTCACCCTCAAAGTTATTGGTGGTGACATGTCTATGGTTCCGGGGCTTTCCGATTCCATTGATGTAAGAAAGTTGTATCAATTTCTATGTAATACAAAACTTCTTGTTGTAGATATGCCTGATAATCTGTTCAAATTTTGAAGCTCGAGAATGTTTTCCTATGTTTTTTGTTTTAGTCATCCACGTTTAGGAACTTATGACCCATTTGGTTAATCGTATTAGAGATAATGGAGCTCTCATGCTCAAACGTTTATTTTCTTCACTATTTTCCATTACCACCTAATACCACGTCCCTGAGGGGTAATGGTTATCTCGAATGATAAGAGATGCTATAGAAGATTCTATAACTTGGCCTTATATTGACAGGAAATGATAAGAGATGCTATAGAAGATTCTATAACTTGGCCAGTTCGCAAGATTATACCAATTATCCCTGGTGATTACAGGCTAGTTCTATATCCTCTTACTGAATTTTCTGGAATGTTTTGTCTATCTTCATTTCTTGCTCTTTCAAATGATTTTGACCATGTTTAATGGCATGTTTGGGTCTTCTGGTCTTTTTCCGAGTTAAGGGTCTCACAAATTGCAATCTCTCCTGTGAATCTGTGATACCTTGGGTTGAGCTTTAAAAAAATTATTCATAAAAGGTATATTTTTTTTTTTCAATGGAGTCCATTTGCTAAGAACTCTACAGTTAAGCGTGTCTGGTGGGGAGAAATCTTAGGATAAGACCTCCTGGGAAGTTTTCCCGAGTGCACTAAAACGACTTGTATTGGTCTCTGGGGTCAGTCTACATCCTTCATGGGTAGTCAACGGCAGTCTGATGGGGCTAGGATGTTATATCTTCTTTGATAAGGGTATGAACCCTGATCATATATGAGCGATATATGCTAGGTATGATGATGATGTTATTGTTATCATGTTAGGAGAACAGTTGGAGAATCATACTTTATCGAAAGTTGAATCGAAGACGTCTTAAAAAGGAAGGATACCAGATGTTTAACTTTTGTATGTCACATCTTTTGGTGCAGAGACTTAGAATTGAAGCCTTCTGGAATACTAGAGGTGAAACTCGTGCAAGCGAAAGACTTATCAAACAAAGATCTCATCGGGAAGTCTGATCCTTTTGCAACCTTGTTCATACGTCCATTACGTAACAGAACTAAAAAAAGCAAAACAATTGTAAGATTTTGGCCTTTTCACAGGTTTCGGATAAACTTTCACATTGTTTTACATCGTATTCATGATGTTTCTTCAGAACAACCAACTGAATCCAATATGGAACGAGAGTTTTGACTTCGTAGTCGAGGATCCATCCACGCAACATTTGACTGTTAGAGTTTACGATGATGAAGGGCTTCAGCCTCCTCAGCTCATCGGTTGTGCACATATACCCATCAGTGTGCTTGAGCCTGGTAAAGTTAAAATAGAATGGTTGAGTCTTGTCAAGGACTTGGAGATCCAGCGGGATACAAAAAACAGAGGTCAGGTAAGGGATCGTTTTCCATCGTTCATTATTTTTCTTTATTTTAATTTCTATACGAAAATCTGCCGAGTCAGAAACAAACAGAAATAACTTTTTTTATAAAAATTTTCTGTTATTAGTAAATAAATAGAGATTTGATTATTTGCTTTGACTGTTCGACCATTGCTGCTAGATCTCTAGAACAATGATCATGCTAAATGTTTCTTGTTTCGAACGATTTATTTAGCTTTTCCGACTTGTTGAACTATGTGTGTAAACACTTTACTAATTATGTGGAGTAATTTTTTTATGTGATCAATGATCAATGCCGCTTGATTTACAAGGCCTTGATTTGCACATACCTAGAACCACCCTGAATACAGATGACGGAACCACCTAGTAAAGCTATGTAATTGATGATAGGAAACAATGTTTAGGGTAAATCTCCTCATCTTTGGTTCCTTTAAATGTTTTAATCTTTTCTTTCTTTCATTTATCTTTTCGTATATGAGAAAATGTTTGACAAATAGGACAAAATTAAGGCAATAGGGAGTGTTTCTCGAGTTGAGGGACTCTTTGGCCGCATCCTCCTTTATGGGTATGAGTTGTCGTCTTTCATCCCTCCCCAGAGCCTGATCATAGTCTCAATGAGAGGGATACACTGGGTACGATGATGAAGGTGATGATGGAGTCCTTTGATTATGAAATGTTCAAGTACCCAAATACGCGCTTTGCTGTTAACTTTAACTGATAGATTATTACAAAATTTCTGTTTGATCCCTTTCGGAATGCAGGTCCATTTGGAGCTCTTGTATTGTCCATTTGGCACAGAAAATCAGATTCTGAATCCCTTCTCTTCGGCTGTGCTGTTGACGGAAGTGGAGAAAGTCTTGAAAGACACAACTGAGGATGATGTGAGTGATATCGAAAGAAAAACAACCGAAAAGAAACGCGAGGTCATACTTAGAGGAGTACTTTCTGTGACAGTTGTTTCTGCAGAAAACCTACCGGTCATGGATCTTACCGGAAAGTCTGATCCCTATGTCGTCGTGACACTAAAGAAGGCAGGAGCAAAAATGAAAACTAGGGTATCGTCTCCTCTTTGTTTACTCTATTTGCTTTGTTTACCTCCATATGAAGCTTAAAATAATATGTTTGATCGTTTTTCCTGTTCGTCTGCAGGTTTTGAATGAAACTCTAAATCCAGTTTGGAACCAAACCTTCGACTTTGTCGTGGAGGATGCTTTACATGAGTTGCTTATCTTCGAGATGTACGATCATGACACAATCGGAAAGGTGATATATAAACTGCACTGAATTCTTGCTTTGAATCATCTTGATTATTACTCTACCACCCATTACAACTTTATATTATATAGAGTGTTGTCCTTTTGATTCATTTCCCTTCTTCAAGTGTCCAGGGCCGGTTCTACAAGCGGGTAAGTGTGGTGTGTGCCTCGGACCCATCCAAAAATATTTTAAAAACATAAAGCAACATACGCAAATCTCCAGGACCCATGATTACAAATATCGAATTTTTTAATGTATATTTAATGGTTAGAGGCCCATAATTATTATTTCGCCCCAGGCCTCTTTCATTTGTTTCCGTCAAGAGATTGATATTTAGTATAAAAAACTACGGTTAGGAGTAAGCCTTTTTTATATTGTAGGGGTGAAGGTAAAACTGAGAGGTTAAATGGTAGATTGCTTCTGCATTTGTAGAAGTGCATTGATCTTAATGTATGATGTTGTGATTATATTGTAGAATTATATGGGAAGATGCATCATGACTCTCACTAGAGTGTTGTTGGAAGGGGAAGTCTACGACACTTTTGATATCGACGGAACTAAATCCGGGAAGCTGGCCTTGCATCTGAAGTGGGCCCCACAGCCGATAGTGAGGGATGTCTAAGGTCGGAAAGCCTTGCATGAAGCTGTTGTCAAATCTTAGTTGGTTGAAAGGGTAAACGAGAGTCGAATGTTTCTCCCTTCTAAAAAAGTTCGTGTTCAAGTTTATAATAGTCCCCTTCAAGAGTTTTCGTATCATCAAGCTAGAAAAGACGCACAATTTCAACGACAAAGCCCAAAGATCAATCTGCCTGTTCGATTTGGGTTTTGCTTCACGAATCACGCTTACAACTTACTACAATAGAGTACGTAATGGTCAGTGGACGACTTCGAAGACATCGAAATGAAGAACATAATGGGGATGATGTACGTACATAGATTTGATTATAGAGCGTTTTTTAAGCCTTGTGTTTGGGTTTTTGATTTCCAAATTATATGTATTTGTTTATAATTTCATACATATCTTATTTCATAAAGCATGAATGCTTAATATAGTTTTCACAAAGCGCGAGTGAAAAGATTTAAAAGAAAAATACCAAATTTTCTATTTATCTATTTCCAATATTGGGAAGGATCGCCTCTACATTTTGAGGAAAATAAGTTTTTCAATATTGAAAAGATTTAAAATTACCAAATTTTCTATTTATCTATTTCCCTTTCTTCTCCCGTCCTTTCCATTGCCTTACAAAAAATGTATCTAAATATAGTGTGACAGACTTATACAGATGTACTAGTGGTCAATTGTCACCCTAAAAGAAGAATTTTAGAGATAATTTTTAAATTAATAAGCAAAAGAAAAAAAAATTGGGATTTTATAAGCACATTTACAGTACGACCCGTTGGTTAATAATACAAATTGGTGGTAATGGGAATGATTTGTTGTATAAATATACATGGTATGTATCAATTCATTCCCATGGTAATGAAGGTTTGATCATAAAAAAGTTTTTTTGTTCATACTTTTTCATTACCATCTAATTCCACATGTTCAAATGGTAATGCATTGAAATGAATTTTGTAAAAAAAATATTAGAGGAGAACAAACATGGTCATTAAATTTACCAAGACATATTCCTACCAAAATTACATTAATTAATCATCACCATTCCCACTATTTAGTACCGATTAGCGATTACCAAACGAATCGGTATTATCTTGGAGAGTAATCATATTTATATTCAAAAAATTCGTAATTCAATTTGCATAATAATAATTTTAAGTTTAATTTAATGACTATTAAATGGATTGACCATCCTACCCTCTATTTGTGTCAAAATACACTAAAATTGTCCGATAAACTATTTTGTCAATCAGTAATGTTGAATGGTTGGTTTGTCATTCCCGCCAAATTTGGACTGGTAGTTGGAGACTTGTTTAGTCTTTAAATCTTTACCATGCTAAGTTCCAAATCAATGAACCAAAAATGGCCTAAAAGTTATCTCTTCCTAACTTTCTCTATCCTTGATCCTCCATGGATGATGAGAACTCTAATCAAATCATATCATTTCTACAATCCATAAACAGAGAATTAGAAGATTTAAAAACAAAAACCCTTTATTATTTAAGGGTAGACATGATTCACTCACCTCAAATTAACAACATATTAGAACTTGAATATAGTGCACCCATCATTCTTTCTCCTCAAAACCCGATTCGATCCTACCTTAAAAACCTTAAAAACCTAATTAATAACCTCAAATCCTATCAAAATTACTCTCCTCAATCATTCATCCATCGTCGTATAATCTCTTATCAAATATCTAGCCTTGTGTTGCTACTTCAGAAAGAAATCCGGATCTGTTTTGACAAAGAAAACATCAGTAATCTTGCGAAAGTACTTCAAGAATCATGTGATGATGAGGAGAAATTAAGAGCTCTAAGTCAATTTGACGATCGGATTTCAACTGGGTTTGATCTTGAATTGCAGAATTTGATTCTGAAAACGGGATTGTTTCAAATTTTGGAATCAATACTCTGTCATGATTCCTGCTCTTATACTGTTCGAGAAAAGGCCGGGTTTGTGATAGCAGCTTTAGTGCGGTTTAATCGGGATGTTTTTGTAGGAAATATGTTGATGGGTTTTACAATTCCTTCATTAATACAAATGGGTTCAAGCAAATCACTTGAGATTCTCATGTCTTTAGTAAAATCTGTTAAAGGGCATTTGGTTATGGAGATGAAGCTAAATGGACAAATCCCTACAATTATAGGGTTCTTAAGCTCAGAAGATTTACAAGTGAGAATAATGGCAATGCATTGTGTCCTCGAAATGGTGTATTTTGGTACGAAGGAAGTAATTCAGTCCATGATTGATTATGGGTTGGTTGAGAAGCTTGTGCGATTACAAAGAGTAGAACCCGAGTGTAGCGAACTAGGTCAGATAGGAGGGATCACAAATATAGATGTGTGTGAAGATGTAGGAAGAGAAGAGGACGAAAGCTTGTCGAATAATCCGTTTATTGGGTGCACAGCGAGGTTAGCAATGGAGGTAGAGATAGGGGAAGGAATCGAGGAAAACGAGAAGAAAGAAATTAAGATGAAGATATTGAAAAGAGCCAGGGCAGCCTGTATTTCTGAGGCAGAAGCTGCTACTGTAGTAGCTGATGTTTTGTGGGGAAGTCACCCTTGAAACCTATGTTACTTGGACTACAGTACTGATGTCGGATATCGGTAAGTGTCCAAGTGTCGAATACATCTATATATTCAATTTTATGCCTAAAATGAAGTGTCTAAGTGCCATAGCAATGTCCGAGCAAAGGATCGGACACGGGTACTTGAAGCAAAATGAAGAGTCCGAGTAACATAGCTTGAAACATAAATTGATGCATGTTTAAGTCTTTATTCACCCAACTAAGGAGTATTTCTTTACTACAGTCTTCAAGATATTCATGCTCTGCTTGTTTGTGGCCAAAACTATGCTCTTGTAATAAGAAATTACACTCAGGTTCATGCACAACCAGTTCAACAGCATATATAGTCTTACACTGTTTCGATAATATGGCGCTCATTTAACCGTAGGTTTATTTGTTTGTGTTCTTGAACCAGTACGTGAAATTGCAGATGATGTGTGCTACCAAGTTTCATTTGAAAACAACCTCTTTATTATCACTAAGGGCAGGTTGCATACATCGGCCTTCCCATACCCCAAATAGGTAGAACCCATTGGGGTAACAGAATGGTTGGTAATGTAAGATACATAGATTATGTCCAAATTAATTATACTTTCAAATCCAATTATCTTGAAGTAATGACAAATAGTAAACAATAGATTCTAACCGGTGTAACATGATTCACCAGTTAATTTGTTATTTCTCTAAAATAGCTCAAAACCGACCATAATTCCAAACAAATTATTGAGTTATGTGACAGTGATTCTAACCATTAGAAGAAACTCTACACATAGAATGGTCAAACAATCAATCTTTATTAAGATTATATAACCAATCAAAGTTATAAGAATAAATAATCAATTGAATCACAAAATTACACAAAAAATGAGTTCTAGTTCTAACTAATAACTACAAAAACAGAAAAGTCTAACCATTTTGCTTAATCATAGAGCTCACTTTCAATAGAAAATTGGTTTGCAGCTTTCCTTTGCTTATTGAGCAGTAAAGTCCTGGCCTTATTCAATGAAGAATTAGCTGATTTCCCAAGTCTATGTTTCACTTTCTTCTCCTTCTCACTAACATAAGTCAAAAGCTCATCACTTTCAGCATTTAGACTCTTAAATTTATGCTGAAAATACTTGTGCACAACCTCCTCTCTTTCTGGTGCATCATCTACCACATTATCAGCAGCTTTCTTGCCCTTGTTTTTCAACAATGGCTCGAATAATCGATGAAAGTTTTCGTTATTATCCATATGATTCCTAAGACCCTCCTTCCCTAGAAACTTCCTCATGAACTTAACTTGTATGATTTGTGACAAATTACAGAATTTCATACCATCTAAATTTCTTTTTATTTTCTCAAAAATTTCTTCTTTCAATGATGAGTAATCTTTATCTTCCCCTTCCTTGGATTTATCAGAAAATTTGTGTATCATATCAATATGAAAAATTAAACCCAATGCATTTGTAGCAGCCAAAACTACATCCTCATTATCATCATCATTATTACCACAATCTTTTCTTTCCATCAATAATTCTGAAAAATAAGAAATACCATTTTTCCAAAACTTCATACTTAAATTCTGTTTTTGAACCCCAGAAAGTAAAAATACCCAAGTATCAATTGCAGCACCCAAAACTGAAGATTCAAGATTATTATTATTAGGGTTTAAAAAATCCCAAATCAGTAGCATAACCTTTTCAATTTCCATTGAATTGCAAGACCCTAAAAAACCTACAATCCCAAAACACGATAATACCTCGAAAATCACATCAATTTCATGAGATTTGAAGTTGACTAATGCATCAGAAAGTACGGGAAGACATTCATCGAACACCTGGTGTGCAGCATCTTGATGAACAAGGTTAATCACTAAGAGTGAAATAGCACGAACAGATTGGCAAATTTCGGACTTCGAGAATTTATTGGAACCCTTTTTCTTAGAAGTAAGACGAGTAAGGCAATTGTGACAAATCGTGATGTGATTATCCTCCACAAATTCGTGTTTAGGGCTTGAAATTAGAGCATGGACAAGTGAATTTATGGCATTTTCTCTTGTTGTTCTTCGCTTGTTATCGAATTCAATGAGATATGAGTGTAGCCATGGAGGTTGTTGCTTCGCCATTAACGACATAAATTGCTACTCTCATTTACAAAAATTGCATGTGTCCCATTTCCTTATCAAACAATATCATATTGATTGTACAATTTTTTTTGTCTATCTTTTTTTTACCTAAATACCTTTATTTTCAATTTCCAATACACAACTATCATATTTACAATTAATTTAATCAATTAAAATACCCGACTACCACCTTTTTAATGGACCCCACACCACCCTTAATAACCGTGAAAAACCAAATGGGACATCTAAAATGATTCGGAGGGAGTATAATTTATTCAATAAATTAAAAGGTAATTAAGTTTTAGGAAAGTTTTAAAATTTGATTTTTACCTCATTATATCCTTCTTCCGTAATCTACTTAAATAATGATAATTTGTAATATTGATAAATCACTATTATGTAGAAAAGTTCGCTAAGGTGAAGCTTTTAAGATTTAAATTTTATTTTTTTTTGTTTATTTTATTAGTATTTATTTCTTTTATTAAGATTTGCAAATCACAATGTAACTAGACTTTGCCTCTTCCCCTATCCTAACTTTTTTTTTTGGGTTTCCCTATCCTAAAATTAAATAAGAGAAAAAAATAACACTTAAACTTTTTTAGTATAATAAAATAAATAAATATTACAAAATAATTCATTAAACATTTTTAAAAAGATAATTTAAGATCTTAAAAAGAAATTATAAAGATATTTTTAAAAGTGTAATAAAAAGATAATTCTCAATAATAATACCTTTAATATTAGAGCATGTTTAATCACTATAATAAACTTTAAAAAATGGTGAAAGTATATACTCCTATATACTCGCTCCGTCTTGTATAGATTGCATCAAAGAGAAAAATAGAGTTTTTTAAGGAAAAAGGTGGATAATAGTAATAAATGAAAATAGAGAATGAATTGTGTGAATGAAATTAAAAATGAGTTCAAATGTATAAATGAGATTGATTTATGAAAAATTTCATATAGTAGCATTCAGTTTTCATAAAATGCAGTACTTCTGTAAGATTTTTCTATATGGTAGCATTCAATTTATATACTATCTAACTGCCGTAATATTTTTCGTTAAATTCTTGTTAATTTCTATTTAATTCATCATTTTATAAGATTTTTCCACATGGTAGCATTCAGTTTTTGCACTCAAATGTTTAATTCACAATTTTAATGTTTAATTCAACGATTAATTTATCAACGCCCTTAAATATTGTTGTTAAAAACATCTTTTCTTGTTGCACTAAAACCTTTAGCTACGACTGTACCCGCAACAACAGAAGACGTTGCAAAAAACATTTTTAGCAACAAAAATTGATTTTTAGCAACGACTTATGACACGTGTCACACACTCACACTATTATTAAAAAAAATTCTACCTTTTTTCTATTATTGACAGGGAAATTTTTGATATTTAGGGAAATAATTAACTCATTTAAACCTGTAATATTTGTTGATTGACTATTAACTATATGTGATGATCTATTGCAATACTAAATTTTCTTATACAAACAAAAAGTATATATTTATATACATGTAAATCTTTATTTTAACTTAGATAATAAATCGTCATTATATAATGAATAAGCTAATTAATTTGATTATTTTTCAATTGAATCCTACCTCCTATCTATCATAGTTGAAGAGTACTTTTTAAATTTTATTTGTCTCAATTATCAATAATTACAATGAGTATACTTCAATGTTTTAATGTGATTGAGTAATAAATTATTTATTCACTTTGATCTGGGAACAACTGTCTCTGAATTACAAATCTTCGATTTAGACTTGATCTTGAAACAGTAGAGTAGCAATACCCTTTTCAACTTCTATTGGTTCCATCAACGACCTTTTAAGGATCGGATATATCACCTAACACAATAATCTCAAAACGTAATATGTTTGTTTATTTAAGTTTATGTTATCACTTATCATCAAAACCAAATGGGCCAACAAATTATAACATAAGTAAAGAGTAAGGAAAATATTTAAAAGAATTTGAACACACATTATTCAATTTTTTACTGTAATTTTATAGAATGGTATTTTGATCATACCTATATTGTTGTCATATTGACCATTACTTAAGGCCATTTGAAACATTAAATGATTTAAAAAATAGCGCATTCAAGCTTAATTATTCTACTTACCCAATTTAGCTAAATGAAGAATTTAGGAGGGAAAACAATGAATGTGAAAGCAAGATGTGTCCTATTGAAGAACACAATCCATATAATCAAAATCAAATACACAAAAAATTCAAACACAATTTATCAAAATCAAATACAAGAATTTCTATTCTATTAAAATCAAATACATAAAAATAAGGTAAGGTTAATCATAAAAATTCGAACACAATTCATATAATCAAAATCAAATACACGAAAATTCAAACACAATTAATCAAAATCAAATACAAGAATTTCTATTCTATCAAGATCAAATACATAAAAATAAGATAAGGTTAATCATAAAAATTCGAACACAATCCTTCATCAAGCAAATAAAGAAAACTTAATCAAAAATTAATAACACAATCAATATAGAAAAGCAAATACATGAGTGCATCAAGTAATTAAAAACAAAATCAAATAGAACATAATTGTAAACAAATAATTGAGAGATATAGATATTAAATGTTAAATAATTGTAATAATGATACATTATCCATGAATCATTGTAAAAAATATGTATGTTTTTAACATAAGATTACTATAAAACTAAGGTTAATCATTTTTTTCAAAAAAAAACTAAGGTTAATCACAAAAATTCGAACACAATCCATATAATCGAAATCAAATACAAAAAAATTCAAACACAATTAATCAAAATCAAATACAAGAATTTCTCTTCTATCAAAATCAAATACATAAAAATAAGGTAAGGTTTATCATAAAAATTCGAACACAATCCATATAATCAAAATCAAATACACAAAAATTAAAACACAATTAATCAAAATCAAATACAAGAAATTATATTCAATCAAAATCAAATACATAAAAATAAGGTAAGCTTAATCATAAAAATTCGAACACAATCCATAATCAAGCAAATAAAGAAAACTTAATCAAAAATTAATTAATAACACAATCAATATAGAAAAGCAAATACATGAGTGCATCAAGTAATTAAAAACAAAATCAAATAGGACATAATTGTAAACAAATAATTGAGAGATTTAGATATTAAATATTAAATAATTGTAATAATGATACATTATCCATGAATAATAGTGAAAAATATGTATGTTTTTAACATAAGATTACTTATGCTATGTTTGGAAATGAGGATTTTATTTGAAAATATAGATTTGACTCAAAATTAATGTATGGCAAATACTAGAATTTCAAATTTGGATTTGAGTCAAATCTATAATTGTTAGGTTGTGTTTGAAAACTAGCATTTCATTTCAAATTAATTAATGATTTCAATTATGAAATCATTAATGTAGAATTTGAGAATGACAAGGTTTGGAAGGAAATTCTCAAATCCTCATATTTAAACCATTTTGATAACAATTATAGATTTGACTCAAATCCAAATTTGAAATTCTAGTATTTGCCATACACTAATTTTGAGTCAAATTTATATTTTCAAATGAATCATAAAAATTCGAACACAATCCATATAATCAAAATCAACTACACAAAAATTCAAAAACAATTAATCAAAAAGAAATACAAGAATTTCTATTCTATCAAAATCAAATACATAAAAATAAGGTAAGGTTAATCATAAAAATTCTAACACAATCCATAATCAAGAAAATAAAGAAAACTTAATCAAAAATTAATAACACAATCAATATAAAAAAGCAAATACATGAGTGCATCAAGTAATTAAAAACAAAATCAAATAGGACATAATTGTAAACAAATATTTGAGAGATTTAGATATTAAATATTAAATAATTGTAATAATTATACATTATCCATGAATCATTGTAAAAAATATGTATGTTTTTAACATAAGATTACTTATGCTATGTTTGGAAATGAGAATTTCATTTGAAAATATAGATTTAACTCAAAATTAATGTATGACAAATACTAGAATTTCAAATTTGAATTTGAGTCAAATCTATAATTCGAACACAATCCATGATCAAGCAAATAAAGAAAACTTAATTAAAAATAAATTAATAACATAATCAATATAGAAAAGCAAATACATGAGTGCATCAAGTAATTAAAAAAAAATCAATTATGACATAATTGTAAATAAATAATTGAGAGATAATATAGATATTAAATATTAGATAATGGTAATAATGATACATTATCCATGAATCATTGTAAAAAATATGTATGTTTTTCACATAAGATTACTTATGCTATGTTTGGAAATGAGGATTTTATTTGAAAATATAGATTTGACTCAAAATTAATGTATGGCAAATACTAGAATTTCAAATTTAGATTTGAGTCAAATCTATAATTGTTAGATTGTATTTGAAAACTAGCATTTCATTTCAAATTAATGATTTCAATTATGAAATCATTAATGTAAAATTTGAGAATGACAAGGTTTGGAAGGTAATTCTCAAATCCTCATATTTAAACCATTTTGATAACAATTATAGATTTGACTCAAATCCAAATTTGATATTCTATTATTTACCATACATTAATTTTGAGTCAAATATATATTTTCAAATGAAATCCTAATTTCCAAACATAGCATAAGGTTAATCATAAAAATTCGAACACAATCCATATAATCAAAATCAAATACACAAAAATTCAAACACAATTAATCAAAATCAAATACAAGAATTTCTATTCTATCAAAATCAAATACTTAAAAATAAGGTAAAGTTAATCATAAAAATTCGAACACAATCTATATAATCAAAATCAGATACACAAAAATTCAAACACAATTAATCAAAATTAAATACAAGAATTTCTATTCTATCAAAATCAAACACTTAAAAATAAGGTAAGCTGAATCATAAAAATTTGAACACAATCCATAATCAAGCAAATAAAGAAATCTTAATCAAAAATTAATAACACAATCAATATAGAAAAGCAAATACATGAGTGCATCAAGTAATTAAAAACAAAATCAAATTGGACATAATAGTAAACAAATTAATAATTGAGAGATCATATAGATTTTTTGAAATGAGAGATCATATAGATTATATATTAAATATTGTAATTATGATACATAACCCATGAATTATTGCAAAAATATGTATGTTTTAAATATAAGATTACTATAAAACTTTAATTAATTTCATCAATATAAAAGGTCAATTAAACGAATTTTTTTGTTCACAAACTTCCTCAAACTCTCGCACTTATTTTTTAAACTTAAAAAATAATTTTAAAATCAATACCTTTTCAAAATGAATTTCATTTCTTCCATGATGAACTGGCCCCACCACACCAAAAAATTCAGCGAGAAAGTGATTGTCATAATGGGCCCGACCGGGTCGGGAAAATCCCGACTATCTGTCGACATTGCGACCCGAATCCAATCCGAAATAATTAACGCTGATAAAATCCAATTTTACAAAGGACTCGACATTCTCATTAATAGAATGCCGGTCGAAGAACAACTCGGAATTCGCCACCATTTACTCGGTGAGTTTGACTCAGCGAGTCAAGGCGAGTTGACTCCCTTACAGTATCGTCAAATCGGTGGTTATATTATTTCTGATATTATTTCTCGTGGGAAAGTGCCAATAATTGTGGGTGGTTCAAACTCGTTTATTTACGCACTTTTATCAAATGGGTATAACCCAAACTCGGATATATTTTCCGGGTTAGACTCGGTTTGTAACGAGTTAAGATATAATTGTTGTTTTTTATTAATGGATGTTTGTGTCCCTGTGTTGAATGAGTATTTAGTTAAGCGAGTTGATGATATGCTTGACTCGGGTATGATGGACGAGTTAACTCAGCTTTATGATGAGTTTGAGATGAATGGAATAAAAAAGAATTGTGGGTTAACTAAGGCTATTGGGGTACCTGAGTTTGAAGAGTATTTTAGGTATGGTTTTGGAGGAGGGAAAAATGAAATTGTGCGTAAGGCTATTTTTGAACAAGCTGTTAAGAATATGAAGAATAATACTTGTGAACTTGCGAAAACACAAATTGGGAAAATTAAATGCTTGGAAAATGGTGGATGGAAAATGAATACAATTAATGCTACCGATTCGTTAAGAGTGATTTTGGATGGGTCCAACAATTTTTCTGATGTTTGGGAGAAGCAAGTAATAGAGCCATCTATGAAGATTGTTAACTCCTTCTTAAAGGACTAGGGTTTTCATCAGCTTAATTTCTTCCCTTGTGCGGAATACTAAGTTGATGACTATGATTACAGTTTTTTTTTTTCTATGTTCTTCCAAAGAATAAAATAAATGGGGAAGTATGTATATGGGGTAGGGTTTTTTGGGGTTAACTTTAGTTGATGGAATTTTCTTTTTTGAAAAGAAAATGTCATCAACTAAAATGGGGATGGATGAAGTAGGGTTTGTTTTGGGATAACTTTTGTTTATGGAATTTACATTACAAATAAATAACAAAATGCTACTACATTTATGATCGCTATTTGGACGCTAAATTGATAAAAAGTGGTTTTGACGACGGCCTGGCGACGCCCCAAGGCTGAACGCCATTTTGGTGGACGGTAAATGAAAATCGGACGCCATTTGAACGCTCGGAAAAATAAATAACTTATTTTTGGCAAATAAAAACTTTTTCATTCACCATAACAAAGCCAAATAAATCAAGGACACTCGAAAAACTTTTTTATAACTTATTATTATTATTATTATTATTATTATTATTATTATTATTATTATTATTATTATTATTATTATTATTATTAGTATTATTATTATTATTGGATAAATTATTATTATATATTTAGTCGTATTACTCTATAGTTAGTGGTATACTGGTATTACTGTTTTATTATTTGTATTAGTATATTTTTAGTTGTACTAGTGTAGTATTAATATATTATTAATCGTATTAGTGTATTGTTAGTATATTATTAGTTGTGTAGTCGTATTAGTGTAATATTTATATATTTTTAATCGTAATAGTTTATTGTTAATCGAATTAATGCATTATTTGTATATTATAAAATTTACACTATAAATTATTTTCAATACCATTCATATATACCTAAAAAAAAGTTTTAGATTGAGTTGGTTCCTCAATTTAATTTTACATATAATTTTTTGTATATTATATTTTTGTGTATCTACTTAAACTTCTAGAAATGGCGACCATTGTAAATTTGAGTTGGTTCCTCAAAATTAAAATTTCAAATAAAACAGATAAAAAGGCGACCAGATGGTACTACATCACCCGTCGCCAGACTTAAAAATAAATAAATAAATAAATAATCAAAAAAATTACCGTTGGCGACAAAACAACTACGAAATTTCTAGTCGCCATCTTCAAAAAAAAATTTGACCGTTGACTTACATGGCGTCCAAATAGGGGATCGCCAGTTGGTCGCCAACCACTTTTTCACAATGGGCGACGTATTTACCGTAGCAAGTTCGTCGCCACTGACGATGGGTTCAATTCGATCGCTTTTTACTGACGCTATTTCAATACTTATTTGTAGTGTTAGAAATTAAAGTTGGGGGAGATATTATATGTGTGCTTTATTTTGTGCGTTCAACCATGGTTATCAGAATCTCGATTTTGATTAACGATCCTACGATCCAAAATTAGGCAACCGATCCGGATCGTAGGTAGGATTTTAATGTTGGTAGAATCGTACAATCCTACATAGCTCCTGGATTTAAGTAGTAGGATTATAACGCGATTTTACGATCCGATTCGATCCTGCAAGGGTAATTTCAATCGTACAAAAATTTCATATAATTTAGATTTTACTTGTGTATATATGTATATCTAAACAATTATATCACTATGACTAAAATTCAAGTTTTTCTTGATTCGCATTGTAAAAATGAGTTTTAAAGGTATTCTTTTACAAAATTAATAGTTGAAGTCAAACAAGTGTTAATTTAAGCCTTATAACTTAAATAAAGAACAAATACAATTGAAAATTAGTTATTTAAAGCTTATTAATGCATATTTGTAGCACCACACGATCCGACTATACCGATTTCGATCATACCCACTCAGAGGCGGACCCACCTTGAGACAAGGGGGTACAGCTGTACCCCCACTTTGAAAAAAAAAAATCAGAAAAAAAAAATTAAAAAAAAAATTTTAAAAAATTAAAAAAAACCGGAAACCCTAATTCGCGTCCCACTCCCCTTCTCGCTGTTCCTTTCTCCCCGCAGGCCGCAGCTGCATCTCCCCACTCCCCTTCTCACTCTGAATCCAGTCGACCACCGCACCGCAGGCCAGTCGCCACCACCAGACCGGCCACCGCAGCATCTGCATCTCCCGACTCCCCTTGACCCTTCTCACTCCAGACAGTGACTCTCGCTGTTCCTTTCTCCACTTTCTCCAATTTGAGGTAACCCTAATTCACTAAATAGAAAAACTCCATTTGAATTTTAATTTTGTTAATTGGGTTGTTAGTGTTTGTATAATTGTGTTGATTGAAAATTAATTGGGTTGTTAGTGTTTGTATAATTGTGTTGATTGAAAATTAATTGGGTTGTTACTTGTTAGTGTTAGTGTTTGTATAAATAATTGTGTTGATTGAAAATTAATTGGGTTGTTAGTGTTAGTGTTTGTATAATTGTGTTGATTGAAAATGTGTAAATTAGTGTTTGTGTAAATGTGTAAATTCAATATTTGGCATTTTCGGTCTTTATACCGGTTTTTTGTAATCTAGTGTACGCTCAACTTGCAAACAAATTAGTGCTTTGTTTCATAGTTTGTATTGTATGACTAGATTATGATTAAGGTCCTGGTTTTAATCTCATATGTATCTATCATTCTCTATGCATCATCTTTGATTCAAGTACATTAGTTTATGATTAAGATCCTGGTTTAAATGCTGGAAAGTACTTTTTGATATATCTCCCAATGATTCATCATCATGTATCATTGGGACTGTTTAAATCAGAATGGGAATTTCATAGATTTAGTTTTTAGATTTGTTGGAACAAGAATTGTGGCAATTGTGATCATAGTAAGCATGGTTGCAATTAACCAATTAAAGTTAATGGTTTTGATAATATGATCTCAACTTGGGCAACAACTTATGGTTTTTGATGGACTAGTTCCTTGATGGGGATGTTTAGTCTTGAACATAAACGTAATACTTTTTACTGTGTCTTTTTTCTTGAATTCTTTGTGGTGGTAGTTGATATTAACCAAGTAGTACTATGATGCATTTAAAGACTAAGTAGTACTATAAATTAACCATGGAATTCCCATTTGGTGATTGTTTTTAATTTCTTTTGATAATTTAAGTTGACCTTCTCTATAGTGACATCTTTGTCATTTAACTATTTTGTTTTGTGGTAATTTTAAAGATAGTTGGGGGTTTTTTGACTTCAAACTTTAGGCTACGGTTTCAAACTTACCCATTACGGCGAGTCTGCGTCTGGATAAGATAATAATATTGGAGGTTGGAGGGTGTGTGAAGATTTTCGTGGTTTCCTCTTCCCTCCCTTCGCCTTTAACATCCCCCATCCAAACACGTTATAGTGTGGCCGATGTTCTGGTTGCTGAGTTTAGAAATTTCCCTATGGCATAGTTAAATTTTGAGATTCCCTCCTTGATATATGCTTTCTTATAGTTGTATGTTTTGACTGTCAAAATGTGTCCTTAGGCTATTGTTTTTTATTGCAATGTTTAATGTTTTTTAGGCTGGTGTTGATGGGAAATGAAAGCCTTCTGCGAAGTATTGCATGTAGGATAGCTGATGCTATAAAGAATACAAATGCAATTGAAGTGGTGAATCTGGATATGGAAGATGATAGAGAGGCAACCTTTCATGGTGCTGTGGAGAAGGCTTGCAACCTACTTGGAAAATTAGACGCCTTTGTGAATTTTTATGCTTATGAAGGTATGTCCAACTGGGCTTTACTCTGTATATTTATTGAATGTCACCAATTCAGAAATGCAACGTGTGACTTGAATATAAAAAGGAATATATTTTAGTTCAGAAATCCTAGTGTTTGTTAAGTGTGAACACCCTTTCCTAAACAAAAAAAATGACTTCGTACAAAAGAAGACGAAAACTGTCGTTTAGTGCTGTTTATCAGCACAGAAGTCATGAATGATATGACGTTCGTGTTTTGTACCCCCAGTTTGAAATTCCTGGGTCCGCCACTGTACCCACTCAACGATCCTGCGTAGAATCCCGATCCTTACAACCTTGGGTTCAACCCTAATTTGAAGGTGAGTCATAAATATATATGTTAAAAGCTATTGTAAATCATCATCATACAATACTATAAAAAGAACTGAAAAATTCCACATGGCGATTTTATAGAATCATATCATACAATCATACAATACTATAAAAGAACTGGAAAATTCCACCTGGCGATTTTATAGAATTTTGCATTAATTATGATTTTAAGCATTAAAGGTAAGTTTTCAAAAAGATTTTTATTAGATCAAATCTTACAATCTTACAACACTATAAAAGAATCGAAAAATTGCAAATGTCGATTTTGTAGAACTTTACCAAATGAAATCATCATATCATACTATAAAAGAATCATACAATACTATAAAATAACTGGAAAATTCCACATTGCGATTTTATAGCATTTTGAATTAATTATGATTTTAAGCATTAAAGGTAAGTTTTCAAAAAGATTTTTATTAGATCCAATCTTACAATCTTACAACACTAGCTATAAAAGAATCGGAAAATTACAAATGTCGATTTTGTAGAGCTTTACCAAATGAAATCATCATATCATATCATCATACCATACAATACAATACTATAAAACAACTGGAAAATTCCACATGGCGATTTTATAGAATTTTGCATTAATTATGATTTTAAGCATTAAAGGTAAGTTTTCAAAAAGATTTTTATTAGATCAAATCTTACAATCTTACAACATTATAAAAGAATCGGAAAATTGCAAATGTCGATTTTGTAGAGCTTTACCAAATGAAATCATACAATGCAATGCATACAATACTATAAAAGAACTGGAAAATTCCACATGGCGATTTTATAGAATTTTGCATTAATTATGATTTTAAGCATTAAAGGTAAGTTTTCAAAAAGATTTTTATTAGATCAAATCTTACAATCTTACAACACTATAAAAGAATCGGAAAATTGCAAATGTCGATTTTGTAGAGCTTTACCAAATGAAATCATACAATGCAATGCAATGCAATACTATAAAAGAACTGGAAAATTCCACATGGCGATTTTATAGAGTTTTGTATTAATTATGATTTTAAGCATTAAAGGTAAGTTTTCAAAAAGATTTCTATATATTAGATCAAATCTTACAACACTATAAAAGAATCGGAAAATTGCAAATGTCGATTTTGTAGACCTTTACCAAATGAAATAATTTTTAAAGGTTAAAATGTGATGGTGGGACATTCAAATCATTTTCACTATAATATGAAATAGTATAAAATTTTTATTTATAGGTATTTTTATACTGACAAACTTCGTGCATTGCCATATGAATTTATATGATCATCATATCATATCATATCATATCATATCATACAACACTATAAAAGAACTGGAAAATTCCACATGGCGATTTTATCGAGGCATTAATTATAGTTTTAAGCATTAAAGGTAAGTTTGCAAAAATATTTTTATTAGATCAAATCTTACAATCATACAATACTATAAAAGAATCGAAAAATTGCAAATGTCGATTTTGTAGAGCTTTACCAAATACAACACTATAAAAGAACTGGAAAATTCCACATGACGATTTTATAGAGGCATTAATTATAGTTTTAAGCATTAACGGTAAGTTTGCAAAAATATTTTTATTAGATCAAATCTTACAATCATACAATACTATAAAAGAATCGAAAAATTGCAAATGTCGATTTTTTAGAGCTTTACCAAATGGAATGATTTTCAAAGGTTAAATCATACAATATAATCATACAATCATACATACATATACATACAATACTATAAAAGAACTGGAAAATTCCACATGGCGATTTTATAGAGTTTTGCATTAATTATGATTTTAAGCATTAAAGGTAAGTTTGCAAAAAGATTTCTATTAGATCAAATCTTACAATTATACAATACTATAAAAGAATCGAAAAATACATACAATACTATAAAAGAACTGGAAAATTCCACATGGCGATTTTATAGAGTTTTGCATTAATTATGATTTTAAGCATTAAAGGTAAGTTTGCAAAAAGATTTCTATTAGATCAAATCTTACAATTATACAATACTATAAAAGAATCGAAAAATTGCATATGTCGATTTTGTAGAGCTTTACCAAATGAAATAATTTTTAAAGGTTAAATCATACAATATCATACAATACTATGAAATCATATCATACGATACTATAAAAGAACTGGAAAATTCCACATGGCGATTTTATTTTAATGTATTTACACACTTACATATTCGTACATTGCACAGGCATATATACTAGTATATACATAATAGTGGTGGTTTGGGTTGAGGATGCTTCAAATATAGAAGGCTAAAGGGACGAAGCCAAAGAGTATTAATGTCAAGAATATTAATAAGGGTGCATCTTATATATAAACCACTTTTTTCTTTTGGATGTATTTTATATTTATTTTTGCAAGTTATGAATAATGTTTATAAGGACATTGATTTTATAAAAAAAAATTAAATGATTATAAAAAGAAAGCACTTTTTACAAGCTATGATTGTCGTCTTTCTTCCCTCCATGGATCTTGATCATAGTTTTTCTATGAAAGGGATACACTAAGTATGATGATGACGACAACTACTATTCATGTTAGATATCATTTTCTTAATATTTACATGTAATTTATAAATAAATTATTATAATTGTTGCATTGTAAATGTGACTTGAGTGCACATGTGTTGTGTGCATTCAGAGGCGGACCCACCTTGAGACAAGGGGGTACAGCTGTACCCCCACTTTGAAAAAAAAAAATCAGAAAAAAAAAATTAAAAAAAAAATTTTAAAAAATTAAAAAAAACCGGAAACCCTAATTCGCGTCCCACTCCCCTTCTCGCTGTTCCTTTCTCCCCGCAGGCCGCAGCTGCATCTCCCCACTCCCCTTCTCACTCTGAATCCAGTCGACCACCGCACCGCAGGCCAGTCGCCACCACCAGACCGGCCACCGCAGCATCTGCATCTCCCGACTCCCCTTGACCCTTCTCACTCCAGACAGTGACTCTCGCTGTTCCTTTCTCCACTTTCTCCAATTTGAGGTAACCCTAATTCACTAAATAGAAAAACTCCATTTGAATTTTAATTTTGTTAATTGGGTTGTTAGTGTTTGTATAATTGTGTTGATTGAAAATTAATTGGGTTGTTAGTGTTTGTATAATTGTGTTGATTGAAAATTAATTGGGTTGTTACTTGTTAGTGTTAGTGTTTGTATAAATAATTGTGTTGATTGAAAATTAATTGGGTTGTTAGTGTTAGTGTTTGTATAATTGTGTTGATTGAAAATGTGTAAATTAGTGTTTGTGTAAATGTGTAAATTCAATATTTGGCATTTTCGGTCTTTATACCGGTTTTTTGTAATCTAGTGTACGCTCAACTTGCAAACAAATTAGTGCTTTGTTTCATAGTTTGTATTGTATGACTAGATTATGATTAAGGTCCTGGTTTTAATCTCATATGTATCTATCATTCTCTATGCATCATCTTTGATTCAAGTACATTAGTTTATGATTAAGATCCTGGTTTAAATGCTGGAAAGTACTTTTTGATATATCTCCCAATGATTCATCATCATGTATCATTGGGACTGTTTAAATCAGAATGGGAATTTCATAGATTTAGTTTTTAGATTTGTTGGAACAAGAATTGTGGCAATTGTGATCATAGTAAGCATGGTTGCAATTAACCAATTAAAGTTAATGGTTTTGATAATATGATCTCAACTTGGGCAACAACTTATGGTTTTTGATGGACTAGTTCCTTGATGGGGATGTTTAGTCTTGAACATAAACGTAATACTTTTTACTGTGTCTTTTTTCTTGAATTCTTTGTGGTGGTAGTTGATATTAACCAAGTAGTACTATGATGCATTTAAAGACTAAGTAGTACTATAAATTAACCATGGAATTCCCATTTGGTGATTGTTTTTAATTTCTTTTGATAATTTAAGTTGACCTTCTCTATAGTGACATCTTTGTCATTTAACTATTTTGTTTTGTGGTAATTTTAAAGATAGTTGGGGGTTTTTTGACTTCAAACTTTAGGCTACGGTTTCAAACTTACCCATTACGGCGAGTCTGCGTCTGGATAAGATAATAATATTGGAGGTTGGAGGGTGTGTGAAGATTTTCGTGGTTTCCTCTTCCCTCCCTTCGCCTTTAACATCCCCCATCCAAACACGTTATAGTGTGGCCGATGTTCTGGTTGCTGAGTTTAGAAATTTCCCTATGGCATAGTTAAATTTTGAGATTCCCTCCTTGATATATGCTTTCTTATAGTTGTATGTTTTGACTGTCAAAATGTGTCCTTAGGCTATTGTTTTTTATTGCAATGTTTAATGTTTTTTAGGCTGGTGTTGATGGGAAATGAAAGCCTTCTGCGAAGTATTGCATGTAGGATAGCTGATGCTATAAAGAATACAAATGCAATTGAAGTGGTGAATCTGGATATGGAAGATGATAGAGAGGCAACCTTTCATGGTGCTGTGGAGAAGGCTTGCAACCTACTTGGAAAATTAGACGCCTTTGTGAATTTTTATGCTTATGAAGGTATGTCCAACTGGGCTTTACTCTGTATATTTATTGAATGTCACCAATTCAGAAATGCAACGTGTGACTTGAATATAAAAAGGAATATATTTTAGTTCAGAAATCCTAGTGTTTGTTAAGTGTGAACACCCTTTCCTAAACAAAAAAAATGACTTCGTACAAAAGAAGACGAAAACTGTCGTTTAGTGCTGTTTATCAGCACAGAAGTCATGAATGATATGACGTTCGTGTTTTGTACCCCCAGTTTGAAATTCCTGGGTCCGCCACTGTGTGCATTCATGTGGTGAGTTATGGGATGGAATCCTAAGTGTATAATTGTGGGAATTAAGTTGGTGACTTAATGCTTGTGTGTTGAATGTGGAGATTAAGTGTATGTATAGATGAGTCACTTAATTGTGTGTTTTATGATGAGTAATAAAGCAAAGAAAAGATGTTTTTCTTTGTGGAAGTCGAGCAAACTGACCAGAAGGTACTTGATGCACGCTCGACCCCCCGCTCGACCGAGCGAACTCCCCTGTGTGGTCGAGCAACAAGTCTAGATGTATCTAGTAGCTAATGTTTCTCCACAGGTCGAACGAACCTTCTAACAGCATAGGATGTTGATTTCGACTGTTCAAGTGCATGGAGGTGTTACAACTCATTAAACACCAGCTGATTAATTCTCTTAATGCTCTTTATTATGCAATTTACTAGCTATATTAATCATGTGTAACGCTTAAGAGAATCTAGCATTATAAATAGTGAGTAAGAGTGATCATCCAACACATCAAACACAAACTCTTTAGCCTAAACACATAGCCTTTTGTTTATCTTTTACTGAATTGTAATATTTCATTTTAAGAGTGTATTCTCATTAAAATAATACAAACAATTGTTGAGAAGGGAAAGACTAGTAGTGCACCAAGATCGGGTCCTCTGGATTCACAATCTTGCACACAATCAACCCTTTCAATTGCAAGGAGAATGATTGAGTCTTCTTCACAAAAGATGCACACCAAACAACCCCAGAAATCAATTCTTGGTTTCTAAAACAACTTCTATCACTTCCGTTCTTAGTTTCACTAACCCACACTCCTCCCTTGAGTTTCACTCAATGTTGAAGAGATGACACCCTAGTTGTTCCACAATCTAGAGGTGTAGAAAGTGCTCCACACTTTCTTGGCAAGGCTTAAGAATGAAGACAAATATACAAGCAACAAGAAAATCAGAAAAATATTTCACAATTGAAAAAAACTAGAAAATGAATTTTATTGAACGCAATCTAACTATTACATGAGTAAATGACCCTTTATATAGGCACAAGACAATAGAAACACGTGCCTAGCACATGGCTTTTTTTTGAAACACAAATAGCCATGTGACTAATTAAAAACTCACATGTCTATTTTTACAAATACAAGAACAATCTAAATACTTCTAATTATAAGCTATTATTTGTCCTCTTTTGTAATTTGAATTAATCTCTTTATCCATAGTCATATTCAAGCGTGTGCAATCATGCCAAAGTGTTGAAAACCTGCACTATGTCAAATATGGTGCAAGTAGGAAACTAGAATCACGTACCCAATCATCTACATGGTACGCACAAGTGACAACTCAATAAGGGTGGCACAAAATTTTATATATACTGGCAATTAAATCACAATAGATGGGAGTAAAGCCTACTAGTTAACACTTTACACTAGCGAGTTTCAAAGCATTAATAAAAAGACTATATGTGAATCCCATTTTGCAGTTGTTGAGAAGGGAAATTGAAAATGTTACCTTGGATCGACTATATTACATCTTTACAAGTGTTCAAGCCATCAACACGCACAACCAGCTCACAAGTCCCGATATCATATTCAGTTTCAAGTTTCAACTACTCTACTCACCATGATCAGCGGATACCTATTGGCCTCCACGTAAAAGACAATTTAAAACTGCGCCTAATTCACATTATAGAAATTTAAACTGAGAATGCTAAAACAGATTAGGTGCAGTTGCCTAACCAACACTTCAGCAGCACTATCTACACAATATAACGCAGAGTAATAACGTCCCACATATTACTCAATGAATGTGAAGTGCATCCCAACCAACTGCGCTCCATTCTTTACATTGAAATAAATTCCCTATCGTTCTTTTTAACTCCGAATTGCCATTTTGGCCCATTTTTCTCATGGTGCCCAGAATGTTTCTTCATTAAAAAATTCTAAATAAGTAAAACCGCCATTTGAGATGGCGGTTTACTTTAATATTTTTTTCTTAATTAAACCGTCATTTTAGATAACGGTTTACTTAAAAAATAATACCAAACCGTCACTTGAGATTGCAGTTTGATCCAAAAAATAAAAAAAATATTTTATGTACTTATCATACTTGAATGGTATAATGAAAAATAAACTTCCCATCAAGATTGAGTGGCATAACATATGATGTGACAATGCAACAAGTAAAAGTCAATATAACAACACCGTTAGAACATAACATCCTTGCATAGTTGCATCCATAGAATATTCAACACATCAACCACCAAAATTTTCATCAGATACTCCAAAATTTTTGCTATTTTTAATCATAAATAAAAAAATAAGCATGTATCGAGATATAAGTATATACTTCCTCCGTTACGAAATACTCGCTACATTTCGTTTTTGTGCACTATTCATCGTTTAAGCTTATTTTACATATTGTGACTAATGTGTAAGTAAAAATATGGCCAAGTGGGATCTTGTTTGAATCGTCTAATCGCATACTTTCATAATATTAAATTTTTATAATTTTTAGATAAGTGTAGTTTAAGATATTAATGATCAAAATTGTGCATTGGATTGCGTAAAAAAATGAAATGTAGCAAGTATTATGGAACGGAGGAAGTACTTCTTCGGTTTCATTATACATTTATACTTGCTACATTTTATATTTTATGCATTCCAATGCGTTATTTTGTTTATTGATATTTTGAACTATACAAATCTAAAAATTATAAAAAATTATTATTATGAAAATATGCGATTAGATGATTCAAACAAGATCTCACTTGACTATATTTTTATTTAAACATTAGCCGCAATGTATAAAATAAACATAAACAATAAATAGTGCACATAATTAAAATGTAGCGAGTATTTCAGAACAGAGGAAGAACTAATAGCTCATAACTCATGGGTACTTAATTAGTAGTAATAATTTCTTGGAAAATTACTGTAAATAATATAATATTTTGTTAATTTCCCTAAAATAATATCAGCTATTGATTAATCATGAATAATACCAACTTAAAAGGGTGTTTTCCTAAAAAAATCCCTAACATGTTAAAAATCAAACTATAGGTGATTATAAGACAAAAAAAATTAATATATTAGTTAATAAAATAAAGTTGGCATTATTATAGGAACATACCCCTTTAAGTTGGTATTACTCATAGTTAATCAATAGTTGGTATTATTCTAGAAAAATTAACAAAAATTATATTATTCACGATAATTTTTCTTAATTTTTTGGGTGAGATTTATTTTTTATTACTGGGCCATGAAGGAAAAATAGATGAAAATTGAACCCATAATGTTAATTAGTAAAAGTGACAATTACTCCCACTATAGCGATATTTGATTTCCTTAAAGGGAGTTGAAGAGGGCCAATCGTGTAAATAAAATTATTTATTAGTCAATAATTCATGTAATATTTTTTGAAACTAAGTCGGATGAAATAGTTTTGAATTCATCCCAAATCCCAATGATGCAAAATAAATTTTATTTTCTATTATATTGCTCCCTTGTTTTATTCAATTTTAATTGTTAATATTCAAATTCTTGTGAGAGACAGTCTCTTTAAGAGACTATCTCTTATTGGGTTGATCCATAAAAAAAATTGT
Source organism: Amaranthus palmeri (assembly GCA_019776075.1). Taxonomy (NCBI): domain Eukaryota; kingdom Viridiplantae; phylum Streptophyta; class Magnoliopsida; order Caryophyllales; family Amaranthaceae; genus Amaranthus; species Amaranthus palmeri. Next base: position 557,025 of record JAAKBH010000322.1, read on the forward strand.
GAATTAAGAGTAAAAAATAAGTTTTGAAAGAATGGGCCTGAAAGATGTCTCTCAGGAGTTGGTCATTATAATTTATAACCTATACTTTTACAGTAAGTCTCATGGGAGACGGTCTATTCTATAGACGTAATCCATGAAGCCCAGCCCAAAATATAACATAGTATATTTGGGGTTATAATAACTTATATTTGGGGTTATAGAATAGTGTATTCGAGGTTATAATACCTTACATTTAGGATTATAACATAATATAATTGATATTATAATAAAAAAAATTAGTCAAGGTATATGGGCTGGCCCAATTTTGTGGTCTATCCTATAGACCGTCTCTTGTGAGATTTTGTGATACTTTTATTAATTGTCTTCTACAAATTTAATTTATCTTTTTATCTCATCTACACATTTATTATTTGACTTTCTTATCATGCATAAACTACATATTTTTAATAATTTTGATCAAATTTAATTTTTATAGGCAAATAATATAGGAGAGAGACGGCATAGAATTTACAAAATGATGGCAAGAAATGAGTCACACTCCTAATAAAAGTTTCCCAATTATTAAGCCAGCGAAAGTACATTATGAAAGGCACATCCAAATTTGTCGGCTTTGTAAACTTGAAGTATATTCAATAGGATTTCATACTCCATTTCCCATGTCTTTTTCATATTAAAAAAAAAAAGTATAAGCAATAGTATAAATGATGGAGTATTTTATTACAAGTAGAGTTTTCAAAATGAATTAGGCATCATCATTAACATTGCATCTTAATTACTATATCACAAATTCTTCTGTGAGACGATTCTTTGATAGATGTCTCTCAAAAAGACGATTTCTCAAAAAACCGTCTGCTACTAAATAGAATCCCTCACAACAAGTGCTCATGCCGCATTGTGCACCAATTAATATTCTATAAATGTTCATATCATGGTGTGAGCACACAAGGTGAGCGAAATCACATCTTACACCAGGTGATTTGGTACTTGACATAACATAATACCATAAAATTGTATTTTAGTCCAATTACTATAGATTATATGATAGAATGTAAATGTTTAAGAGAGTAAAAAGTTATATGGAATAAAGGTACTAAGTACAAATGTAAATGATGCACTAATTGAATTAATAATTAAAATTATGAATTTGTCGATTAAATAAGAAAAATAGAAGTTTCAAATTAAAAATTATAAGAATTAATTTTGAATAATCTACTTAAATAAATATAACAAATATATCAATATATAGATTAAAAAAAACAGTAGGAGGTATTTGATAACTTATCTTATTGGATAAATTTTACTATTTTTTGCATAAAAAGATAATTTGTTATGAATCATTAACTATTTTTTAACACGCTTCTCCCATCAATGAGTTATTCAAAACAAACCAGTCAAAAACTCAAACCAACCATTCTAATCGATTGTCAACTATCAAGTATCAACTATTAAGTACTTCTTCCGTTCCATAATACTTACTACTAAGTGTGACATGTTGTGTGGATACTGAGTATGACCTATTGTGTAGGAAAATGTCACAATCAGTAACAGGTATTATAGAACGGAGAAAGTATAACTTCAAACATTGACCATTTGAACATGCTCTATTGCTTTGATAACAGAATTTTACCAACCTCTAGTCCAACACTACATAAAACTTTAAAACAAATTAATAATTTGTATGTTCATTGGAGTATTCATTACCTAAGCTAACTACCAAATATTATTTTTTTAACTACCCATTTCCCTCCACCTTAACAGCCTTCTTCAACCTCCTTAATTCTCCTCATTCTCTCTATCTTTCCCACAAATCCAGCTTAAAACTCCCCAAAAATTCCTTTTTAATCAACCCATCAAATAAAAAATCAATTAAAGTGCAAAAAATCCACCATTTTTTCTCTACCTTGTCCAAAACTTCAGATCTCACACCTTTCAACTGCCTTTTCTGCACATTACAGCAACTTTTTTTCATAAATTTTGTCAAAGATCTTGGCTTTACTAGATTGTTTTTTGTATTGTTTCTTTTTGGGGTTTTATTGATTTTTTGGGATGAATTGGAAGTATAATACTGGATTGTTCCTTATAGGAACTGTTGTTGTCATATGGGTTTCCTCTGCTGAAGTTACCCAGGTCAGTTTTCTGGTTTTTCATTCAATTTTTACTTTTTTTTGCAAGATTCTTTTGATATTATGATTTGGGTTTTATTATTTTTACTATCTATTAATTGGGTTTATGGAAAATTTGTATTTGGTTTTAGTTTTCTTATGTGGGTTTGCTTCCATTGTTCCAAGTTGAAGTTTTCTGGTCATCCCCTCTTGTATCTGTTCATGATTGTAGATTGTAAAATATTGAAGGAATTAATTTCTTAATTTGCAAATTGATCTTTGAAATGGGGGTTTTTAGACAAAGTTAGGGTTAGATCAAGCATCAATTTTTTGTCGGTAAATAGAGTTTTACAAGCATGATTTCAGCTGTACATTACTTCACCGACAAAGCTAGTTGGTATCTCCATGACTACATTAAGCATCAATTGCTTGACAAGCATTCTTATTCTCAATAACTAATTACGGTCTGTTTGGTTGTTGGTATTAAATGGTGGTTATGAAATGAATTGTTGTGTAGATTTTAATGAAATATATCATCTCATTACCACGGTAACGGAACTTCGATTATATAAAAGTTTTTTCATTATTTTTCATTACCACCTAACATTGGAATAAATTTTGTGAAGAAATGAGATATGGTTGAGTTGGTTCCTTGACACTGTATCAAAAGTCTACGTAATTCACACTTCTAGCCCGAATGGCTTTTGTGTGAGGGGGCGTGTTAGTTTATATAACATATCCTGGGGCCTCAACTAATAGCTTTAGTTTTTAGTTGAGTTGGTTCCTTCATTCCTTGGCAGATTGAAGTAAAACAAACCTAACCATTAAATTTATCAATAGATTTTCCTACCAAAATTAGCCTAATTTTTATTATCATTCCCTTCATTCAATACCAACTACCAAACAGTTCGTTAATTGAAGTTTGATGATACTGTTAGGAAGGAATTTCAACTATTACCTTTGGTAATTGCATTTATGTTCCGACTTTTTTGAGTTGGGAATTGGGATCCATGGCTTAACTGAAATTTCTTGCGGCCATTAGTTTGATTGTAACTTGTACGTTGTAATCTATTTTGTTGCATTGCTTCGCGGTTTTGCATAGTACTTGGTCTGGTGTATGCTTTCCGCAAGCTTTCTACTTGCGTGTGAGATGATATCTTCCATCAATCTAGACAATATTGATATAATCGTGGTTGTAGAATAAACGATTTCTGCACCCTTTACCTGATTACAGTCCTTCTATTAAAACTTTATTTTTGCGTAATCTTTCGAGCTATCTGCACGGCTAAAAAAGTTTCACTTGAAAACATAGCTTGTACATGTATGAAGGATTGTTTTTATGTTTGCATATGTGAGGACCAAAGTCGTTTACCTTACTTGACATTTATTTACAATACAGGGCATATACAATGCATATAAACAGCCATTTGCAGTGACATATCTCGGAGCATCTCTAATGGTCATATACCTTCCCATATCCTTTTTGAAGGATTATTTTTATCGAAAAATTAAAAATTCGTCAAGGAGTGGGAAACTTACAGAAACTGTAAGAGATTCTATGGACATACTGGATTCCCCTCTTAAATATGTTGAGCAAAAGATATGTTCAATGGACCTTGAGGGGGCTCCTATAAAAAAGGGCAGTGATTTGAACCTTTCTTTACAAGAAGAAAAGCCTTTTCTCGATGAAAGTTTAAGGAAGCAGGAGAAGGAGCCCACCAAATGGGATATTATTCGATACGGTTTATACCTCGCTCCTCTTTGGTTTGCAGTTGAGGTAAGTGAAACTTTTTGAAGCTCATGGTTTCATTGTTTGTTAGAGTATATAACATATCTCGAGCCCTTAAAGTGGAATATTAAGCGCCAGGTATGAGGAGGGTCTGTGCTGCACGCCTGCACCCACACTTCTAGCCAAAAGGGCTCTCGTGTGAGGGGGCATGTTTATCCAACCATCAGCTTAGGCTTTTGTTTGAGTTGGTTCCGTGATATTTTTGTCTCCTCATCTACAATCTAGTTGCAATCTAATATACCACCCCAAGTGTAGGTTTCTTGAAAAGTGATTCATTTTGTTCTTATCTTTATCCATCATCTTGAGTTTTGTTTTTGTTGCTCTGTGCTCATGGAGGTTTTATTGTATCAATGCGCCGTTTAATGCATTGGTTGATTTTGGTGTTTAGTTCTATAATAAGGAATGTCAAGACTTAGATCAAAGATTTCGACCTTGAGTACTATTCGGTGGTTATGTTTTGTCTTGCCTATTGCACGGTCATTTGTTTTCATTTGTAGGTCCTTCTTGAGCTGAGGGTCTCACTGGCCGCAACCTCCTTATACCTATTGATAAGTGTATGGTATGCCGCCATCCAACCCTCTTCCGACCCTGATCATAGCTTCTATGAGTGGGTTATACAGGGCATGATGATTATGATGATGATGATGATGATGATGATGATGATGCCTTTGATTAGTAGTAAATGGTGATGTCATTCGCGCAGATATGCTAATACATCTCATCTGTTCCCCAGATCAGTTTTGTACAGAGATTTATGACGCAACAATTTCATTTCTTGTAGTATCTCTCGAATGCTGCCCTTGCTCGTACTAGTGTTGCAAGTACAACTGTCTTATCCTCTACTTCTGGGCTTTTTACTCTTTTCATCGGAGTGCTCCTTGGAGAAGATTCATTGAACATGGCAAAGGTTGTTGCTGTATTTGTTAGCATGGCCGGTGTTGTCATGACGACTCTGGGAAAAACTTGGGCCGCTGATGAGTCGCAACTTAGCAGTTCAAGGTAATTGTATCCGTCCGAAGTCCAAATTCCTCCGATTCTCTCGATCCAAATAAAGTGTTAGTGTTTTTCAATTATGTGATATGGGTTTGACAGTTGAATCTTTTTCTTCCAGCGATGGAGAACGTTCACTTCTCGGGGATCTTTTTGGACTTCTCTCAGCTATGTCATATGGGCTATTCACCGGTTAGACGCTATATTTAGAACATAAATTCTGTTGTTAACCTTGATGTCTTCCTCCTCTGAGCAATGCTTACTTTCCAATTTGTAAATATATGAAGTGCTGCTGAAGAAGTATGCTGGCGAGGAAGGAGGAAAGGTCGATATTCAGAAGCTTTTCGGATACATAGGATTCTTCACTCTTGTCGCCCTTTGGTGGCTTGGTAAGAGAACTTTCTGTTCTTCAATTGATACGATTTCCATAAACATTTGTGATAACAATGTCATGTTGTCTATTTGCTCGTTTAGTTGAATGACAATGTCATGTTGTCAAAGAACCAATTCAACCAAAAGTTTAAGCGTATGGTTGAGGTCCCATAATATGCTATATATTCTAATACGTCCCCCTCACACGAGAGCCTTTGGCTAGAAAGGGCTCTAATATCAGAATTTTGTGGTTAATGAAGTAGATACTTAAAAAATTTGCAATATTTTATTTGTACTTGTATCAATTAGGAATTATAATACACGTCTACAATTATAATGATAAATATAATATATAGGATCTGTCTCAGTTATTTTGCTAGACACCCATCAAAGACCAGAATCGACCCTCTATAGAGAGGGCCCATTTCTTTTAGTTTGCATAGGGCTCATAAAATGGTAGGAACGACACTGGCTAGAAATGTGGATACAACACAGAACCCATGACCACTTGTCACGTTAGCTTCTGATACCATGTCAAGGAACCAACTCTACCAAAAGATTAAGTTGATGATTGAGGCCTCATGATATGTTATATACTCTAACACATGTGTATTCTCCTTCCAGTGTGGCCGTTAACAATTTTAGGAATTGAACCGAAATTCACGATCCCGCACTCCGCTAAAACAGATGAAGTAGTTATTGCCAACGGACTGATTGGAAGTGTTCTCTCTGACTACTTCTGGTATTAACCTGTCCAATTCCAAGCTCTTTGAAATAATGGTTCATGCCTTATGATTCTCCTGCTAACATAAATGTACAAATGTTGTTTTTATCAGGGCATTGTCTGTTGTATGGACAACTCCGTTGGTTGCAACTTTGGGAATGTCTCTCACGATCCCTCTTGCAATGTTAGCCGACATGGTCATACATGGTCGGCATTACTCAGCGGTCTATGTTCTTGGCTCAGTCCAGGTAACTCCTTGATCCAATCTCGTATATGATTGGCACTAGTACATTATGTTTGGATAAGAATTTAGGTAGGAATGGAAAAGGGAAAGGAAGGGGAGGCCGGAGGGAAGGGAAAGATAGGAAAAGTCTTTCTTGTTTGTTTAAAGAGGAAAAGAAAAGGAGACGGGAAGGAAGAGAAAAACCATTTTTCTTCCGAATCTTTCCATTTTTGGAGAGTTTTGGCTATCAATGAAGTTAAGGGAACTAATCCCTTTAAATCTCTTCCGTCTAAATTCCTTCCCTCCAAATTTGTTATCCAAACAATGGAAAATGTAACCTTCCAAATCCCCCGTTTCCTTTCTTTCCAATTCCTTCAATCGAATGCTTGTCGGGAAATTCATCGTTACACAACTACTACCAATACTATGTTTTTGGAGGAGGAATGATTTAGTCTTTTTTTGTTTTGAAAACTATCGTAAAATAACTCATTAAATCAAATCATCTTCTAGTTTATGTGAAGTTGCATATAATGTTTACCAACAAGGGCAATCAGAAAAAACTCTTTATTATTACAAGGGTAAGTTTGGGTACAACCTATCCCCAAACCCAACCGAAGTCATAGCCTCTTGGCATTGAGATAATCGAGTTTGACAACATGTACAACATTCCATTATCCTAATCCCATTAAGTGCTCCAACCTAGGTTTCCACCAAGGCTAGGTTTGGGGGGTCGGAATGAAGAATGTAGGCTAGCTCACCCTTGTAAAAACAAGGAGGTTGTTTCCAATTTACCTTTGGTAACAACTAACAAACATCATCTCAACTTCACATGAATAAGAAGCGCGCATGATTTATGCAATGGCAAAACATAAGTATGACGGAAAGGGGTGTCGTTCCCTGAAAGTTAACATGAAGTTCGACTCGAACTGGCTCGTCTAAAAGTTCAAGTCCACTTAAAAGATTGGAAATCAAAACCTTACCATGGTTGAAACATGAAATTATTACCTTCTAACAAACAGTCTTGAATGCCCATTACTTTGTTGCAAAGCAACTGACAAAGTTGTTTGAAACTTAACATAACTAGTAACGAAACCGAGTTAAAAATACAATTATACAATAAAGCGCGTGTTTGGATAGTGGGGACCATGCCCCTACGACCCCAGTGTAGCTTCGCCCTTGCAATCTTATTGAAGATCGAATAGTTATAACCAACTTCCTCTAACTCGTTTGTGAAAACTCGTAAATTTGCAGGTCTTTGGTGGATTTGTAATCGCGAATCTTTCAGATTGGTTCTCAAAGAAGCTCGGTTTATAGCATTTTTGGAAATACAACATAGCTCAGTCGTGTATTCTTTTCGCTCGTCCTCAGCTTCGTTCTGTGGACGAGAATCGTCATAAAGAGAAGCATGATTCCCCAAGGGGGTTATTGTCTTTGAAACCCATATGCACAAAATAGTAACAAGTAACAACAGAAGAAATGTACTCCAAATTTGTTGTTGTAGTCAAGTATGCTTAGCCAAAGAAGAAAAAAGGTTTAGTTTGTGTATGGGTTTTGCACCCTTTGTGTACATACATTGCCTATATTTGCTCTTGGAAATAGAAATTAAATTCAATTTTGTGGTAAAAAGTATGCGGGAACCTTATTTCAGTTGGAGCAAGTACCATTTTTTCCGGTTAATATAATCACTTTAGGATTTAAAGTAGAAGCTAAACAACTAAAGTGAGTATTTTTACATCCAAAGTGATTATCTTAAATAACTAAAGTCAGTATTTTAACATAGAAATTATCAATTTAGTTAGGTTATTCAACCCAACTAAGAATTGCGTCCCGAACACGATGAGACCGTATTAAACGGGAATTTGTGTTATCTAGTGTCATTCGTCTCTTCAAGCATATGTTCTATTTATTTCCGCATAATACGTAATACTCTAATTTAATCTTTAATATTTGCATAATTAAAAATTATACACTGCATTTGAATAAAAAATATTCTCCTTGTTTTTAATTCAATACATACAAATTAGTCTATAATTGTTTTTTTAGCAGTCAATCTCTAAAATCGATCATCATTTAGACAATAATAAAACTCTAAAATGAAAATATTTATAGTTAATCAAAAATTAGTATTATTTAGTAAAATCAATAAAATGTTAGAATTTATTCAAAAAAAATGTTTGAATATTTTACTTAATTTTTCTAATTTATAAAATTATTATAAAATCTAAATTCAAACAATTCCCAAAAAAAATCTAAATTCAAACGAATAAAATGAATTTCAATCGTATTTTTAGCGAAGGCAAGACTATGAAGCACCGGCACACCGTAGAGGCGTAGACTGGCCACCGCTTTACTTTTCTGTCGCCATTTTTCTTTTTCTTGTAAATTACTTCTCTCTCTATCTTTACATTTAAATTCTTATGCTTAATTCAATCTTTTGGTTGTTTTCAAATTTTCAATCTCAAATTTTGATGTATATATCTCAATACTATCCTATGCTAACAAAAGAATTTTGTTGAATTGAATTTGAGATTGCTATTTGGTAAAAAATCTGATTGAATATAGTGTATTGGCTGTAATTGACTATTCAAAATTTGTGAATTCTGATTGAGTACCCTGTAAAAAAGCCTTTGATTCTACTTTTTGCAATGCCATTTTGAAATAAAGGAAATCAGTTGGTTTGGGCTAGAGATTGTCGATTTATTCGATGGGTATAATACATTTGGATTGTTGGTGACTTATGAATTCTATCTGGATATTTGTGATTGTGGAAATTTGAATTGAGTATATACTTAAGTAATTGGTGAAATTTGGGATTAGGTAAGACTTGTGGATTATTGATCATCTGTGTTTTCCATTGGGTATTAGGATAAAGTTACGTTGACTTTAATACCTTAAACATTGCTGTTCCGCCACTACACCAACGAGGATGGAGAAGAACGAAAGTTCCAAATTGAGGATAGCAATTTTACACCCAGATCTTGGCATAGGTAATTTTCTCTCTTTTACTCTTTTTCTGATAGTTGTTTTTGTTTAATGACCCGTATAGGGACTTGAATTTTATTTCCAAATTCTGAATTGGAAATTAGTATTTCAAAAATTCTAGGATTTGAAGTTAGAATCGACCAATTTTAGCTAATTTTGGTTGCATTTGAAATCGCCTAAAATCTGAAATTTGAAATTCTATGACAAAACTTGTCATAAACCTTTTTTTTTTTTTTTGAATATAACTTGTCATAGACCTAAAAGCTATTGAAGTTGGTGAGCAATGAAGAGCTGCATAACACCTCACAAATCGGTTTTCTATGGAACTGAGACAAAGTGATGATGGGAGTCTTCGGTATATGAGTAGCAAAAACATGTTGCTTAACTTGATAACTATTAATGCTGGAAATGTATATCTTGTTTTCGCTTATGGTTTCATTTCTTGCCTCTTTTTTTTAATATAGTTCCGCTTCTCAGGATTTTTTAATTATGATCAATTATGGAAGCTTTTGTTGTTATGTAGGTGGTGCAGAAAGATTGATTGTAGATGCTGCAACAGAACTAGTTTCCCATGGACATAATGTGCACATTTTCACATCGCATCATGACAGGAATCGTTGTTTTGAGGAGACACTAAGCGGTGAGAATTTTCACCACTATAAGTTATGATATAGGTATAATTGTCTATTTAGTCATATGTAGAAGAATATTGAAAAACTGAAATTATCTTTTTTTTTTCTACTGGTTATTGAAATTCTGCACGTATTTATTAATTGATAGTTACAATTTGACATTGGTAAGACATTGTGAAGTGCAGTGTTCAGTATGGGTGTGTAGTTCAATTTTAAGGATAGTAAATGGCACCCCTTTGTGGATTTGGTCATTTGGCATTGAAAGAGAAGGTCTAGGACCCTCAAATGGTAGAGAAACGATGTGGAAGATGATTAAAAACAGAGTATAAACAAGAGATGCAAGAACAAACAACAAACAAGTGTTTATGAGGTATCAAAGGATACCTCCCCCTCAAATAAAGTATCTTATCATTAATATAATCAACATTACACTAATGACTCAACACTCAATAGTTAAGAGATCATTCTTAACCCATAAAGGTTTCACCTTTTATGGTGAAACTCCACACAATGGCACTAGTACAAGGAGAAGACTCTAATGGCCAATGCCCTAGTTTCTCTAGTGTATTTTCCTCTTTCACTACCTTTAATGAAGTCCTAGGCTCTCTTATATATCTATACAACATATTAGAAAACCTTCGCTATAGCTTGCTCGACCCAGGCTCCCCTGCTCAACCCATCGACCGAACCCCCTAAAGCTACTGACTCTTTTCTGCATTAAGGCTCGATCAAGCCCATCAAGCTCGAGTGGTCGAGCCACCTTCACAGCAGCCTGCAGTATCTTCCTTGCTCAAGTAATCATCATCACTTCGAGCCATGCTTCGATCATCGAGAGATTTGGTGATTGCTCTAACAGACATGTCAATCAAGTAGTCACAATATCAACAATGTAGAATACATCTTGCTGACCCTCTCCCTCCCCCCTCCCCAAAAGGGTTTTGCTTATTGAGGAAGATTGTAAATCAGTTGCATGTGAAGACTCAGAATTGTGTTTTTTGGTTTGCTCTTTAAATGGTATTTGGAATAAAAAGGTGTTTTTATGTAGATCACAATGTTTGATGTTTTTGCTTGCTTTGGTGAGCATAGGTGCTTTGCTAAAATAGAATTTGCATACATAGTGCAAAAATGCGGTATCAGTCGCGATGACGATAACAGAGTGATGATGTTGTTATCGTAACGCCTAAATGTCAATCAAAAGCATGAAATATCTCTTGATATGGCCTCAAATATGGTTTTTTTACATCTTTATAGCGTGGGAAAATCAGTTCGTTCTTTTTTACACCTTTACAACGCGACCAATGCGATGCTTTGCAACATTTCTTGTACTATGATAGCATAATCTTTGGGAGTCTCTTGAGGAGTTTTGTAATGGAAGAGTGGCATACAAAAGTGAAAATGAGGTGGGCGTAGAAACACTGGTCCAATGCTTGCTTTAGTGCGAGTTACAGGAGACCAAGGAGTTCTTTTATGGATTTCATGATCAAGTTGCTATTTTTGAGATGATTTCTTTATTCTTTGAAGGTATCTTTAGAAGGAACTTTGAAAGGAGACTTATTTAGATTGAGGTGATTGATCTCTTTGGGGAAATGAAATTCATCATGGTCTCATTTATATTGAAGATATAATCCCCTATGAATTTGTTTGATGGTGATTTTTTTTCGCCTTTCTTGAAAGAGATGTTTTACAATTGATTATTGGTTGATGATTGTTGCCTAATTCATTTGGCTTGTTTCGCAAGCTTGTAGCATTATTTTTTTGTTGGTTGTTAAGTCAGTTGTATAAGCATGTTATCAATTGCTTATTGATTGTTAGTTGTTAACAAAAAGAAAGTAGGCTAACAAGCCAAGAAGCCGGTGAAAAAACTTATCAACAAAATCTTTTTCATTTTGGCTTAAAGCTATTTACCAAACTACACTTTTGGTTGTTTGACCAACCAACAAGCCAAAAGTCACCATTAAGTTGTGTAGAAAGCCATTTCCTAACATAGTTAAGAGTCTAAGTTGATTCATGTGATACCCCCGATTTAGATTGAAAAGAGATTGATAGACTACTCATATCAACAAGGTGCATCTTCTTTTCTAGGGAGCCCATTTGCTAAGAACTCCACAGTTAAGCGTGCTTGGTGGAGAGCAATCTTAGGATGGGTGACCTCCTGAGAAGTTTCCCGGGTGTGCACGAGTGAGGCCAAAGTGCGCTGGAAAGACTTGTGTTGGTCTGTGGGGCTAGTCTACAATCTCCATGAGTAGTCACCAGTGGTCCGTTGGGCTGGGGTGTTACAATTCATACATAGTTTTTGTGATTTGTTTTTAAAGAAGCATTACAAAATGTGCAATGCATAAGCAATATCTATTGTTGATTATTATTACCTTCTTTTTTCTATACTATACAAAGGCACTGACTTTTTTGTTGTTTCTGCTCCCATAAATACCTAGGTGCTTTTCCAGTCACTGTGTACGGGGATTTCTTACCAAGGCATATCTTCTATCGACTCCATGCTCTATGTGCATATCTCCGATGCATTTTTGTTGCTCTTTGTGTTCTGTTCATGTGGCCTTCATTTGATGTTATATTGGTTGATCAAGTCTCCGTTGTCATTCCAGTATTGAAGCTTAAAAGGTCTATGAAGGTAATTATTACAGGCTTTTGTATATTTCAAAGTCTAATGGATGCTGTTGCTATTTACATGAGGATTTCTTGGCTGTTTGTGCAGGTTGTCTTTTATTGTCATTTTCCTGATTTGCTCTTGGCTAAACATACTACTTTCCTTAGGATGATATACCGCAAACCTATAGATTTTTTAGAAGAAAGGACAACAGGTATATTGTTGCACTTAGCTTTCTTTTGATACTCATGTTTCTTTTAACAGCTCTCAAGAACATACTTCTGTATTCGTGAATTTACAGGAATGGCAGATCTAATCTTGGTAAATAGTAAGTTCACTGCATCAACCTTTGCGAGCACTTTTAAGCATCTAAATGCTGGTGGGGTTCGTCCTTCAGTTCTTTACCCAGCAGTTAATGTGGACCAGTTTGGCGAATCTCATGTATACAAGTAATGAACATATACTCAATTATGCTTACAATTTGAAACAATTTTGTGTTGGCTTTTGCTAAGCGTATCTCATTCAATGTCCTAATTTTGACTGGTCATTGTACTGATGTACAGAATGAACTTCCTGTCAATCAACCGCTTTGAGCGAAAGAAGAATATTGAATTAGCGATCACAGCATTTTCAAAGCTTCTCACCCTCGAGGACTATAATGCTACTGATGTAAAACTGACTATTGCAGGTATGTCATTCAACCTATCTCTAATATTTCCTTTACCCTTCATATTGCTATTATATATGGCTACTGGTCATTTATCTGCCACAATCATTTTCTTGATTACTATAGTGCAATAGGATCCTTATTTGCCATGCCTTGACTTGTTTATCCCAAGCATTTCTTATTCTTATTTGACCACTATATCAAAACAGCTTATTAAATCATGTGTCTTTCTTATTTAGTTATGTAAAGTTGTAGATGATGGTTGCTAACAAGAGTCAATCGGAAACAACCTCTCTGTTATTACTAACAAAGTAAGATTGCATAAACATAACCTCTCAAACCCCACATAGGTGGGAGCCACTAATGGTGTTGGGGTAATGGAATGTATGTACAATTCAAAGTTTGTGGGTCTCATCACCGTATGAATCCAATCAACAAGTGACCTGCAACTGCTAAAAGATGAGGACCTGTCTTTCATTCAAAACAAAGTCCCTTTGAGAAACTATGTGCATCTTGTTTTAAGCCTTCTTTATGCCCAAGTCATGGCTTTTCAACTACTTTTGAAATTTGAACAAAACAAATTAAAAGCTCAGTTGGTCTCTCCATTGGTTTCCTACTTATTTCTTCTCTTCAATATACTCTCCTTTATCTGACTGCCTTCAGCTGATATCAAATTCTATCTTCTTGAAAGTTGAAGTGACTTAGAGGAAATTGAAGTTGAATGAATCAATATTCGGACCCTGGCCGAAAGCAAATGAGAATTATGCAGTTATGCTCCAAAAATTAGTTTTTTTTTTTATTTTTTATTTTTTTATTTATCGTATTAGGAAGTAGTGGTTAATGGTTATTTATTGTACACAACTGTTTTTAAGTTGCTAGCAGTGTATGATAATTCGGTAATGTTTGCGTAGAAGCCTGACATTAATATGTAGAAAAGTAACAAAAACACATGAAGTCTTAATTTACAAGTGCGTTTTGTTTGTATTGATGGTTTTCCCCCTGAAGTTCAAGGGAAGTGTTGGGGTCATGGGGATATGTTTTCCCTTCGAGGTGAGAGGCAGCAGAGGATCAATATAAGTAGGTTGGGTCATAACTCCTTAAGAATTCTTTAGAAGCAGTTCTGTAATATATACCGTTCGATTTGATGAACTCTGATTGGTCGGAATAGTTTATTTGATTTAGCTTCTAGAGGGTTCTGACTATTATGGAACTTCTTATCTGTAGTCCTGAGGTTAATTCTGTGTGCACATATGATTTGTACATATTGCTATTTGGTTTTCGCATTTTCTCTTTTTGCATAATTCGTTTTTTGCTATCCTTTTATAATCAATTCACATTCTGTGCTTCGGAAACCGATTGGTTGTACTTTTCTTCGTTTTCTATCCTTGAATAGTGTCGATGGTGAAGTTTGTCAATTTCTTTCCATTCAGGTGGTTACGATAAACGGTTGAGGGAAAACGTCGAGTACTTGGAAGAACTCAAGTTCTTAGCACAAAAGGAAGGAGTGGCTGATCGAGTCAATTTCATCACATCTTGCTCCACTAGTGAAAGAAACACTCTTCTTTCAGAATGTCTTTGCGTCCTATATACGCCGCAGGTATATTGTTAAACATACCTTACATTTTACAGATAAACTAGTAAATCATCTGACTAAAACATTAAAATTCATCAGGACGAACACTTCGGTATTGTACCGTTGGAGGCAATGGCAGCCTATAAACCCGTCATTGCTTGTAATAGCGGAGGACCTACAGAAACCGTTAGGGACGGAATTACAGGATTTCTCTGTGATCCTACTCCACAGGGGTTCTCCTCAGCTATGGGCAGGTTAATTCAAGTCCCTGGTTTACCACCAAGAATGGGCGAGTGTGCCCGTTATCATGTCGTAGAGAAGTTTTCAAACAAGGTTTTCGGCCAGCATTTGAACCGATATATTGTCGACATCGTTAGAGGGAAACTTGATTGATAATGTAGGAACTATTACTAATCGCGCATATGTCAAAGAAGAGAAGTGTGGAAAAATGACGATATTTTGTAAAGTAATACCTCGTATAACATACGTATGTTGATAGTTGATATACAAAACATAAATCGAATGATTCGATTTTGTGTTGTTTTATGATAGGAAAATTGCGGGAGAGTTATTTTGAAGAGATGAATAGTGAATTTGCTTGGTCTTTTTAAATATGACATGATTTTCAATTATATTTGTCTTTTTTACTCTGCTTTATTTTCATTGTTAGTTATCGTTTTATTTTTTTTAGTCTCATCAAAAAATACTAATATATTTTTTCATCCTCATTTCTTTTTATCTTTTTTTTTCTTGTTTTATTCTCCAATTTAAAACTTAAATAATTATGTTCTCCTATTTTCAAACTTAAAGGACATTTGGTTTTAACATTTATGAATTTTGGATAATTAGTGCTTTTTCTTTAGAACTTTGAAGGTCATCAGTTGATGTTTTCTTTCCCTTAAAACTGGAGGACAATAAAAGAAAACTTGTTGGGATATTGGTGAACTTTGCAAAAAATTTTCATTTGTGATTTCAAAAAAGCGTAAAACAATATTGAATTATTTGAAATTAGTGAAAAAAATCTTGATACAATTTGATTTGAATTGGACCCGATATAATTTAAAATTAACCCGATTACCCAACTGAAAATTAAACCAACACGAAATTGAAAATTTGAAATAAATAAGCAAAAAATAAAAAAAAATTTCGAATAATGATAAACTTTTGGAAATAAATCCTAAAGTAAGCAATTTTTTCCCAAAGCTGTAGTTTGGAGCTGTTCGCTTTTAGTTTAGTAACAGCGAACAAAGAGTGAAAGTCAAAAAACACTTGCACTGTTTTTTACCTTCAGTATTTGTTCGCTATTAGTAACAATGAATAGGCTCTTTTTGGCTTTTTTGAAACCCTCGACCTCTATTCGCTGTTACTAACAGCGAATTTTCATTTTGTTCCTAATTAACTCAAAATCCAGTAATTGTGACTTAAATTAGACGTTGGTAGCTTCATTTTGTGTCGTTTTTGACCCGTTGGAATAAATTCCCCCATATTTTCATACCAATTATTAAGTATGCATTAGCCATCCCTTTGAAGTTCCAAGCCATTTTTTTAAGCACAAATTCTCGTGTGAGAACTGAGACAGTCTCACTGTAAGACATAGACTAAATAGCCCGAATAATACAATTATTATCAAACAACCCCTTAATTTCATATCATTTCACCGATAGACGCTCTTCATATACAAACAATATTTTATACACGTGAACCATCTCTACCAAAAACCCATCAACAAATCCCTTTAATCATCCAAAAGGTCTTCTAAGAGACCGTCTATTACAAAGACAGCTCTTCCAACAGCCCAACCCATGATTTTAAATTTAAAAATAAGACCGATGACTAATCAGTTACTTATTTTGCAAAATGGACTGACTCATATTTACCCGTCTATACTATAGACGGTCTATAGTAAGAATTTGTGCTAATCATATCACT
Source organism: Amaranthus palmeri (assembly GCA_019776075.1). Taxonomy (NCBI): domain Eukaryota; kingdom Viridiplantae; phylum Streptophyta; class Magnoliopsida; order Caryophyllales; family Amaranthaceae; genus Amaranthus; species Amaranthus palmeri. The sequence continues at coordinate 573,610 of JAAKBH010000322.1, forward strand.
TTACAACATACCATGCACCTTTAATCCTAACCCTTAAAACACGTGCATGTTTGATGTTTTTAGAATACTTGTATATAATATATATAAAATAGTAGTAATGTGATTAGCCAACCTTGACCCATATAACATATTCTATAACATAGAAAAATCTAAAGTATATAGATTTAAGCATCCATTGACCCAATGTCAATGCTAGAGGATCCCTTTTTTTCCTTCCCACTTACTATATATAGTCCACCATTCTCATGTCTCATCACTAGTCAACTTTCTTTCACTTTCTCCACCACCCAATAATCTTCAAAACCCACCAAACTAATAATTTGAATTTCTTCTTTCATTTATATTCATTTGATCATTAATTATTCCATACCATAAACTACATAAAACTTCATCATCAATCATCATCAGGGTCCGAGAAGAAAGAAAAGCGACAACTCATACCCATAAAAGAGAATAAGGTTAAAGAGTTTCTCGACTAGAGAAAAATCCTCAAAAAATCTTTAAAAAAGTTCCTGCAACAAAATAGACCGTGTAAGGCTGAATCCACAAAATTACATAAAACTTTTCTTTTCTTTCCATTTGGGTTATGAAAACCAAACCCTTTAAAAGTAAAAGAAAAACCTTTAACCACCAGACTAACTGATAAGTAACTAATAATTTATAATTTTATCATTTGAAATAGCTAGGAAAGCACTCATCTTGGGGAGGGCTACTACTTAGATGCTTTTCATTAGTTAATTTATCCACCTAATTCTCTTGTATAAATTTGTAGAATACAAGAGAATTATTATTATTATTATTATTATTATTATTATTATTATTATTATTATTATTATTATTATTATATTATTATTATTATGACATATATGAAAATAAAAAGTGGGATTTGTTGCAAAATTATGGTAAGCTCAATAATATCTCTAGTTGGATTGGGATGCCTTTTGTATTTCATCATCAACCATTCAGTGGAATCTCCAAAGCATCAGACGGTGGTTGTGTTCTTTAATTCAACGGCTAAGATTGCTCAGACGGATGATGATTATATCTGTGCGACGTTGGATTGGTGGCCTTCTGATAAGTGTGATTATGGTTCTTGTAGTTGGGGCATGGCCTCTCTTCTCAATCTGGTTTGTTTTTTCTTCTAATTTTTATATATTTTTTTATCATAAATTCTTAATCGCGACTATCTGTCAAAGAACCAACTCAACCAAAAATTTAAGTTGATGGTTGAGGCCCCAGAATATGTTATATACTCTAACACGCTGCCTCACACGAAAGCCCTTTGGGCTAGAAGTGTGGGTGGAATACAGGCTCTCCTCATACCTAGTGCTAAATATTCCACTTAAATGAGGGGTGGAATACAGGCTCTCCTCATACCTAGTGCTAAATATCCCATAATATCTTATATACACTAATACTATCTTACTGAGCTGACTGATATACATTTAATGTGTTAAAATAGTCACTTGTAATTTTAAAGTAATCAATTGAAAAAATTAACTGGTTACATGAGTCCATCAGATGATCACATGGTGAAAAGTTTCATATAAGACAAGCTTCTTTAGTTAGATTATGTAGTAGACTCGATTTTTTTTATATTTCAAATATATAGTATACGTCAACTTTTTGAGATTTCTTAAAAGGCTTATTTGTATTAAAAAGCTTTTAATTACAATTAATCCATAGAAGGTGGGTAAGGTGTTTGATAATAATAATAATAGTTAATTTAACATAAGATGACATAAACCAGATTTCAATTTACGAATTTGAATTTAGTTTATGTCATCTCATGTTAAATTAAGCTTTCAAATATATATAGTAGTAGAGTCGATTGATGAATAGTGTTAAAAATTAAATAGATAAACTAAATTAGTTAGTAAAGTATTATATTTTTAAAAGATTTATATTTATAATTTTTAAAAATTTAATCTATTAGCTTAATGCAATTGAATTGACAAATTCCGTGATTCACATTATACTAATTGTAAAATTATCACCACATTAATTATCATCATCTTCATCACACCCAATGTATCTCACTTATAGACAATCTATAGTCGGGATCTGAGGAGGAAAGATAGACGGCATCTCATACACTCGGCTCAAAAAGGTTCTTCAAAGAGAGGAACCTGCAAATATCTGAAATCCTGCATCTTACACGCACGTTAGCTAAACATAAAATTTAACTAACCGAAAGCATATAGTAAGCGACTTACACAACAAATAAAATACGTACAGATAATTAATTATAAGATAAATAGTTGAAAATCGGGTTTTGTTCAAATTTAACCGTAGCAAATATTATATTTTTCCTAGTTGGAATTAATAATAAGAAATTATGGCCACTAGACTTTCTACGTACTGCTTGCTTAGTATATATGCAACAATGATAATGGTGTTGATATCACGCTGATTTTGATTATCATTTGTTTATAACCAAATTATTATGCTACTTGTATTTAAATTTGAAGGATTAATTAAATTACACAAATTGTTGTGAGAGACGGTCTTTCCTAAAGACACATTAGATATATGGGCTAAATAGCCCAAGTAATACAAATTAGAGACAAAATTAAAATACGGGCCATTTATTTTGAGGTCGTCTCTTTAAAAAACAGTCTCTCACAAGAGTAGCTGATTAAATTATGGTATTTGTACTCAGCAAAATTTTTTTTTTATATATGGGTTGGCTAGGTTTTATATCTATTTACCATAAATATTTAAATTAAAATATTAATTTGATTTATGTGAAATTTAATTTAAGTTGTAGTTGATATTTGTTGATTTAAATCTCTATAAATAAATTATTAATAACTTTTAAAAAATAATAAACTTTTTTATCAATTATTATATTTTAATAGGACTCAATAAATGCCAAAAGCATCACCAATGTCCAATAAGGAGTATTAAACTTGATTTAATATACAAACAATAATTTATAAATAGAGGGTTGTATAAGAATCGAACTCACGATGTTATATAGGAAAATGCTACTTGTTCTAACTCTGACAAGACTAAGTTGTCATAATCATAATATTTTAGTACTATCTTTTATAATAACATTTTATCCTTTTTTATTGAAAACTTAAGAAGATATATTTTACTAAATTTAAGTTGGGTTAATTAAAATAAATCAGTTCATCAATTTAACAAGATAAATTGATGTAAAAGAGCTAGATTTAAATTAAACTAAAATACTAGCATAAATTATTGTATGAAACAGTCTCATTAAAAGATATATTCATATATAGATAAATAACTCATCTCATAAATATTATAAAAATATAAATTTCTTATTTGAAATTCGATATCCAGAACTTCTCTAAAAATTTAAATATTAATTTTTTTGTAATAGTAGTCCATATTCTTGATAGTGGCACACTATTGGATCTTGACAATTCTGGCGGCTCTAATTAAGATGAGTGATAGCCAACCATAGTTCCTTTTTAGTGATGCATTACATCATTAGACTAGATTAAATTAAAGATAAACCAATTACATGGTTGCTAAAAAAAGTAAAAAAAAAAAAAAAAAAAAAAAAAAAAAAAAAAAAAAAAACATTTTTTTTATTCATACTATTCTTTTATGAAAGTTCTTTGAATTGCTTTTGATTTACTATTGTAATCAAAAGTCATTTGGTCTCATTTGCTTTTAGTACAGAAATTAAGATATCAAATATAATAAATTAAATTGTTAAAATAATTATGTATTTAAAAATAAAAGAGAACGTATAAAGAGCGAATTGTTGAGATCATATTAAAAAACACGATAAATAACTTAGAATGGACTAAAATAAAAATATGGCAAATTTAAAAGTAGATATAGAATAGCATCATGAATATGATGACAATTGACAAGTGGTGATACCCACTTCCTTAATTAGATTAAACATTTCATTAACTTATTAATTAATATATGTTGACCTTTATTTATTTATCTAACTTGCACTTGAAAGTTAAAACTAAGAGCTACCTTATTTAAATTTCAATTAAGGCATTAATTATAAGACTATAACCATTTAAAATTAATAAGGCTAACCTTAATAAATTTTCCATTAATTATTATAAAACTATGAAAAATGATATATACAGCCTTTAGGGCTCTATATAAGAAAGAATTTTACATTTAATTTGCTTTGGAAACATAAACATTTAATTATAATTTATTATTTTATCTTTTATTATTGCTTGGAAATTAAATTTCATTAAATAAAAGATTAATTGTTTTTCAATTTTTAGATTAGACTCTCTTGAAAATTTAAAATTATTAATAATAAAAAGAATTTGTTAATTTTTATGTACAACCCTAAGGACCGTAAATATCATCACCCTAAATCTATAACCATTCTATTATACATTTAAGAGGGGTGGGGATTGTTAAACTACCCAATGTTCCTAAATTGTCATATCTAGATTTTAATAGTTTAAAAATTGAGTTAGGAGTATAATATGAGCACAAAATGTATTTTTAAATATAATTAATACATTTACTTCAAAATACAATTAATTTATATTTTAAAGATAATTTAAAGATAATATTCTAGTCTTGGGATTTCTTTTGATTATTTATCTTCATTTATTTATAGTAACTAATTACCTTAGATATGCTAGGAGGTGTCAGGTCGACTTTAAATCAGTTCAAAATCGAATCTTATGTCCATGTTGGTTTTTACATAATTGACAGTCCATATTTGATATCAAATCAAATCAAATTTAGTTACATGGTCGGGTAAATTTCAGATCATCGAGTCTGTTTTCTACGCCTCTAGAGATGCTTAAATTTTACTTGCATAGTAAATTCTAATTAGTATGTTTACTCTCATCTCTAGGATTTGAACAACACAATTTTGTCAAATGCAGTGAAAGGTAAGTTACAATATAGTACTTCTATTCTAAAACAAACAGCATGGATGTATTTGTGTAGTATGTATTGATGAAATCCTCTTCATTTTGCAGCATTTTCTCCCCTGAAAATCAGAATGGGTGGAACACTACAAGATAAGCTAACTTACCAAACGAACGACGAACAATCGTGTAATCCATTTGTCCGCGACAGCTCTCAACTTCTTGGTTTCTCGGAAGGTTGTTTGCCAATGGCGCGGTGGGATGAACTTAACAGGTTCTTCAAAGAAACAGGGTGTGTATTGTGTAGGCTCATAAACTTTCCTCCTGTCTTTAAAAACACAAAATGTTAAGTAATAGCTTCTCTTATGTCACAAAAGCAAGATAAGATACATTAATGATGAGATCTAGGTTAGACATATTCGATTCTTGTCATTTCCGGGTGATGCTTAGTTCGGTTCGTTAGCAAGTCCATTCGGGTCTAATGGTAATAGGAGTGGTGGGGGTTGATGAGAGTATGTCGGGGGTTTGGGGCTACTAGATGTGTAACACCTCGACCAATCGGACCGCTGGTGACTATTCATGAAGATTGTAGGTTGACCTCACCGACCAACACAAGTCTTTTCGTCGCATTTTGGCCTCACTCATTGCACCTAGAAAAACTTCCCAAATAGGTGATCATCCTAAGATTGCTCTCACCAAGCATGCTTAACTGTAGAGTTCTTAGAAATGAGCTCCTAGGAAAAGAAGATGCATTTTATAAATATAAATAGTCTATCAATCATTTTTAAAGCTCAATCTAGAGAGCTATGAATGACACGCATTAGTATGATATTATTCCCTTTGGGCTGAGCCCATTGCCTCATACTAATTCGAAATTAAATAACTTATATGTTTATCAATCTTTTTTCCTATGTGGGACTTGGGATGTACATTCAATAGTCTATATTTCTAATTCGAGTCGAGCAATCATGCATAGGCTTAGTTTTGAGATTTATTGGTATTTTGTGACTAGGGCTATTGTTACTTTTGGGTTGAATGCACTAAAGGGAAGGAAAATAAACCCAGATGGGTCAGCAGTTGGAGCTTGGGATCCTAGCAATGCTGAATACCTTATGAGATATACAATCAACAAGGGATACAATATCTATGGATGGGAATTTGGTAAGACATTCTAAAGAATTGAATTGTTCTGAACTTTTCTCAAACAATTTGAAGTACTTGTTCCAAATTGTTGATAGTTTGTTCATGTTCTGAACTACTGATAGGAAATGAGCTCAGTGGCAATGGAATCGGGGCGAAAGTAAAGGCTCAGCAGTATGCTTCTGATGTGAAAACGCTACGAAGTCTGTTGCAAAAGCTGTATGTAGGCTCTGAATCAAAGCCCATTGTGCTAGGGCCGGGAGGATTCTTTGATGCTACATGGTTTCCCGAGTTTATTGGTGAAACAACCAAGTCTCTACAAGCGATCACTCACCATGTCTATAATCTCGGTGCAGGTATGCCATCCCAGCAACAACATTTCATTACTTCAATGTCGTTAAATGACTCCGACTCCCACATACAGGGGGTTGGGAGGTCCGGATGTAAACAACATTACCCTTGTTAGTGATATCAAAGAGATCGTTTCCGATTAACCGCAAGTTCACATAAAAAAGAAGTGTCCGTAATTTGATGAGTTATTTTAGTATCATCATGATCATCGTATTCAGTGTATCCCGCTCATAGGAACTATAATCAGGGTCTGGGGAAGGAAAAAAGGCAGGTCAACAACCCATACCCATAAAGGAGAATGCGGCCAAAGAGTCTCTCGGCTCGAGAAAGCTCCTCAAAAAGGATGCGGCCAATGAGCCATTTTAGTATAGTCAACTATAATCCAAAATAGAAGGACTATGAATCTCTAGGTGACAACTAAATTTTTCTACTGGTTTGCAGGAGACAATAGTGACCTTATTGGTAGGATATTAAACCCATCTGTCCTTGACTCGGAAGCAAATGTATTCAGTACCCTCCAACAAGAAATTAGGCGTTCAGGGACTTCGGCTATAGCTTGGGTCGGTGAAGCGGGTGGCGCTTTTAACAGCGGCCGCAATCATGTGACAAATGCTTTTGTAATGAGCTTCTGGTAAACTTTCCTCTACATAAGCTACTGAAGTTTGTCTAATTTCCACTAGATTCCTAAGGCTGAAGTTTATGAGCTTTTGTTAACAAGAACAGGTACTTAGATCAGCTAGGAATGGCAGCAACCTATAACACCAAAACCTATTGCAGACAAACATTGATAGGTGGAAATTACGGGCTTCTCGACAAATCTAACTTCGTTCCAAATCCCGATTATTACAGGTATAGTTATGAACTGTTTAAACAGAATTTTCGGAAATGCACAATAAATTGCAGTTTTTACTAATTTGTGCGAGTTTTTGCAGTGCTCTACTCTGGCATCGGTTGATGGGAAAACAAGTTCTATCCACAAGCGTTACAGGGACGAGAAAGTTACGAGCCTACACTCATTGCTCGAAACAATCTGTGAGTACTACTATTTTCCATATTTGAGTCTGGTTTTCGGAACATGTCACTCAATTTCAGTATACAAAACAAAAGTATATGAAGAACTTGTGTACTAAAAATTAAAGGAAAATTTGTAAATTATACTATTTAACTATTGTTCATTGACTAAAATACCCCCAACTATTATTTAACCAGTATACTCCGAAGTATTGGGATACTTAACCTTGTATACCACCAGTTATTGCTCATTGACTCAAAATACCCTAAACAGCCGGTTGAAAGTAATGTGCATAGTGTTCAAGGTTAAGTATCCCAATACTTCGGGGTACACAAATAATAGTTGGGGGTATTTTTAGTCAACGAGCAATAGTTGAGAGTATTATTTACAAATTTTCCAAACTGAAAAGGAAGCAATCATATGGGATAAAAATAAATACCTTGAACATTATGAACTAGATTACTTCATGCATTCATCCTCATCTAAAGCTTCCCCGACAAGGCGAAGATTTATCTCACGTGCAATATTTATTCATTCAGCAAGGGATCACATTGCTCTTAATCAACATAGACGCCGAGGTGACATTTGAAGTCAACATAGCTACAGAAAATGGAAGTGTTTCAGTAGAAAATAGAGGCCCGTTTGCTCGGAAATCCAAGTTTGAGAAAATGCCAATAATCAATACAAGAGAAGAATACCACCTGACCGCGCCAAATAAGGATTTGAGCAGCAAGAAAGTGCTCTTAAATGGGAATGTTTTGACAGTTGATTCCTCCAGTGGTATTCCACCACTAAAACCTGCAATTGTAAATATAAACGAACCTATAGCTGTCGTACCTTTCTCGATTGTATTCGTACATATTCCGAGCATTGTTTCATATGCTTGTACATAGAAAAAGATACACATCAGAACAGGAAAGAAAATAGATATACTAAGCACAAATGTAACAAATATTAATCAATTTTGATATCACGGTAATCCCTATACTCTTAAAACATGTTTCTCTTTTCTCAAATGTGTTTACGAACATTCGTACCCGGCTTCAATGCTCAAAAACAATATTAAAATCAGAAGAAAGGCGTGCTTCAATCACTCGGTAAATTAGCAAACAAAATTCATCATACGGGGAAAATGGTTCCCCTTAAAACAATAATGTCGAGTCCTAGATCCTATGCTCATCATCAAGTTTCGTTGACGAAAAAAATTTCCCGAATACAAATTCTTATTGTCTTCTTGGGTAGATCGTTGCCGGGATTTCGGCTTGGATATGTTATGAAATTCTCATTTTACAATGACTCAATTAGCCGTTGCTGGCTCCTGCTGCAGTGCAGTAGGAAGCACTGGTCTCCAGGTAGTCCCTTCTGGGCTGTCCATCAGACCGATTCCCACTACAGCTAAGTCTTTTCTTATTGCATCTGACTTCTCAAACTCTTTATTTTTTCTTGCCGTGTCTCTCTCTTCTATCTTTTTCTTAACGTCAGCTTCGGATAACTTGGCACGTACCAGAGCCTTTTCTTTGAGTTGATGTAGAGCCTGCCACGAAACAAATAGAATAATATAAGGGCTGCCCACGAAACAAGGTTACAAAGTGAAAACTACAACTTGTATCTGCAATTTGCTCTTTCACAAAAAGATAAAGATATAAAAGCACGCGCACAAACAAAGCAAAATTGAGCGTTTCTTTCTGAGTATTTGAGCTGCAATTAATATTAAAATATCAGAAATTTCTACCTCGGCATAACTCGATGGCATCAACCCAAGAACAGTCAGAACATTGTTTATTGTCTTCTCTAAGGCTGCAAGTGATTCCATTCGCATCTCACGCTTCTTTCCCTGTAATGCGAAATATTAAAAAATTAATAAGAGCCTTTCTCTTTAGAGGCAAATACAAGAAAGCCACACCCCTAATAAGTTTATAATAGAGTAAAGGATAAGGAGCATAGAATAGTAGAAATGAATAGTCATAGATAAGTGCAACTATATGAAACTAAAGTAACTTGGCAGATTGGGATTAAAGGTGTTTAATGGGTCGGTTCGACCAACCAGTCAAGGGTCGGGTCACATTTTAATGGGTCACTAGTGGGTGGGCTCAATACCAGGTCGGGCCATCAACAAGCTTGGTGTAAAGGCCGGGCCGGGTCGAGATAGATAATTATAGGAATTTGTTGTGAAAAAAGTTCACCACTTTTTTTTATATTTTTTTATGATATTATTATATACATAGGTGGGTCGATCCAACAGGCCATAAAGTAAAATAAAAAAACTATTATATGAACTTTTAAAAACGGGTCAAAGTGGGTCGGGTTTAAACGGGCTTTGACCCGACACGTTGAGCACCTCTAATTGGGACGCTGCCCAATAACACAATATGATAATGACTTCATCTTTCATATAGACGGAAAGAAATGGGGATCAGCCAGAAACTGATATACCTTACGAGTATGGAGAAGATCATTGATGGTTTTCAATGGGTCAGAAAGTGCAGCAAGAACAACAGGCGTGTGAAGATCATCTAACATTGCAGTCAAAAATCCATTTTGGAAATCATTTATGCAGCTTGCAATATCATCGGGGATTGTGTCCTTTAAATTAGCTCTCCCATGCTCACTCAAAAGAACTTCGCTATCATACAATGTCTACATGTTGATTGCATAAAACAACATTTGTAAGAGGAGCATCGAGGAATAAGAATTGTACTATCTAAGTTTTCACATATCACATGCAAATAAAATTTTAAAAAGCAAACTGAGAAGAATTTAAAAAAGCAACATTAAATGAATTAAAAAAAGGAAAAACTAACATAAATAATCCAACATTTCTCCCCTTCACCGTGAATAATCTTACCTTTGGATTATTCCTTAATAATCCAACCTTTGCCCTTAGTTTTCTATCAGCATAATCTTTTATTTATAATTATTCAACCTTTGCCCTTAGTTTGCTATAAATATCCAGTTGTTGATAGCAAACTAAGGTCAAAGGTTGATTTATTAAAAATAATCTAAATTTGGGATTATTCATAGTGAATGGTTGAAAGGTTAGATTATTAATATCAATTTTTCCTCAAAAAAGTATCATTCAATTTAAAGGCGTTATAACTCATGCCCAAAGTTCAACAAGAAAATGTACTGGCTGTTTCAATATCTTATTATCTTCACAAAAAAGGAATGCAACAGCATTATATAGAAGCCCGGATACCTGGTATATGTAAAAAATGCGTTCTGAAGCAGTTTCTAGTAATACATCGGAGTAATTTACTGGAGAACGATAGTGAGTTCCCATCAAGAAGAGTCTCAAGGCAAGTGGGTGATAAAGCTCAATAACCTGGCAAAAAACCGAGAGCTTTATAGATCATTACACCAACCAAAAAAGACAAAGTTGAGAATATAATAGTTAACTAAAAGATCACAAAATTTAATTACTACGCGCTGAAAAATACATTTAGATAAAACTTTTTACCTGACGGATTGTAAAGAAGTTTCCAAGAGATTTCGACATTTTCTCTGAATCAATAGTGACAAATCCGTTATGAATCCAATACCTTATATGACTTTCACTACAAGCAGCACAGCTTTGAGCTATTTCATTTTCATGGTGAGGAAACATAAGGTCCATACCACCACCATGTATGTCGAAAGTGTACCCCAAATAAGCAGCACTCATAGCACTACATTCAATATGCCAACCGGGTCTTCCAGGACCCCATGGACTTTCCCAAAAGGGCTCTCCTTCTTTAGCAGTCTGCACAATTAGTATTGATTAATAAGAAATCATAGATCAAAACCCACCGAAACAAACCTATGTTGCGAAATTTTGATGCAAATTCCTATATTTTGAAGATTAACTTCTTTAAATCGACTAACTAACAACAGCAGCTAGCTATATGCAGGCTGCTGATTTATTGAAGCATACTTACTCCAAAAAATATCAATCTTGTTTGCATGTTTTAGATTTGAACCGTTAAAAGTAAACGACAGCAATAATGCTAAAGACTTAGTTTGGAGTGAGAGAGCATGTATGTAAGGAACCTCCATTAGAATGTTTCGAGTAGTATTTAAACACTTAAAGAGTGTGTTTGTGAGTGATCGCATAATATAATCGTTAGATTATCATAGAGTAACAAAAACCATCTAATGTGGGGGAGAGTACCTTGAGGCTTGAGGTACCTATAAAACACTCATTTTTACGTCTTGCTTGCATTTTTTGTTTTGTGTGTGTGTTGGATTTGTTTCTTCACCCTCATTTCTATTTTCTATATTTTTTGAGTCTAATTTCACAGCAATATATCTTCACATTCAGCATTTATTGAATCCACAATCAATTCTGAGTTCTTAAAACTTTCAGAGAGATAATAGAACAAATGCAATTTAAGTACTTACTTTCCATAACGCAAAATCAGCTGGATCTCTCTTTCTTGAATCGATAGCCACTCGCTCACCTGCTCGATTATCTTCCAATTTTCTCCCAGACAATCGTCCATATTCAGGAAACTTATGAACAGAGAAGTAAACATCTCCATCCACACAGTACGCAAAACCATTATCAATAATCTGCAAGACGGAAAAAAGGAGATTATATAAGTGGACTCGGATCTATTCTGCCAAAATAAGTTAAACAGCATAAGTAAGAAAAGCAGCATTCATAGTTGGAGATATGCAATCCTTCTGAGCTAGAATGAAAAAATGCTTTTTCGCCAACTATGACGTACTATATCCTGCCACCACCAAAAAAGGGGACGGGGCCGCGGAGGGGAGCATATTTTAATAGGGACTTTGATAAGGAAATTACCTGCTTAATCATGTCTATAATTTGTGGTATGTGATCCGAGACACGAGGTTCCACTGAAGGAGGTAAACAACGAAGATAAGTCATGTCTTGAAGAAATTCGTCACAGAAACGACTGCTAAGTGAAATTGGATCCTCTCCAAGTTCATTGGCTCTTACAATTATCTACAGAATTTGAAAATTCCATACTCAGGTATCCTGTCAGACACATATAAGATCACAATTGGCTCGTACTAATTAATGTGTTGCACGAAAAAAAAAGCTACCACTATGATAAACGGGCTTGATCCGTGGAATTTAAGTATTAAGACAAAGCTATAATTATACATAAAATCCATGACGGTACTAAGAGGAATAGTTAGAAGGATAGCGGAATATTGTGGATAGTGGATCGGAATCAATTTATAGCCACGGAAACTCAAAGGAAGACGCTTAACTAAATTTATTAACATATCATGATGCAGCTTCTTAATGGTTAGCTAACCTTGTCATCAACATCAGTGAAGTTACGAACATAAAAGACTTCATAACCCAGATACTTGAGACACCTGCCAAATAATTAGTTAGCACGGGAATAGCACTAATAAGCCACTAGTAAGCCACTATAGAGAAATTTGAATAACTCGTTCACAAGCCAAGAAGAAAACGATTGTTTGTGGTAGTCAAACTAACAACCAACATTTTGCCATAAAATAGAGACATTATATCAGTTTCACTGCTTATTGCCACTATTAAAGTTAATTATCGAAAAAATCCCATTATTTCTCCGTCGTTTCTAGAAAGGCAATTAGTTTCAGCCACAATACTATTTCTTTTATTTGGTTCTTTCACAAGTTCACATCATGAAAACTAGAAATCAGGGAAACCATGAACAAAAAATACATTGCCACAATGTCAAAGAACTTAACGGCCCGTTTGGTTAATGTACTAGATGATGGTAATCGGAATAATTTATATTATAAAATTTCATAAAAGTTTCATGTCATTACCATGGTGATGAAACTTTGATCACAAAAAAACTTTTTGTTAACAAATTTCCATTACCACCTAAAACCACCTCTCCCAATGGTCACGCATTGGAATGAATTTTATGCAGAAAATGAGATGATTGAAATTGGACAAGCATGGAGATCAAGGTAGGCAAGAGATTTTTCAACCAAAATTACACTAGTTTCCATTCCCAATACCACTATTTACCACCAACCAAACGAGCCGTTAATATCAGTGAGGCATATGAAAGACAAAAAAAATGATACAAAATGCCACAGAAGAGGGAATTTCAAACAACCACATGAAATTCTTAAGTTTTAAAGAACCAATAATCAATATTCCCCAACTGAAAATCAGCCAACCTCAAACTTATATATCAAATCATGTAACCATATCCATTCAACAAACTATGGAGTTACATTTCAAGTTAAAATGCAATAGAGTATTCATCTTTTACATATAAAACATATAATTTTAGCTGCATAACCCAATTCACACCACTTCCTATTCATTATAAACATCAAAAATTGATTACTGTCCAATACATTCAATACCCACCAATAGAATCTCATACATTATAAACATCAAAAAAGAGTTACATTTCTGGTTGAAATGCAATAAAGTATTGATCTTTACATATAAAAAATATAATTTTAGCTGCATAACCCAATTTACACCACTTCCTATTCATTATAAACATCAAAAATTGATTAATGTCCATTAAATTCAATACCCACCAATAGTATCTCAAATATACATTATAAACTTCAAAAAAGAGTTACATTTCTAGTTGAAATGCAATAAAGTATTCATCTTTTACATATAAAACATATAATTTCAGCTGCATAACCCAATTTACACCACTTCCTATTCATTATAAACATCAAAAATTGATTAATGTCCAATAAATTCAATACCCACCAATAGAATCTCAAATTTACATTATAAACATCAAAAAAATCACAAAAAAAGGCCATTTAAACAAAAATTAAATCACTAAAAATCAAAATAGATGAAGGGTTTCACCTGTATAGAACATCAAAGGTAACATAAGCTCTAGCATGACCAATATGACTAAAATCATAAGCAGTAACTCCACACACATACATTCCAACTTTTCCATCCACTTTAGGCTTAAACAACTCCTTTTTCCTACTCATTGTATTAAACAACCAAAATTCTTTCTTGATTCCACCCTCTAATTCCCCAGTATTGGAATCACCCACCAAATTATTATTGGTATTGTTACCATTAATTGAAGCCTGAGAACAACCCAATGTAGAAAACGAACGAACCCTTTTGTGGATTGCATAGTTTTTGATGGTTTTGGAGAATTGAGAAGGGATTTGAAGTGGGGTTTTGGAGAAAGAAAGAGGGGAAAAATGGGGTGGGAGAAAGGGTTTACAGAACCTCACAAGGAGTACCATTTTTCTGGTTTGAAGGCTAATCAAGATGTGATTTCACAAACTCGGCCGATTGTACTTGTTAATCTTGTGGAACTCCTAAGTCCTACCACTCATGTTATAGAATTTCCGATACCCTTATTTGTAAATCACCATAAAAAAAATATATTAATAATATAGATAAAATGAAAAGATAACTTAAAGTCCGCAACCCATATAATAGCCCGGTGGAATACCGGCAATGCTATGGAAAAGATTTGTATGGAATCTTTCCCATCAAGCCTTCAAACCTTGGTGACTCTTGATTTGCAATAATAAGCTGCAGGTTATATTCCAAAAAAAAATCCTCAAAATCCTACGCTATCAAATTCTTCTATGCTATGTTTGGTAACTTGGAATTCATTTTCAAATGTTGAATTGGATCAGATACTATGTTTGGTAAATCTTGAATTTGAAATGGGGAATTGGGTCAATTCCATAGACTTACAATAATAATGTAAATTTTGGTCATATAAAAAAATTTACAAATTCCAAGCATATAGGGGTCATTTACAATTCTTGAATGTGAATATCAAAATTAAATTCCCTATTTTCAAACAAATTCTATGTTACCAAACACCACCCTACGTATTTATGATTTGCTAATATTAAAAATTATTGTTATTTACTTAGATTACCTCTTACTCCCTCCGGTCCAGTTTAGATGTCCCATTTGACTTTTGGCACTATTCACTCATCACTCTTAATTTGTATTTTACTCTTAATCTATAAGTTAAAACATAATCATGTGGGATCTTGTTTGATTCGTCTCAATACAAGGATTATTAATATCAATTTTTTATAACTTTTGATTAAGAATAATTAGAGATATTAAGGGTTAAAATGTTGTCTCGGCATATGTGAAAAGTCAAATGGGACATCTAAACTGGACCGGAGGGAGTATAATTTTTCCACATGGTAGCATCTAGTTTATATACTATCTAACTGTCGTAGCATTTTTCGCTAAATTCTTGTTTATTCCTTTTTAATTCATCATGTTCTAAGATTTTTCATAAATTCAAAAGGTGCATTCCAAGCATAAATACATATTTATTTAATTGTTACAACATTTAAGGGCGTTGATGAATTAATCGGTGAATTAAAAGTAAAAATGTTGAATTAAACATTTGAGAGTAAAAACGGGATGCTACCATGTGGAAAAATCTTACAAAATGATAAACAGAAATTAGCAAAAATTAACGAAAAAATGCTATGAAAGTTTGATAGTGCATAAACTAGATGCTATCATGTAGAAAAATCTTACAAAAATACTACCACTGACGTTTTATGAAAATTAAATGGCCACTACCATGTGAATTTTTTTTTATTATGTCATTAAATGGTTTTTATTTTTACTTATAGTTATTGGTATGATTTACACTTCTTTCTCAACCTTTGGCTTAGGGTTGAAGGTTGAAACCTAGGATATTTTGTATTTCATACTATTCTGATGTAATATTATATTTTGTTTTTATTCATCCATCATTCTTAATTTGTAATAGTTTTTAATCAATCACTATAATTTGTAATTCATTATAATAGACAAAAAAGAATAATGATAAAATAAACAAAATCAAAAAGATAATTTAAACTATTAAAACTTCCATCCTATCACATTCTACCACATAAGGGTGATTTGTAACTTCACAAATAACAGTTATAACTTCACAAATAACTGTTATCTTTTTCCTTAATTTGTATGTGCTCTCAATTTTTAAGCTAAAAAATAGTAGAGTGAGATATCATGTGATTCATTTTAATGTACTTTCTCCGTTCTAAAATACTCGCTACATTGCAATTATTGACACTATTTATCGATCAAGCTTATTTTACATATTGCGGCTAATGTGTAGAAAAAATATAGTCAACTAAGATTTTATTTGAATCCTTTAATCCCATACTTTCTTAATTTTCATTTTTTATAGGAAAAATTCTAAAAAACTACCTTATCTATACCCATTTTTTAAAAAACTACCTTTTATAAAAATTCTTGCAAAGAACTACCTTATGTAATACATTGTTTTGCAAAAGACTACTTAGTGCTTAAATCCGTTAGTTGACTGGCAAGATTAACCGTTGACTATCACGTGAGAGGCACGTGAGCTATTAAAAACCCACTTTTCTCCTTCCTTGAAATGTCGACACACACAGCAACATCCCAAATCACTTCTTCCATCTTCCACGTCTAAAACCCTAAAATCAATCTAACCCCATTCATCATTTCTTCCTAATTCTTTCAATTTATATCTATTTCAATTGCTCACTAATGTTTTCGCCTTCTTCAACAGCAACATGGAGCTCCACACTCACATTTCTCAAAACAGAAACTAGAAGAGAGCAACTAACAATAGCATCTCTAGTCACTAGTAGCAGCAACAGACCAGAAGAACAGAGCATCAAATTCAGCACAACCAGTAAAGGAGAACACCAAGTGCACTTAGCAGCAATCATTAATGCCTCTTCACTGGAGATAATGCACAGAAACACCAAAATGAGAAATATATTATGGCACTCATTTATGATTCATCAAGTTCAGATAGATAATAGACATGTAAAACATTCAGTTGCAAAAAGGTTCAATATATGAAATCAGATATAAATGCTATCTTTGTAATATTGCCTAGAAAGAAAAGTTCATATTTTAATAGAATCTGAAGGATAATCTATTAAATTTCAGGCTACGTAATTTCACAATTATAACACTTACTCGTTCTTTTCTGAAGGAAATGATTCTTTTCTGACTCAAGCCCATGTATTCGCTTCACTTGCATCAGAGTTTCAATTACGTCTAGAGCAGAATCCTTCAACAATTTTTGAACATCAGGCAACCTCCAGTTGATGTAACTCCTGGCCACATATATCCTGATCAAGTGATCCAAAGAGGGTATTCCAATGTAGAAAGAATTCTTAGTTATGGTTGACCATGCCTGTTCCTTCAAGGGAACCTTCTCCACTAGCCTCTTAAGAACTGGAGGGTGAAGCATTAAAAGTGGGTTTTTAATAGCTCACGTGCCTCTCACGTGATAGTCAATGGTTAAATTTGCCAGTCAACTAACAGATTTAAGCACTAGGTAGTCTTTTGCAAAACAATGTATTACATAAGGTAGTTCTTTGCAAGAATTTTTATAAAATGTAGTTTTTTTAAAAAAAAATGGGTATAGATAAGGTAGTTTTTTAGAATTTTATCTTTTTTATAATGTTAGATTTAAATGTGTAGTTCTTCTAGTTTTAATTAGTTGCTACGGATAGTGACATTTTTAGATATATATCTCAATATATAAATGATCAAAATAATACATTGAATTGCGTAAACAATCACATGTAGGCATGTAGCAAGTATAGTAGAACGTAGAAAGTAAATTTATTAACATCAACCTTTTATAATTTTTTGTAAAGCTCAATCATAAATATTTAAAATTAAAATAACACGTCGACAACTATGAAAGACAAAAGGAACATTTGATTGAAATAGATGGAGTATGCTCAATTCAGAAATGTTCAAAACAAATCCAACTCTAACAATTACATGATTTTGTATAACCAAGCCTAACCTCGACCTAACCTAAAAATGAATTTTGCGATGTTACTAAATTCACTATGGACACAAAATTTCAACTTTAAGCTAATTTTTTAAAAATTGCAATCGACCTGAAGATCCAAATGAATAAACGAGCTGGATGGATCAATTTACTAACTAGTCGGCTCCTATGAGGCTATGAGGTTATAGAGGTGTTCATTTGGATTATCAGGTTGATTTCGGGTCAGGTGTTTTGGGTCGGTTTAAAATCGGGTTTTGTGTTCATATTGGTTTTTACATAATCGTAAATCCATTTTTAAGTCGGGTCAAATTGGATTCGGTTATAATATCAGATGTCTACCGAATCATCGGGTCTATTTTAAACGCCTAGGCTCTATGGGTAGTGCTTGCTTGTTGCTTCGCTTTCCCCTAATCGATTTCCCAGGTAATTTTCCGCCTCTTCAATCTTGAATCCCTTTTGTTCTTTGAACAAATTACTAAAAACTTATTCCTTTGCAATCTCAACTTTAATTTCATTAGCAAATTCATGTTTTCTAATCATCCTGTAAATACTTCATATCGTTTTCAATTCCATGTAGATCTATATCAATTTGCAATTGATTTTGCGGTAAGTGTTGGGTTTCCTTTTTTAACAATTTTGGGTTTCTTTTTCATCTTGAATTCAGCGTAAACCTATTGTTCTGTTAAATTCTCATGGAGTAAACACATTATTCTTTGCATTTTCTTCAATTACTGCAAAAGTTTGTATGCTTTTTGTCTTGTATTATTCAGTTTAGATCGAATTTGATGGTACTTCATAGTATATACTTTACTATAATGATGGGTTGTTGCAATAAAATTTTTTTTCTTTTTCATTCTATCTTATTTTGTGATTGAATATTGATATATTTTAATGGCTATTTTATTTAATTTTTGCTTATTGCAGGGGTATATTATCGGTTAGATTTTGAAAAGTAGTATAAATGATGAAACATTAGTGCGACTTGTGGCAACTGGCAAGTGGCAAATATGGCGGGAGGTGAGTGGTATATGTTATGCAACATTAGTGCGACTTTATTCATGGTTACACTATACTCTGTTACATTAAATTAGCAACTTTTGTCCTAAAAAACTCTCACATTGAAACTTTTATCAAATTCAATGGGATATAGGAGTATACATTACCATAATTATGAAATTTTTTTAGTGAGTTTTGTATTTATTAGTGACAAGAGAACATCACATTAGAAAAATAAATTAGAAGTTAATAAAAGAATCAAACATGCATGAATAGTGCAAATGCTTCTGCTGTTTAATTTGGTTTTTAGCAGATTACTGTTTATGCTACTTGATTATCTGTTATTTTTTTATATTACGCAATGAAAGGGTTAGGAGAGAATCGAACCTAAGATCTTACCATCGCTCTAAGCCTCCAACTGAGAGAAAACCTGATTCTCATTATCCGTTATTAAAAAGAGTGCCTTGGTACAGAGGTTCAGATATCGGCTTTTTTGACTGAAAGGTCATGTGTTTGCAGAAATGTAGGGCAAAGTTTACTCCATTACACCTATGTGGTAAGGGACCCGAACGCTTGCTCTCCGTGGAGGCTTTATGCTCCGGGTTGTATAGACTTAAATTTTAATCGAGATCATGTGGTGTTCAAATGCTAGAAGTAAAATAATATGGATAGTTGGTGTTATTATTGGAGTCATGTGCATAAAATAGAAGTTGTTTTGTGGTCAACTAAGGGAAATCTTCTAAAGCAGTGTTAATTTTGTTGTTTTTAGATTTGCTGTTGGATGTTAAGGCACAGGAGATATTGGGATTTCAGAAGAACCAAGTTCTGTTTTCTGAATTACTAGCTTTTGATACAGTACTGAATAATGTTTATGAAACTAGTTGCCCCAGCCCCGAAGATTATGCCAATAGAAGAGATATGGTTCGTATTTTTAATGAAATTGCGAAGGAAATGTATGGTAAGTTTACCATCTTCTTTGTGTAAATTTACTTTTTCCCAATACTCAAGTGGTTTCGTTGTAAAAAATTATTCTAAACCTCTTTTAGTGGAATAAGAGGTAGTATATTGTTTGTTGATCTGGTATTTTTAGATGCTCTATAGCATGATTATGGTGGGAAAATCTTGTGATTTCTAAATGATGCTTCTTGAATGTATGTGTTGGTCAAAATTTCATATTATCCATACCAAACTGGTTAGTAGTGTGCATGAGTTGATATTGATTATTCTTGTTTTTCTACATGTTTCTCGTGATATCATGTGGCGAGCTTTGTATTGTTTTCTGTCAGTGAAGCTGATTAATTAGATGCTTGTAAGGGTTTTCTGTTGTAAACCATATTCTGCCTATGAACATAATCAAAGGTTTCAGAAGTCTGAATCTTAGGCAAATCGACTTTTCAGGTTCTCGTTATAATTTTTTTAGGACTGATCTTTTGTTTCAGGTGATCATGGTAATTGTCCTACCGTGGAGAGCTTTGGCTCATTCTCGATGGATATGTTCAATGCTAGAAGTGATCTTGATTTATCAATAAATTTCAGCGACAAGGTGTTTGAGGCTGATCGTCGGACAAAAATAAAGACCCTGAGGAAGTTCGCGAATAAATTTTATAAACTTCAAAGTAAATATCTATGAAACATTCTTTTACTTAATAGTTTTTGCCCCGTAGTTAATTCTTTAAGACATGCTTGCTTAATATTCTTATTATAGGTCATGGTGTGATTTATGTAATGTATGGATTGCATCTATTCAAAGTTTCCATTTTTTGTCTATTCAAAATCTGTATAATTTAGTGTGAGTGCGTCGTGGGGGCGATATGGGCACCAATATTTTGAGACAGCCCTTGTCTCTTCAAAACAGAATGCACAAGAAAACTAATGAAACATGTTTGAGGGACAGCTTCGAGTGCTGTCCAAACTCCTACCCAACTTTGAGTGTTGGGGAAACTCATTTCTTATTCAATATTTCCAAATGAAAGACGATTTTCAAGTCTAATACATGATGGCCTTATATAGTTTATTTTCTAATGCCACCTAAGCCCTACACTTAAAATAAAAGACACCTAAGCAACAATATTAAAACTCAAAACAGAAAATAGAATCTAATTATAATAAACCCCTATTAAGCCACCGGTCCCTCCTTTCTTCTTTGATAGGTTTTAAAAACCCTCGGGACCGTGGGTGTTACATATTCTCAGTGGCTTTAACTATGATCATGCATGTGTATAAAGTATTCTGTGTAGTCGTATGGACTAGAGTTATTGCAACAAATATTAGTTGTTGTCCTTTTATCGCTGTATGGAGTTGATAAATTGATATGTACTGAGGATTTTGTTTGAAACTTCTTTGATTGAATGGCTATCCATTGAGGGAATTATTAGGTACTACGTGTACTAAAAAGCAGAATATTGCTATGTATTGACCTTTAGGAGAGGCATGAACGGAGCTACATAATAATGCAGTTAATAATATCTTAAAAGTGAGAGTTGCTAGAAGATATCTTCGAGGAATTAGTGGAAACTAGCTCTACTAAATGCTTTTAGCTAGAGATAGCTTGTGCAAGAATCCTAGAGTGTATCATAGATAAGGGATCAAAATTGATTTTCTTAATTATAAATTTGTGTTATAGATAGGTTAAAAAAGTTTAATCTTTATCAGATGCGACATCTCACATTGATATGTTTTGGTTCATGTAGCAAATCTCATATTGTTGGCATTAAGGCTTTGGCTTTCTCTTTGTTATATTTGGAACAAGAGTATTATAATTTGAGTTTAAAGTTGTTATTAATGATCACAAATTCTTACTTGTGACTGTTTTTTGTAAAGACGGCTTTCAAAAGCCCAGCCCAAATCAAATTATTGTAATTTTAAAAAAACTGACGCGTGCGTGTGAAGTGGAATGTGAAAAGTCACATAATATATTTGGGGTTATAACAACATTTATATTCAGTTATAACATAATATATTTGGTGTTATACCGGCATATATTTAGGGGTTATAACATAATTTGTTTGGGGTTATAATAATATATTTGAAGTTAATATATATATATATAGGGGTAGGATCAAGTGAAAACACTTAAAGTGGTGAAAACTGAAAACCAGACAGAGGTATACATATTGTAGCAAAAGGGGTACATATTATCTTATAAGGTGTACATATTTTTTGTGAAGAAAAAAGTTCATATTATTTACAAAAATGCCATCAAAATATGTACTCCTTTTAAGCACATATGTACACTATTTAGCAGATGTCTAATTATTTACAAAACTGCCACCCAAATATGTACTCTATTTGACCTTTTATGTACCCCTGTTTTCAGTTTTCACCATTTTAATTGGTTTTCACATGATCCAAACTATATATATATATATATATATATATATATATATATATATATATATATATATATATATATATATATATATATATATATATATATATATATATATATATATATATATATATATATATATATATATATATATATATATATATATTATATGGGGTTATAATAGCCTATATTGTTATCTATATATTGTTATTACTTCAAATATATAATGTTATAAGCCCAAATAAATTATGTTATAACTCCTAAATATATGCTGGTATAACACCAAATATAACCCCAAATAAATGTTATTATAACCCCAAATATATTATGTGGCTTTTCACATTCCAGTTCACACGCGCGTGTCGGTTTTTTTTTTTTTAAATTAACATAAATTAGATTTGGGCAGGGCTTAAGAGTCGTCTTTAGAAAAGACGGTCTCTCAAGAGAGCCTGATTAGTGATTTGAAACTTTGTTTATCTCTGGATGTTGTAGCATGGTAAATATTATTTGTAGAAACAATGTGCATAGAATTCTATGTTGATGTGTGGCCATGGTAGATGGTATTGAAAATTTAAAAACTAATCGAACAAGGGATTGGGGCTAATATTCCCCAAGACAATTTGTATCTAAACAAGAAATACTTCATTATCATGAGATGTTTTCTGATCTTTTTGTTTTGCTGATGTGATCAAATACTCCTACATCCAGTAATTATCATTGTTTTAGTTTCTTGTTTCCATGCTTGATTGACCACAGACCACCTCAACAATACGCAGGGGCAGGGCATGTTACTACTGTGGAGCTGATCTTGTCGGCCAGGGTCCCTGTATTAAAAGTTACAGATCGAGGGTCTGGAATTGATTGTGATTTCTCTGTTGGAAACAGGGATGGTATTTCCAAATCCCAATTTGTGCGCCTGATTTCGGCTATTGATGAAAGGTTTCGAAAGCTAAGTTTTATGGTTCGTGAACTCTCTCATTTTGAGTGATCTACATCATCGCTTTGATAATAGAATGAAAGTAGCTTGTTTAAACACTTCTCAACAAACCATAAGGCAGTGATACTTGTAAGATAGTAAATGATATCAGCCACTAGAAGTTGCTCACATATCATGGTGACACGATGCGTAAAAGTTACATTTGACGCGTTGGGAATTTTATGCTATTCATTGTCTTGTTTGATCGCCCTTTCTCCATGCCTTTTATTCGCCACTAGCATTGTATTTTTTTTTTCCTATCTAAAAATGATAGAAAAGCTAGAATGTATTTTAAGATGAATAATATAGGATACACTTAGCTGAATGGAGTTAACTTTTTACTGGATGTCAACACCTTTCAAGTTGAATGCCTTGTTTGAAACAATACTAGATATTCTGATTAGGCTAATAAATTTATTGGGTGAATTTGGGTTTTCAGTTAGTTGGCAGCTGACATGTGCAATTTTCTGTGTTTTTTACATACTACTTTGTTTCTGCAGTATCATGAAATTGAAAACTAGAAAAACATGGAGCAATGGTATTAATCATGCGATCTGTTAAACCTTTTCATATGCTACCAATTATGCAGATTAAAGCTTGGGCTAAGGCGCATAATATCAACAGCTCGAAAGATGGAACACTTAATTCTTTATCACTTATATTGTTAGCGGCATTTCATTTGCAGGTTTGAGGATTATTTTGTTATCTAAAAAAATCAACTTCACCTCTAACATGCTTTTTAGAAAGTGAAATTAGAGGACAAAGTTTTAATTAGAGATATCATTATGCAGTTTGAATAGCTTGTGTAGTTTTAGTGCCTTTGAACATGAGAACTTTGGATCTTGATCTTCTTCAAAACGGTCTTTTTGTGAGCTCATGCTTGTGAAGATCCCCCCTATGTAGTACTTAGGCAACTCTAATTTGCATATGCAATTCTGATAATCCTAGACTTACACGATATTTGAATAGCAAAATAGAAGAGAAAAAGGAAGGGGAGGGGAAGAGAGGGTTAAGGCTCTATAGTTTGTTTAGGAAGGAAGGGGAGGGAAAAGAAAGAAAGATCCATTTTCCTTCCAAATCTTTCCTCTTATCGAGAGATTTTGATGTTAACAAAATTAAGGGCCTTAATCCTTCCAAATCACTACCTTCCAAACCCGTCCTTCCAAACAAGAGGATTTTTCATCCCTCCAAATCCTTTCCTTTTTTTCCCTCCATTTCCTTCAATCCAAACCTGACCTTTAATAAATTAAGACCAGAGCTCACTATTTTGAGTTAATGCTTCTTCAAGACGGTCTTTTTCTGAGCTAATGCTTGTGAAGATTCCCCCTACGTAGTATGTAGGCAACTCTGATTTGCATATACAATTCTAGTATTCCCGACTTAAATAGATTAAGGCCAGTGTTCTCTATTTTCAAAAATAGTGAGCTTTGGCCTTAATTTATCTAAGTCTGGGATTATCAGAATTGTATATGCAAATCAGAGTTGCCTACATACTACATAGGGGGGGATCTTCACAAGCATTAGCTCACAAAAAGACCGTTTTGAAGAAGATCAAGATCAAAAGCTAAGACATTCTCACATTTAAAGGCACTAAAACTACACAATCTATTTTAACTGCATAATGATATCTCTAATTAAAACTTTCTCCTCTCCTCAAAATTCACTTTCATGAATTCTTGCAGACTCGAGACGTCCCTATATTGCCTCCATTTTCTGCCATTTTCAAAGGTAATTGTTTTCTACGGTTCACCACTAGGAATCTTTTCATAAATGGCTTTGGAGGGTGATATAGGAATTGCGTGATAAGTAATAATTAGTAACTGGTTAGTTAGAGCCTTAGAGGAATAAGTAGTAGAGGTAAATAATATAATTGGAAGGGGAAGGGTAAGAGAAAGATGTGCAATCATTTTGTAATAGATTTTGGATGAGTTCTTGACTCGTTTTTTGGAGAGCCACAAAGTGAGTCAAGAACTCATCGAAATTCTATTACTAAATGATTGAATATCTCCTAGCCTTCCCCTTCTTTTTATACTATTTCCTTCTGATTCATATTCCTCTAACTAACCTATTCATGACAAATATTCACTTCATATTATCAGAAAGTACACATTTAGTGAAATAAATAAGACCTGGGGGTGGGTTGGTGGCTACCTCATTCTCAATGCGTGATATATTTATGCTAGATGTGTAATCATCAAGGAGTAAGGACAATATTCTGGCTCTAGCTAAGGCGCTGTAGACAGCTTTCAAGTGCCAAGTGCAATTGCCTTAGCCAGACCGAAAAAGCTTGCATTCGTGGCATTCGACATTAGTTGACAACCTTTTGTTCTGCTACAAACATTATTATGGTTATACATCATTCCTCACACAGTATATGCTGTTGCTGGGTTAAAGACAGTCCCATAATTTCGCTATTTTGGTGTTGATATATATTGTACTTTTTATACTCAGATGAGATGGACCTTGTGGCTGTCGAGAAAATTATTCCTAGTTTTTATAACTATGGGGAACGTAATAGAGAATCTCTCGCTGAGCTCTTTGTATCTTTCTTGGTTAAGGTAATCATGGTTTTGAATTATGATACTGCCCCTTTCCAATTTATAACTTATAAGACATGTTTTACAAAAATTTTTTTGACAATATAAGTTATTTTACAAACCTTTTTCATATCTAGTAATCCAACATATTAAATTTCTCTATTTCTAAACTAGAGTGTACGCTGTTCTATACTCATTAGTCCCCCTGAGTTTGTTACAAATGCTAACTCTTGCTTTTTTAATTTTTGGGTGGATTTAGAGAATAAGATAAAAGGTTTACATGTGTGCATGAGATGAAAAGAGATTAAATGAGGATGCGAAAAGAAGCAAGACTGAGGGGTCATATCGTTAAAAAGGAAATGTAACAAATCTTGTTGGACGGACTGAACTGGGGGGTATATGCTATGATGTACAAACCTTTGAACACTCTTGTAATGAAGCTGCTGGTGGTGCGGTGTGTGTGGATAGGCAGCTGCTGGTGGTGGGTGGTGCAAGGGCTGTTTGGTGGGTGCAGCAGGGGCTGTTGGGGGTGAAACATAGTACAAAACAGTGAGCAAGTAAAAGAGATTGAGGGAAATATTACTAATTGATTGATTAAGCTCTTCAAGTGGCTTTCACTCCAAAATAGTCTTAGGCATTACACATTTCAAAAGATGATCTTGCACATCACAATCCCCTAGTATATATAATACTACTACTCATCCAAGTTTCTCTAAAAACAGCAAACATACTCCTAAAGTACCAACAACAAGTACTATATTAGGTAATACAAGTTTCCACCACTCATACATGTTATCCTTGCTTGTCCTTCTTGTCCCCCCTCCTAGAGTAAGTAAATCTAAGCTGTGGTCTCCGTTTTTGTTTCATTACAACTCTTTCATTTGAAAAGGAAGCAATTATGAAAAATCTGTCCTGACATCTGCCAACTATCAATTCCTTAGGATGGTTCCCTCTGCACTCCAAAGAGCAGCTGAAAACAAAATTTTTTTATAAAAAGCTACTTTCCATACTCTTATCCCCTTTAAAATAAAGCCGAAATTGTCATAAATAAATCAATCTTTACTCGGTCCGCTGAAAATACACCCAACTATTGATTATTTTTAAATAAACCCACCTGTTCAGTATAATTGAAAATAAAACCCAACTATTGTTTATTCCTATTTGCTTGATCACAATGAAGCTTTAAAGATGTTTATAAATAATAGGTGGATTATTTTTAACAAATATATTTAATAAGTGGATTTATTTAAAAACAAACAATATGTGGATTTATTTTCTGCGGATCAACAAATGTTGTTTTATTATAGACAACTTTCCTTGAAATAAATTACACGCTAGTGGCGTTTTGCTGAAAACTTTGTGTGTGCAATTTCGAAACCTTTTTGAAAATCTTTATGCGGTTCATATCTTTAATACCTGTTTTTAATTATTTTTCCCTGTCACTGTAGCTCGAATCAGTGAAAACATATTGGACGAGGGGACTTTGTGCTAGTACCTATGAGGGGTCTTGGAAATTTGTAAACTGGAAAGCAGCGGGGGCTATAAGAGTAAGTTGCTGTCTATATCATCTGAATTCTGAATGTTGTGCCCGTCATTTTCGTTAAGCTTGCTAATGGCTGGTTCTATGACTTCAAACTTGTCCATCGTACAGATTGAGGATTTTACGGACAGATCTGAGAATACTGCGAGAGCAGTGAAACCAGCTAAGTTGAACGAGATATATTCATGCATCTGGCGTTCTCTAAAGCTAATTCAGTCATTCACCGAGGGAAATATTGATGCCGTGCAACTAACAGACCAACTATTTTGTGGAGTTGAACCCGGACAAAAGAATGGAAACGTAAATTATTCAAAAGTAGCTAAAAAGAAGAAAAAAAAGTGTTTTGCAGTGGAGGGTACAGCTGAGGGAGAAGGCAAACAAGAGGATATTTCTTTTTTAACGGAATCTTTTAGTCCCTCGGTGACAGGCAGGGTAAAAAAGCTAAAACAGGGTAAGTCGGAGGAGATTCACACCGAGAAATCACGTCTTGTAGAAGGAAATCAAGGCGAGCATGTTCCTTTTGGTACGAAATCTGCGAGTTCCCCAGCGACTGCTAGGGTAAAAAAGGTGATAAAGGCGATAAAGCTAAAAAAGGTAAAAAAGAATAAGCTGCCTGGGAGAAAAATGCATCCAGAGGCTTCAAACAGTGTAATTTCAACATCTTTACAAGGATTAGACAAGTCGCGGGGGATCCACACCGAGAAATCACGTTCGCAAGGCTTTGGAGAATTCATACCTCATATTGCTGACGTTAAAACTAAAACGAATGCTGCTCCAACTTTTGAGGTTGGCCAACCATCTAATATTTTGCTCAGTCAAGGCTCTGGTATATATAGACCTCAGATATCTAATGCTGGGAATTCAAGTCATGTTGCTTCAAGTTTCCCGGTAAACCAACAATATTCTCTAGCCAGCCCGCCGATTGAACAGCGTAGAGGAGTTGGACCGCAAAGAATTTTCCAACCGATTTCCTTTTTAAACCAACATTTTCAAGATTCTGGAGGATATAGATCAGATCTAAATCATGTTCAGAAGTCGAGGTACGCTGCACAGATTTGTCCGCCTTTTCCTCCCGTTTCTGGTTATGGAGGATTTAGGCCAGACCTAATTCATGCTGAGAAGTCGAGGCAAGCTGCACTTAATTATCCGCCTTTTCAGCCTCCTGATTCAGGTTATGGAGGATTTAGATCAGACAGAGCTCATGTCGAGACATCTAGACATACTCCTCCAAAGTTTCCTGCAGACCCACCATATTCACATTCAAATCCCCTGATACGAGATTCTGGAGGTTTTATACCCGAGAGAACGCATGCTGCAAGAAGGAGCTACATTTTAAACGGCCAACCAGCAGGGTTTCGAGGAGAGACACATCATACTGAGACTAACTACCATGCAACTCCAAGTTTCCGATCGCCTCGTCTGTATAGTTTGTCCTCTAGACCAGAAAGTTTAACGTCTCACCGTCAACCTTATCATCCTACTGTCTCTCATAAAAATCCAATCGAGTCGGAGAGATCGCAGGATCGTCGCCAATCAATGTTCCCTAATGCTCCTTCATCATTTGCAGCCAACTTGCACCCTTATCGGAGATAAGCCTTTTCGTTGCAGGACCCTCTCTTTCTGAGGACTTCGAGCCGAGGGACTCTTTGGCCACATCCTGTTTCATGGGTATGAGTTGCCGCTTTCTTTCCCTTCCTAGACCCTAATCATATTTTTCTATTGACAGGATACACTGAATATGATGATGAAGAATCATCTGGTTTCTCTTTTGTATCAATCTACAGTTTTCTATAATACTTGTGTTATTTAATACAATGTATAATGGCTTATAACCTTGTAGAATGCTAGCATAGGATATGCTTTTTAAGTGTAAAATTCACAGGAAAATAGTACTATTTTTCCTAACCTTATGCTCTAGGAATTTTTCACATTTCATTTTTTTTCTTCAATTATTTATTTCTCTTTTTCTAAAAAGCAATTGTTATGGTTTTATTGGTTTGATGACTTTAGGTCTTATTATTGTGAAGTTAATATTCTTAATAAAACTTATATTATTTGTTGTGAATCGAGTAGGTTTAATGGTCAAAAATTTGCCCATCTCTACTAAAATGTACAAGACAATTGTGCAAAATATTTTCACAAATTCCTGCAATAAATCGTCTATAGCATAGACGTGTAAATATGGGTCAACCTATTTTGCAAATAAGTAACTGATTAGTCATCAACATTATTTTTAAATTCAAAATTATTGAGCTGGACTGTTGGGAGAGCCTTATTTTTCAAGTTTTCAAAAGTTTTTTCTATAAAGAATTTAGAGGGAAACTATAAATTGGATACTAAGAATAAGAATTTTATTTGTACGAGTAATTATGAAATGGATAATGAAAATGCTATTATTTTTTATTGAATACTTGAGTTGATGAGAAAATTATGGAGATTATAATAATCATTAATAATTGTAATATATACTAGAAAACAAATGAGATCATAAGCATTAAATAACATTCGATGAAAAATGATCAAACTTAATTTGGAACAAAGAATATTGTGAGTGAGATTATTTGTCGTCCAATGTTTTTATATGAAAAATAAATAGTTCAAGTGTATAGAACTTTTTTCTTTAACTAAATAGTTCAAGTGGTAGAAGTTTTCTTTTTTCTGTTGAGTAAGAAGATTTTTTTTGAGGTAATATAACAAATACAATTATAAGATAAGATTTATTTTCAAATTAGCGGGTATTATCCTACTTATGCTCTTTTAGTATATAAAATTAGAAAAAATTACCATGAATAATACAATATTTTGTTAATTTCTCTACAATAATACTAACTATTGATTAACCATGAATAATACCAACTTAAAGTTTTGTTTCCCCAACATGTTGAAAATCAAACTATAGGTAATTATAAGATAAAAAACTGATAAATTAGTTAATAAACTAAAGTTGATATTATTCTAGGAAAATACTCCCCTAAGTTGGACGTTGGTATCATTCATGGACCATGATTAATCAATAGTTGATATTATTGCAAGGAAATTAATAAAAAACTGTATTATTCACGGTAATTTTTCTTATAAAATTTCTCCCATTGTTCCTACTAAATTTTATCAAATACCTTTTCCACTCTGATAGAAGGTATAAGATTCTACCTGCGAACAGCACTGAACCTGAGCTTTGTGCTGAAGGCGCTTACATTTGGAAATAATATCATTTTGCTCTTATCTTGTGCTTTCTTTTATAATTAATTTTATCTATTTCAAATTTTCTATATGACATGGAAAGAGAGATTTTGTTTTTTCTTTGACGTCGTGACAGTTATAACCCTCAATTTGGAGCAAACAGTGAAATTTGAAATAGATAAGAATCTTATCAAAAAAAAGCACCAAATAAGATCAAAATCAACTTTATTCCAAATATAAGCGTGTAATTTCCTAGCATGAGGAACAGAGGTGTTCGCAGTTAGCAAGTGCGAACAAGGTGGTTTTTTTTTAAAAAAGCCACGCACTTAATAAGTGTGAACTGGCCGGTTGATTTTTTTGACATGTTCGCAATTACTAAGTGCCAATAGCCGCGTGACTAAAATTCAGTAGCAGATCCTTCCTTCCCCATTTTCCCCAAACTCAAAACCCTGTTTGATCTGTTCGTAGTTACTAAGTGCGAAAAACCCCTTAACTTTTTTTCACCAGTTTATTTCTGTTCGCAGTTAATAAGTGCGAACAGAACCGAACCTGTGCTCTGGGGTTTTAGGAGCTTATATTTGGAAATAAGTTGAAATTAATCTTATCCTATGCTTTTTGTTAATAAATAAATCTTATCCTATGCTTTTTGTTAATAAATGATCTTATCTATTTCAAATTTCCGCAGGCAGTTGGGGTTCAAAATACGCACAAGTGGGCTCAAATGCTTTTACTTATTTACCCAAAACAAGCGGAAGACCTATGGAAAAATTTGTTGGATCTAAATTCATGAAGGGGCTACAATATGCAGAATACATACAATATGATATGGCCTAAAAAGCTTTTATACTCTTGCTCTATAAAGAATCGTATATGATTCCGCCTGTAAAGGTATGAAAATGTAGGAGAAACTCTAATGCACCAAATATACGACTATACGAGAGCGACTTGTGATCAAGCCACAGAGCACACCTTGTCTGCATTGGGAAAGAAAAAATATGATCACTGAGATTTGTGAACTAAATCAAATTACGGTCATGTAAGAATTTGAATTTACCTTGTCGGTTGGTACTACAACAAAGACGGTTATCATCTATGTAGGTAGCTTGCAAGCCCATCATCCACGAACCAACAGAAGTATCATCATGCGCATACACCTTCAAAGATACACTTCGAGCAGGGACATGAAAGGTATTAGGAGCCGGAAAATCCTTTCGTGCATTTCATGAGGCAGAAAAGGGTAAAGTAGTGTAGCTAATGCAAGAAATTTCAATAACACCACATTTACTGGAAGGGGAATTCAGTACTTGGTTAGTCCATAATTCAACCTTGATTAAAAGTCCACTTGCTAGATTAAGATTTTGGAGTTGATTATGTAAAACCCAACTCTAAGTTTGCTTCTTTTTCTGGAAGCGTAACTTCGGTATTTTGCTAGTTTCTCCAAGTCCTCATGTGGTCATGCCTACACTAATTGGAGGCTCAGTTTTTCCATTACCCCTCTAATGCCCTCGCAGGCGCAGATTGGCCAAGCCAATAATTGCAAAATTTTAAGAGATAAATAGTCTCCACTATATCAGCTCTCACTGAATGCAAATCAATTTTTAGTTTCGTAAAGAATGCATTATGAGTAAATAAAGTAGTTTGGGCAACACCTACCTGTTTACGAAAATGTATTCCGATAAACTTTTGGACAATATAAAAAGTGAACTGGATGCATGTCGAAAGTACCTGACCAGAAGAAAAGTATATTTGTAAAATGAGGTGGAGCCGATCAGAAAAAAGATCAACATATACGTTTACATCACATCACATAAGACTGCAATTGGCCCATGGTTAAGGTACAATAGGTGTAAAAGTTGTAAACTATATAACTTAAAAAGTTTGTACGTACAAAAAGACACCAGCCTCTACACAAGCAATATGCAATGTGCTCAGGAAGTAACAAAACCATACAAGATTAGTCATCTCAGTACATAAACACCCCCTTAGCATTTTTATGTGTCAGAAAGAGCAAATTAAAATAACAAATAGTGCAGGACTAGCTTGTAGAATATCAAACTTACGATTTCTGATCACCAAACTTCCACCAGTCTGGCTCATACCACTGTTTTCCCCTGAGACATATTAAGCATCATCAGCATCCAGACATTATAACCAGTAATCAGGCTGTTGAATAAGCAAAAAAAATAAAAATAAAAATCAAACCATAATGTATACAAGGGCAGAGTCAGGGGGTGGACGCCACTAGACCTGCCAAAAAGGTTGGCCGCGAGGGTTTTAGGTCCGGGTAAATTCGCTTCGGATATTCTAGGTTTGGCTCGGGTTTGGATCAATTCACAGGTCGAAGGTTTTGAACTTTTCTTATCATTTAAATTTTTCTTAGAAAAAAAGTTACTAAAAAACATATAAAAAAGGACCAAAATGCGGATTTTACAGTTACAATAAAGACATGTTGATATAAAAAACCAAAATTTACAAAAGGTATGGTGGGTCCTGTCGTCCTGACGTGAAATTGAAAAAGTTGACAAAATTAACGGATCAAAACGGTCAGGTTCAGGTTTCAGTCGAGTTTGACCCACCTATCAAGAATTTTCGGATGGGGTCGTTTTTGAATTACGGATCAAAGCTTTAAGGTTATGACCCACTAACTTCGGGTCGGGTTTGGGTCAATTTCAGGTCGGGTAAAATCTGACTAGTTAGACGCCCTACAAGCATAGTGCAAAAACAAAACCGCATCATTGTATGATTCATATTGCAAACCGTATTGTAACAGTTTTTTGAGTTTACCACGAACCAATTTAAAGGACATGGTTTTATAATGGACTCACTTGAAGCATTCAAATGCCCATGCCAAAACAATTTAAAGCACAAAACTTACTCTTCTGTAATCACTTCTCCTGACTTCATACATCCAATATATGCACTTTCCTGACCACGCCGGCTCTCAAGAAGTCCAATCAACCCATCTAATAAGTAACATAAAAGCAAACAAAACAGGTGACATGTACAACCATTAATCTAAATTATAATCACATATACAACTCAAGTATTAAATGGAATAGAAAATTTCGACCCCATACCGAGATCAAGGTCAGTGTTGTCATCAACTTTTACGTAAAATTCAGCATCCCAGTTTTGTACAGCTGTACTAAAGAAGAATTTTGCTTTCTTAGGCAACTCTTCTTGGGCTTCCTCATGTCCTTCCTAATATTTAGTCACAGCAAATGCATCAAGTAAATTATATGTTCCATCTAAGAAACTATGATCTTAAGAAATACAGGCACTAGCAGACCATAAATATTTAGCTGTTTAGCACTTAAAGGATGCATTTGCTTACAGACTGAAGCAGAAAAAAGAAAGATGGTTCACCTTAATTTCCAAATAATGTATTGCAATGCCAGCAATATCAGAAATTTACAGACATCTGGATACGCTTAAATTCTAAGTTCTCTTTCGACAAGGAATTCTAAGCTAGTAATAAGAAAGAGATGGAAAACAGGATTTGCATATATCGTCAATTCAGAAAGATAATAACAAAAAGATTCTTGAAATCATACTACAAAATATGTTTAACAGACTAGAGTGAAGTTAATAAAAATACAAGCCAGGAAACACATAGCCCTATGGTATCACCTAAAAGGTCTAAAAAGATTAGGAATGATATCTTTCGAAGAATAATATTTTACTTACAAGAATCAAAAAATCTTTAGTTCGGCGATTTTCCTCGTCAATATTCCGATCCAAGCTATCACCTCGATTTGGACTGCATGTCAGAAATATGATCAATGACTCCTCCCCAAGATACTGTCAAAATAGTAATAGCTAGAAAACAAAAGATAACAATATTCCTACTACTAAGAAGACCAAAAAAAGAGTTGAGAGGAAGAAAAGACCTCCGACCAATTACAAAACGTAAGACTATTCCTTTCTCCTCAAGTTTTTTTAATTTTTCACCTGCAGACATCATAAAGTAACTTATTATACACATGATTAGTTGCAAGAATGCATTATACTAGTTAAAAAAATGTGCATAGGGACTCATATGACAAACATATTCTAGAAGGAATTGCATATCGGGGCAGATAGTATGTGGAATATTGGAACATATCCAGCTAACGGTTCACTCCGTATTCATATTGTTACAGTTACAAAACGCCCAGATAACTACCTAGTCTGTAAATTGATTTAATAAAAGTTCATCACTTTGAGCTTCATATTGATCACTACAGGAAGGACGCGAGTACGCTAGAAGATAAAACTAAAATCCCAAAAACATAACAAATACATCATTCCTGCATGAAACATAGAAGTCATGCAAGCTAAGGATTCTGAAAAGCCAATATATTAAATTGCAATTGGAATGACCGATGGCGCATAATAACAACAATTAATTCACATCTAAGAGAAGAGGCGGAGAAAATAGACAAGAGGAGTTACAGAGAGAAACCAATGGGTATACAGTACGTACAACTGAAATATTGAAATGTTCGAAACAATGAGGAATTTATGAATTCATTTGTTGACTGTGTCTACAATTTGTAAGAAAAATCATCTAAAGCCATCTAAGCAGCAACAAAAATCTCTCAAATGCATTAGCACACTTAAGAATGCACGGCAATTCACAATAATACATGCTACCAAAGTCAAGAGAGTAGAAAAAGAGAATAAACATCAACCTCCAGGCATCCACGAGCCCCGGAAAGTATTGCGCTTTAAACGACTTCCAAATCCAGTGTAAACTCCAATAACAGCAAGAAGCTTCTTATCAGTAGAACCATCTTTTTTCTGTTGATTTCTTAAATATCCTTGACTCCTAGCCAGTGTCAAGTCCATTTCAGCTTCAGCAATTCTCTTCTCCAAATCTCTTAAAACAACCAACATGGCTAACGTAAGGGAAATGATTGAATAGAATAACACTTGATGGCGTTCACAAATAGTGAACTGTTATACTAAAAGAAGGTACATATAGAAGACAAGAGATGAAGCAGTACTTGCATCCTAACACCATTAGTTTATCCTCTACTGTGAGAACTTTTGGTCTCTGCAATGGGGGAATGAAGACGAAAAAAGACATGAGAATCATTTTTACATTAACCAAAAAACAAGAAATCAAATCGCTATTCACCAGCTAAACATAGAAGGAAAATATATGGTCGCAAGAAGATATCCTGCATCAATTCTTACTAGCAAGAGATATTCTCAAGATAGTAAAAAAAAAAATACAGACCTGGGCTGAGTTTTTCTGAAGAAGGTTTGACAGTAAAGTTCGGTTCTCAGCATCCTGCCACAACCTGATGATATGTGAAACATACTTGAGGGTAAAGAGAGCACAAATAAAAAACAAATATCCTTCAGACAAGTAAGAAAACAAGTACAGAGTTACGCAAATCCATAACACATAAAACTTAAAAATCCAAACAAAGACATAGAAGTTCTCTAGCTTCCTAAGTTGTAATTGTACTCATAAATCATAACGCCACACTTAATTTTTATGTCCAACCATGAGAAATCAACAAATATAACCCTTCAAACAACCCAAATCAGGTTTTCTTTATCTCTTATTACTCGTAAATTCCACATGTGCGATATCAATAGAATAGAATAGACTAGTTCATGCACTTAAACATTAAATCTACAAATATTCCCCTTGCAAAAGACAGATCCAACCCTTTAGATTAATAACGCACAAGAATTAGGTGTTTATACAACAGGTCAACTACATTATTCCAATTTAAAATAAGAAAAAACTAACATACCATACAGAGAATGATAAAGGCTAGAAAGATAGCCAAAAAAACAACCCAACCGGAAATTTCAATCTCATCACCTAGCCCAAATTCCAAGACGACAAATTCAACTCAATGCCAAGAAGACTGTCTCTAACCTTTTGATCCTCTATCCAGATGCCCTATTAAACCCATCCACATTGACGTAGAAACCATCAAAACCTAGGAGGGTTAAAAAAACGAGGTTTGCGAGAGTACATCTTAGTGAAGAAAGGAAAATCCCTTGTAGGAAGTAAACTGTGAACTCATACCATGAAGACACCTCCTCAAAAAGACATAGTTTTGTAGAATGTGTACCACATCCATAATTTTAAAAAAGTGTGACACACAAGGGCGCAAAAGGTTGTTAGAGCTTAGACGTAAAGCGTAGAGCCGCCTAAACGTTTTATAGGCAAGGTGCACTTTTTTGCTAAAAAAATATAAAAATTAATTTTAAAACAAATATGCTCCATAATTAAAGCAATATGACATACATATTGTAAAAGCAACAAGCTTGAAAACGTTCATTATCGTTGCGGTAAAGACTACTTTATCACATACTTCTCTGTCCCATTCAATTTGTCTCATTTTCAATTTTAGGTTGTCCCAGTTAATTTGATCTATTTCTAATTTTGATAAAATCTCACCACGTTTACTCTCTACGATCTCTCTCTTATTTTTAGTCAACTACTTTAGCCTACATTAGAAGTATGCACCAGTCTAAACCCAAACCGGGAAAAAGACGGGTTAGGACCGGTGCACACTTATAATGTTTGCTACTAAGGATATATCGAAAATAACTTGTATGTCATCACTAGTAAGGGTAAGGTTGCATACATCAAACCTCTCACACAATGCTTAGTTGGGAGCAAGGAATTGGAGTAACAAATGTTGTATGGTTTGTATGATTCCAAATCACAAGTTCCCTGAAATCCCATGTAACACCCTTTACAAACTAGTAACAAAAATTTTAGTTTGTAGGCTTAACCCAATACTCGCAAAGGGGTATCTTATAACCAAACAACTCTATTAAAGGGGAAGGGTCCTAAACTCCTAATTAACCTAGATTTTTAGAAACTTAAAATATTATCCATTCAACGATGAAGAAAAACAAACAGAAAAAAATAACAAAAGAAAAATATGTGATTCAATTTAAAATTGGAACTTCAGATGACCGCCTTGAATGAAGCTTAACTTCTACTTAGAAATCGAAAGCCCTAAATAATGAATTTCATCAACCAGATAAAATATTTTATGTCCAATGCTTATTTTTTTCCAAAGACAGTGATAGAATTGTTTTTGTATGGGTTTAAAATTTACCCAAAATTTTAGTTGAATGGTTAAAAATTAGATTGAATAATTCTAATGGTTTAAACTTTAAAGTGTGTGGAAAATTTTTTTGAAAATGACTGAGACAGAATTTGAACCCTTGAACCTATAAATAAAATAACTTGTAATTTAGCACTAGGCTGGGAGATGTATACTTGTAGAAAAAGCAGTAAAATGTATAGAATTGTGGGGTTTTTTAACTTCTTATTTTTTTGGAGTTTAGTATGGGTTCACGCGAGGCAAGTAAATTCATACTAAGACCTCTTTTGGCCCCTTCTAATTGAACTCTCCTATGTCCCGGATCCTTGGCATTCGCAGAAGATGTTGAAGAAAGGATAAAGAGCTTCCGAAGCTAGAGGAATTGCGGCCACAACATTTTCCTAAAAAATCAAGTTAATGGAAAGAAATTTCTGACCCCGCGCCTATGAGCTATGGAGTTTACTTAAGCCACTATGAGCTATGGAGTCTACTTGAGCCAGACTACCAGAGAGATTAGTAGCAATCTTTCCCTAACAAAACTATCAAAGCTACTTGCCATCCAAAGTGTTATGAATGGTATGACTTGAGTCCACCAAAATAAATCAAGTGTGACTCTTACTCTTAGGATGGAATCCTATGGGAGTAAGTTAATGTGTAAGTTAAAAGGTGTGGTTAATATGGTGTTTAAAAAGTGATTAAATACAATAAGTTATGAAGATATTTAATCAAGACTTAAACACAATAATTAAGTGGTTCATGAATGAGTTAATGAAGAAGTGCAAGGGTCCCTAAACATGACTTGATCGAGCACCAGAGATTAGAAGCTACTGTTTTGTGTTCTGTTATAAGCTCGAGCGAGCACACAAAGGCTCGAACGAGTGTGATGCAGGAAGCAGGTCAGAAAGTTGATTTAAGTACTACTCGAACGAGTTGGAATGATGCTCGAACGAGCTGGGTACAGTAGTGGACTTTGGTGTGTGACTGTTGATCTTCTAAAACGAATAATACAGCACTTATTTGAGGGAATCAGTTACTTAGGAGGAGTACTTTATTCTTAGCACTAAGTACATGCTCTTATTTATTGTAATATTCATCTATAAATAGGAAGCACATTATAATCCACAAAACATCCACAAAAATTACCCAAGCTAA
This sequence comes from Amaranthus palmeri, assembly GCA_019776075.1. Taxonomy (NCBI): domain Eukaryota; kingdom Viridiplantae; phylum Streptophyta; class Magnoliopsida; order Caryophyllales; family Amaranthaceae; genus Amaranthus; species Amaranthus palmeri. Next base: position 612,490 of record JAAKBH010000322.1, read on the forward strand.
ACACTAGCCTTAATCTCTTCTCTAATTGTAATTTCTCAAATTTGTTATAATATAAGAGAGATACTACACCACGGGGGACGTAGCCAATATTGGGTGAACCTCCTTAAACATTTGTGTCATTTTACTATTGCATTTTATTCCTACAAACATCGAGTTATAGTTTGCGTAATTTGTAAACACAAGACTTCACATATTTCGATCTTGGTGGTGTTAGTGGTTGAAACTCGTCGTTCGATCGCTAATACGTCATCGTTTTCACAAAGCTTACCTTTTTTTTCCAATGCCTCCCATAATGGGATGAACTTATGGACTAATGCACAACAAAACCATCTTCCATAGATAATTCAAATCATCAGCAACATGGTTATAGATTTCTCGAAAAAATTCAAACCATCTGCTAATAGTACATGCACCCTTCGACTGAGTAAATGGGTTAAACTGAATGTGAATACTTCTATTATGGGAAGTAGTGAGTGAGCAATTTAGTAGCTGTCTAAAATATCAGATGTGTAAATGAATGGAAGGCTTTCAAAGGAATACTGGAATACTTAAGCTGCTATGTCCTACAAATATGTTGGCAGATACTAAAGAACATCCAAGAGAATTTGGATATTAAACAAATCAAATGAAGCCGCTTATAGTTCTATTCAGATTGCAAAACTGCAACTGAACTCTTCATTCAATGATCCATATGCCATTCCTAGAGATTACTACTATAACTTCCTTAACAATTGTGGAATCTGAACCATGCCTAGTAGTTACCAGGTAACTACAAATCATCTATTAGACTATTCTAGAGAACACCTGAACCGATTGGAAATTCTTGATCATGGCATGATGTCTGAACAAACACTGGTCGGTGAACTATATCACCCTACTTAATGTGTAACTATTATCATTTGTAATGCAATAGGTATAGCGCCCAACTGAAACGGTAGACTATTACGTAAATCTTCCATTAAATCAAAAAAATGCAATCAATGAGTCTGGAATGAATCAGATTGAACATATAAGAAACATAATGACCAGCAAGGCAGCAACAAATTAAACACTGATTCCAATGGAAAAAACCAGATACCAAGCTGTATAATCGAATATTTGAATTGGACGAAAATAAAGAAAAATTATATAAACATAATATGATCAACTATAAACGATCAAAATGATCAACAATCATTCAAAAAATAATGAGCAAAACAGATCTATAATCACTAAAACTGATCGGAACAAAGTATAATCGAAAAACATAAATTTTAAATTAATTCAAATCAATCGTTAAACCATCACTAATTCCTCAAATCAAGCGTTTTAAAAGTAGTACAAATCACTTGCTTAACACAATTTTAAAATTCAAATTCAAATCTTGAAAGTAAAACCACACATATTAATCAATCAAATAAAATGATCAAAAAAGTAAAAATTATGTATCAATAATCAATATAAGAAAAAGAGAGAAACCTGCCAGCGACGTAAAGCCAAGCAACGCAAGAGAGGAAAGCTAAGAGTAGAGAAGGCTTCGAAGAAGACGAAGAAGAAAAGTACGCAGAAGATCTTCCGACGCCTCTTCTCTCACTTCCTTTAGCTGCCGACGTCAATGGCAACGAGTTCTCCATTTTTGCAAATGAAACAAGTACACAGCTTGGGGTTGTGACTTTTGTGGGGAGAATTAAATCAAATTAAGTGCAGAGTTCATTTTGTTGATTTTAGTATTTATTAATTTATTGTATAGATTTTCATTTTGTTGATTTTAGTATTTATTAATTTATTGATAGATTTTCGTGTCAAGTACATTTTTTTTTATATGAATTATTTAAATAAAAACTTATTCATTTTAATTAGGTAATTAAGTTATTTTATAGGTGTACTCATGGTTATCAGAATCTCGATCCTGATCACCGATTCTACGATCTTACGATCCAAAATTAGGCGAGCCGATCTGGATCGTAGGTAGGATCTTAAATTGGTAGAATCGTACGATCCTACTTAGCTCCATGATTTAAGTGGTAGGATCATAACACGATTCTACGATCCTACGATCTTACGATCCGATCCTACTAGGGTAGTTTCAATCGTATAAAAATTTCATATAATCCAGATTTTACTTATGTATATATATATGAATATATCTAAAGAATTATATCAATTTGACTAAAATTCACGTTTTTCTCAATTCGAATTTTAATAATGATTGTTAGAGGTATTTTTCACAAAACTTAATAGTTGAAGTCAAATAAGTGTTAATTTAAACCTTAAAACATAAAAAGAACAAATACAATTGAAAATTAGTTATCTAAAGCATATAAATGCATATTTGTAGGATCACACGATCCTACGATCCGATTCTACCGATTTCGATCCTACCCCCTCAACGATCCTACGTAGAATCCCGATCTTAACAACCTTGGGTGAACTTCAAAAAAAAGTTATTTTGTATGTAAGGCTGAAAGTGTATATTTCCACACTTATTATAAGTGTGGCTAAATGTGTATTTTTTTATGCTTATTTATTATTTAAGTGTAAGGAATTACTTTATCTTTACCTATAAGCGTGGGTAATACAATTTTTAAGTGTGAATGGATGTAATTTTTTTTGTAGCATACTTGTAATGAATAAAACAATATTGAGGATATGAAATGGACTATTTGCTAATGTGTGTTTTTGTCTACAATTTTGTATTTTGCCTATGAAATCTTTTTGTCTAGAGTTGTGTGCTTATCTTTGTAATTTCATGTTGCAAACATCTCATGAATTCGATCTCATTAGTAAAAAATCATAAAATAAACATTTTATGAATTCGAGCTCGGTGTTTCTTTTTATTCAGTAATGTATTCAAATAAAGTTTACTGCAGAATTATTAAGAACTAGGATAGAATCCCGTGCAATGCACGGATTTTTTAATACATTGATATTTTAGTGGAATTTTATACGAACGAAAATATTAAATAAAGATGCGTGATAAATTATTTACATACGTATACATACATTGTAATTAAAAAATGAATTAAATATAAAATAACACAAAATGGTATAAGTTGATCAAAAGATGCTTTTATACTGTTGTTCATGCCATTGTAGTAAAAACCGATTTTTATTTCTGTAAATAATAAAATTCTCAAATTTGTAAAGCATGCAAATTTATTCTTGCCGTATATCCTCCTGTCATAAATACCGACTAATAAAATATTTAGTCATAGATATAATAATATGCGGCATTTAAAAATTATCAAAATTATAATGTATGCAATTTTATTCTTGCCATGTATACTCCTGCCATAAACACTGGCAAATAAAATATTTATTCTTGCCATGAAGTAATAATCTGCGGTATTATAATAATCTGTTGTATTTAAAAATTGTCAAATGTGTAATGTATTTAATTTTATTATTGCCATATATGTTCATGCCATAAATGATGGCCATTAAAGTATAATTACTATAATAATCATAAAAATCCCTGGTCATAATAATCAGGTCGTTTCAAAATTGTAGAAATTTTGTCTCAATTGTCAAAATTCCTAGTCATAAATAAAATAAGCACTATACTATTATTGCCATAAATAAAATAATTACTGGTCAAAATTCTTGATCTCATTTTTATTATTGTCATATAGTAAAATAATTACTATACTATACATTAAAAATATCCCTGGTCATAAATAATCCTACTGTATTTAAAAATCCATGGCCATAAATACTCCTGCCATAAATACCGGCCAATAAAAAAATTACACTTGTCACTCTCATATTCACTCATATTTTTCTATATATACATTAAAATTAATACTAGTATAGTGTATGATGTAATGTATGCAATTTTATTCTTGCCATATGTACTCCTGCCAATCTGCCATAAATACTGGCAAATAAAATATTTATTCTTGCCATATAATAATCTGCGGTATTATAATAATCTGTTGTATTTAAAAATTGTCAAATGTGTAATGTATTTAATTTTATTCTTGCCATATATGCTCATGCCATAAATAATGACCAATAAAATAATTACTATAATAATCATAAAAATCCCTGGTCATAAATAATCATACCATTTTAAAATTATAGAAATTTTGTCTCAATTGTCAAAATTCCTAGTCATAAATAAAATAATCACTATACTATTATTGCCATAAATAAAATAATTACTGGTCAAAATTCTTGATCTCATTGTTATTATTGCCATATAGTAAAATCATTACTATACTATACATTAAAAATATTCCTGGTCATAAATAATATTCCTGCTGTATTTAAATCCCTGGCCATAAATACTCCTGCCATAAATACCGATCAATAAAAGAATTACACTTGTCACTCTCATATTCACTCATATTTTTCTATACTATACAATAAAATTAATATAGTGTATCATTGAAAATAATGGCTGGTTAAAATCACTATATTTACTGTTAATGTCATAATCATGGTTGTTAAAATCGCGATTCTAATCTACGATTCTACGATTTTACGATCCAAAAACAAGCGAGCGATTTGAATCGCAGTTAGAATCTTAAAGTTGTAGAATCTTACGATTCTAGTTGGAATAAAATTTTTAGAGGTAGAATCATAACACGATTCTACGATTCTACGATTTAACGATCCGATTCTACTAATATAGTATGAATTATTTTTAATTTTTCTTATGTACCATATTTTACTAATCTCTTTCACATATACACATAAATTTCAAAATTTTAATCATAAAAACTTTTTAGAAACAAATTTCTTAATGGGTATGTAGATTTAAACTAATTATTGAAAAGTTTTCGTTATATTCTCAAAAATAAAGTCAAAGAAACTTTAATTCATAAATTTAAATACTATTGAATTGAATAATAATGATAAGAGACTAGATATTTAATTATTTTTAAGTTTATTTGTAGAATCGTACGATTCTACGATTCGATTCTATCGATTCGATTCTACCTCTCAAAACGATTCTAAGTAGAATCACGATTTTAACAACTTTGGACTCATAATAATAATTGAAAATATATATATATATATATATATATATATATATATATATATATATATATATATATATATATATATATATATATATATATATATATATATATATATATATATATATATATATATATATATATATATATATATATATATATATATATATTGTATTGAAAATAATCATTATGCGATTATGTTATGATTGTCTGAATATATTAATTTCTGGTCATACTCATTATTATTGGTCAAAACTCATTCCGTAAATATAAATCAATCAATTAGTAGGTTGCACCTCCGCTCAAAATAATTACTACCATTACTGCCATAAATATAAACACTCCTACCCAATAGAATAATTACACGTGTCAAGCTCTCCTTCACTCAAATCATTCTATCACTATACAGTAAAATTAATGTATTGTATGATATGATTGATCTAACAACAATTATTATTAGTATTAGTATTATTATTATGTCTCTCTGAGTCTCGCTTTTCAACCATGTTCCCGCTCTAACATTCAACAAGTCAACAACTCAATAATCAATAATCAACTTCATTGCGAAGAAAAGGAAAGTAGATGAGAATAATAACACAATAGGTGTGCATCATAAAAAAAGGAAAAATTACCCAGAATAATACGATCTTTCATTGATTTCCAAAGAATAATACGAACTTTCAATTAACCACCAATAATACGAACTTTGACATGCATTTTCCGCTGGCATACAAGACCCGTTCATAACCAGTAGTACAGTTGTTTTTTTGACCGTTGCTCAGCAGGTTTCATCTCGTATTATTGGTGGTTGATTGAAAGTTCGTACTACCGGTTGAAATCTGCTGAGCAACGGTCAAAAAAAGACTTGTACTACCGGTTATAAACAGGTCATGTATGCCAGCGGAAAATGCATGTCAAAGTTCGTATTATTGGTGGTTAATTGAAAGTTCGTATTATTCTTGGAAAATTAGTGAAAGGTCGTATTATTTTGGGTAATTATTCCTAAAAAAAATACAACTCATTTTTATTTTTAGCAAAAATAACTATAAAATGTCTATTTTGCACTTATTTTTTTCCCACCACATACTTGATATACTTTGACACCATCTCTACATTTATTTGTGTCTTTTTTAACACAAATAAATCAATTTCTTAAATGATGTGCAAAATACTTTGGTAGTAAGAAAATTAGAACAACTACCATAAATACACAATTCTACTAATCAGTTACTTATTTTGCAAAATAAGTTGGCTCATATTTACCCGTCTATACTATAAACGATCTACAATAAGAATTTGTGTTCTACAATAGAAAAAGGGGTACCGTAGTGGTAATGGGCCTTACATAGACTCAAAACCTTTCAAGTAAAAAATTTATAATTGGCAAACCAGGTACTCTCTTGAGACACCGTCTTTTTTAAAGACGGCTCTCAAGAGTCCAACCCACTTTCCTTTTTTAGTAAATATAGTTATTTTTTAAAAAATTTAAACATTAAGTTGGCCCAATTTTGAGACGTCTTTTGTAAAGACGGTCTCAAGTAAGAATTTGTGTTGGCAAATTGAGAAAATTGATTTTGGCACTTGCACTTGCATTAAAGCAGCTAATCAGAGTGTCAAAATCATTATTTTCAAACTTACAGCAAAATTAAATGGCATCTCAGAGTCTTGAACCAAAATGGGTTAGTAAATGAGTTCCAAAATCTACAAGGGAGGAAAAGAGTTGGAACAAACAAATCTAATCCTATTCCAAGAATTGGTTCAAGCCCACCCCGATACTAGTCGAGCCCTTCATAACTCGTCGAGATCTAAAAGACAGGAAGCAGGGCAGATACAAGTTCTTCAACCGAATGAAATACGCAGCTAACAAATTAGTTTGAACTAAATGCTTATAGGTTGCACAAGTCAAGAACGTAAAGAACATTAATTGGGTTTAGATTAGGAAGAGAAATGTAAAAATCAAAATTGTGAACGGTAGTTATTTTCGAGAAGGGACGAGAATCTAAAACACCTGTTGTTTGTGAGCCTGATACCTTTGTTGCTGGTGATGACAATGTGGAACAGGGTCGGACTGCTTCGAAAGATGCAAATAAAAGAAAAGTGTTCTGTATGAAATCATTCCTTACTGTGTCGGATATGAAATGGATACAAAAGTACCCTTTTGAGTAAAAATAATCTATACGTGAAATGTTGAGATACATTTGTTCTCAGTTTCCAAACCATAGTAATCAGGTCATGACTTACAAAAAGTCACTGACCTCAGCAACCTCCGGTTTAAGTTGCACGAAAAAAATGAAAAGAAACTGTCATCGGTCATGACTATACAGCTATATAAGCCTATAAGGCGATAACCTACTTGATATATCAATTATACCAGTCAAGAAATAGGACTGAGAAAGTAAGAACAATCAGAAACAGCAAAAGAAACGTTCTACTACCGCTATTCCTCTGTATAGCCTGTGTCAGTTCTTTGTTGCCAAGCTCCACGTTTTTTGTTGCTTCAACAGCCTACCATCAATAAAAAGGTTGGAAAATACATAAGTTTTGGGTTCTTTTACACATGAGCAAAATAGTACTGTATATAGAGTTAATTGTCAGGCATCCCCAAGGCACGTGAATCGATAAAAATAAGCCAAGGAAACAGAACTTACTTGGTCATACAAATACTCAATCTGTTGAGCTTGCTGGAGAACATGTGTAGACATGAGGTGATTTAATGCAGACATCTCCACCATTTTGGTTTCAGTTTCTTGAGCAGCATCTAGAAGATTACTCAGCTCCACCTACAGTTTCACAGAAGTTCACAAAATTCTGAACAAAATTTACAGGTCACTACAATAATGTACATTGCTTATATATCTGCAAGCAAACAACCTGAAGCGCACGGGTATCATCATCCAAAAGTTGCTCTTGGACTCTTTGGGGACTGGGTTCCAGTTCATCAAGTTCTTTGACTTCTGGAGGCTTTGATTTCAAAGGTTCTTTCAAATTAGAATCTGGGAGGCGGTTACGTTTTCTTCTGGGCATTGCTTTGTTGAGGGCATCTTGGAACCGTAAAGCTCTAAGCCGATCAAATTCTGAAGTAACTGAATGAAGCTTTTCACTCAATATCAAAACCTGCAGGCATAGTTTAACAAATAAATGGAAGACACAGAATGATCCCTTCCTTAGCATAATTAAATGGTCAATATGCTAACATCAGAATTGGAGTATAGACTTCAGATTTACATTTACTTCAGAAAATCTAAGATTGCTATAGCATAAGTTTGGTAGTCCAAATAACTAAAGGGAAACAAGGAAAACAGATGACGCCATGAAGGTATTGATTCACAGCAAGAAACCATCGAACATTCAATAGTCTGTAAAAGGGGCATGCTTCAGAGTTCTCAGCAGTAGAATATCGCAATCTACACCAAACCTTTATACCTTCCTCATTTCATCCACCGTCTAAAAGTTATCACCTCACTCGTTGAACTTATGGGCAAGATTCCTCAAATGCCACTAAACGTACAAATAAAAATCCCAGATTCAGAATCCTATACTAGAATTGGACATGAATGCAGAGACGTGGAAAGATACCAAAAGATTTGCATGCTTTTTCACATTTCAAATGCATATTAGAAAAATAAGAGTAAAATGATAGTACATACTCCTCCATCCCAATGAATTTACCATATTTCTTTTCTGGACGTGATTTTCACTACTTTAATACATTTGTACTCTTTATGTTCTCTCTCTTATCTCTAAATAATCCATCACTTAAACCTATCAAACTCAACACCTTAATCTCCATGCCAAAAGCAAATGACACATATTCATTGGGAGTTGGGACAGAGTATAAAACAACTTAGATCCACTTAATGCTAGTTGTAAATAATCTATTGGAGGCTCATATTTTACCATAGATCATCACTTTACTTTTCCTCTATTTTAATATTTTCTATCTTAACAGATCATGTTGATTGATGTATCAAGGTGAAATTATACCAGTAAAGATGCCATACCCTTGTGGCCCCTGTCAAATAATTAAGTTTTTTAAAATGGTACTTTAGTGTCAACAATTAAGCAACAAATTTCAGGACTAGAACAAAATGTAAATAGCATATTGAAACTAAAAGGAGGCAAAACCTAGATAAAGCAAATAAATATAATATATGCATCTGAAAATTTCTTGCAGCAAAAGAGCCAGCATTCTCATTCCTCCCTTACCGCTTTGTCCTTGAACCCCACAAAAAATATGTATTGAAGATAACTACAGAGCAATAGAACAATTGAACGAAACAAAGTACTAAGTACAGCATATGTCTCACATACCACACCATGTTTATGTGCAATTATGTCAGTATTAGAGCCATCTGTCCTCATACCAAGCCAGCCTTTTGAATTGGTTTCCTCATCACTTATACTAACTTTCAATACGTCTATCTGCTTTTGACATAATTTAATAAAAGAAGTAACCTGCAAGAAAAAACTTTTTAGTCAAATAATTACTGCATAAAGTGATCAGCTCTCGTACTGTAAATTCACTTTACAAAAAACAAGAGTTGACATTTATACCAAAATTATAAGTTGGCAATTGATATTTGATATTTGATATTTGAACCTCCAAGACATCTCTTGAAAAAATAACAAGTAGCTTACTTATATATCCATCCAAGAGAGGGAAAGGCAAAGGCTCTTAAAATCCCAGTCAAATAAGGATTGGAGCCAATTATAGTAGCTCTTCTTTTGCTAAGATTAAATTTTTCTATGGAAGAATTAGAAGATTATTTGCAAGCTTTGTGTTAACATTGATACAAGCACGCCACAAGGTGTAATACAAAGGCTTCTAAGATCACAAGTGAAGCGCAACTTCACTAAGCACAGAAACTTTCTATCCTAAGACTAATCCAAGAGCTTAAGAGAAGACACTAAAGAAAAGAAAGTCATAATGCTTAGTGTGAGTAGTAATCATACGTATGATAATAGTGTAAAAACAAGGTTGCATCGCATCGTGTCAGCTGCTTTGTAAAGGTTTTCAAAAAATGAGCCGATATTTCCCCATTGTAAAGGTGTACAAAAACTGCATTTTGAGCTGTATTAAGAGATATCTTATGGTTTCGACCAATATTTAGGCATTACAATAACTGCATCACTCTCGTTACTCTTATTGCATCACCGTTCTGTTACCGCAAACGCGATCGTTACTGCATTTTTACACTACGCTTGTGATCTTTAATACCTTACCTTTAGAGTCTATTGTATTGTATCTATATCAATAGAGTTAAGAGTTGTCATTTCCTACTTGTGCATACTTGTGGTGAATCTGTATCATGTCTGCATTCCTTTCTTATTATAAGTCATTTACCCCTTTACATTTTCTAGCTCACAAATATCCATCCCCATAAAAATTATGTCCTAATTCATTCATATTCACAATCATCTCGTTCTATCCATCTCTACGCCATTTCAGTTTACAAAGATAACTTTCACACCCACGCATCCTATCGTCATCTACCCTTGTTTTTCGAACTTGTATGTGACCTTGGGCCTCGAGCTCGCATACAACACTTGGGTAGCAATGTGTTTAAAAGTCTTACAAAGCAAAAGAGCATAATTTGGCTATACGTGTCCTTTCTAAAAGCCTCAGATGGACATGCCAACATCCACTAGTCCTAAAATTGACAAAAATCACCAAATTGTACATCTCTCATCATGTTTCTTCAAAGCATAATAATGCGATGAAACATTTATGGAAAACAATCAAATATATTTCAAACTGCCCAATCGCTTAGCTAGAGAACAAAGGTAAATAATACCCTGTTCTACCGCCAATATACTCTAATCAATCACAAACACCTTAAGATAATCCAATCCAAACAAGTCATAATAATAATTTACAAATTTCACAATAAAGTTATTGAACTGTAATTCTGTAAAAAGCTGTTATGACTTACTTCCTGCTCAATGCCATCTCTCTCCTGTTCAGTCGTGCGATGCATATCTACATAATCCCTCTTATGTTTCACCAAAAATTGCTCCAATTCTCCAATGCTCTCGAGCTATAAAAATCATAATTTTACACAAAAATCAACGCAAAACACCATTTACATTCACCAAATTTTCTTGAACTAATCAAAATAAACCCTAAATAATTGTATAAAGGAGCCACTTACCGTTTTCAGAGAAGATTTCATGAATGGAGTCCTTTCACGAGGCTTATGTATGATAAAAGATGCCATCAAAGCCGCCAATTTAGACTGTCACAGCAAAATCCAAACTTTTAACTAATTCATTTCCACAATGTGCTTCAATTACAGAAAAATCTTGGATTTTCAGTCAAAATTGTAATTTGAAAAATTTCATAATTAATTATCAAAGCACATCGATATAATTACCTCGCTAAATTCCAAAGAAACAGCTTCTCGTCGAACAGCATCCTTGAAATCTTCAGTTCTATCCCTAATTCTCGACATTATGGAACGCCAGCTAAAGCTAAATCAAATTCAATATACTGCAAATCGATCTACAGTTCAATCGCAAAAAAGTTATATTTGCAGAAAATTCTGTAAAATTTCGAATTGTTTGGACAAAATTTGTTGAGAGAAACAATGACGATCCGAAAAATTGATGTATCCGTTTCCAAAAACTGAGGGATTTGAAAGAGATAGAAGTTGAAGAGATGAAAATGAAATTGTAGGACCGGCGGAAGATGTAATTTAACACTGGTGTACGTCGCGGCGGTATGTGGCGGTGATCGGCATCGGATTTGGACAGGGAAAACTTAACAGTTAGCACTTAGCACGTCTACAATACATAACTTACTTACAAGATTGTTCTAGCCTTCGAAAATTGATATTTCCTTTGTTCTTTTTTACTTGCAACATTGTTAATTGCGGTATTATTCATTAAGCAAATTGACTTTTATATTGTCGGTAAATTAAAAGTTTAAACATAGTTATATGAGATCTTGTTTGAATTGTCTCGATTCAAAGTTTATTAATTTTGATTTTTGAGATTTTACAACTTTCGATATGTATAATTAGTGATATTGAAGATTCAATTCGTACATCAGGGAGTGTGGAAAAGCATATGGTGCAACTAATATGGAGAGGAGGAAGTTTATCCAAATCAAACTCATACATTAAATTTCCACCTCTACATCATTTGGAAAAAAAATATTTGTGACATCATTTTTATATCTACGGATTTATGTATATTTACAGTATTAAAGTGATGATTGTTAATTTTAAATTTTTAAGTGATCAATTAGAAAAATAAGATAAATATAAACTCGTGTTATAGTGTGGAGGTCTCATACAAAAAGAGCTTATTTATTGCCAAAAACCAATTTGAAATTAGTGACTTATTATTCAAAAATAATGTATCTTTTTTCCATACTAAATTATTGGCAAGCATGACATTTTAAGTTTATTTATTTTTTGAAGATACATTTTAAGGTCATTTTGTTGTAGATGATGTATAACATTTTTATCAATGAATTATTAAATTTCTTTAAAAAAAACTATCGGCATGCTATAAAGTTTTTATTGAATTAATTTGGTTTATTGTTAAATGGAACCCCATAAGAATTGAATAATATATAAAGTGTAAATAAAATATTGGTAAAATTGTGTTTTGTAAAAAGGTAATGTTACAAGTATTATAAAATATCCAAAAGAGAAAAGTGTTATAAGTAATTTGGAACGGAGGAAGTATATGGAAATTAGGAACGTATTAAAATAAATACTCCCTCATCTTTTTTGTTCATTTCATTTACTTTTTGCATAGTGTTTAAAGCAATTTTTTGAGTCTCAGATCTTTAAATACACATCATAAAAAATTATAAAAAATATATAATAAGAAAGTATACATTAAGACGAATCTAACAAAATCTCACAATGATATATTTTATCTCCAATATATCTCTCAAAAACCTTAATTAATTTTTTCTCTCCTCAAAGTAGAATATTCCAAATAAAAAGAACATTAGAGAACAAAGAAAGTAGTAATTACACATTAGGTACCATTAGAGATGAGTAAAAAAATGTAAAAACAAAAATTTTATAGATTAAAGTTTAAAGAATAATAATCTCATCATCATACATATACTAATTTACAAACATTTGTGCCAAGTGTCACAAAACAAATGCATTTTAAAAGCACTCATCTCTGCATTTTCCCTAAAGCAATCTAAATTGTTAATGAAGAATTCTATTTAAAGTGGTTTACATTGTAATAAAATGCTTGATATTGACATAGACGACTCTACAAATTCACATTCATACTAATATAAGTAATGTTGTTATAAGCTTTATAAGAGAATAAAATTCATATCATATTCATACTAACATTAATAATGTTGTTTTTAACTTTATAAGAGAATATAACTCATAAATAAATTGATATAAGGCTAATCAATGTTAGGAAACAATTTTAACCACTTTCTCTGATGCAATGCAATATAAATTTAGAGTTTACAAAAGAAGACTAATAAAGTTAAAGTATTATATATTGAAACTAGCTCAAGCAATCTAATTTTAACTTATAAATTCACAACAAAAGGGTCATCATATATGGTATAATTGTAGATTCTTCAACTTCTACTACTTTTAATGGTCATTAAAAACATTTGTTCATTAATATACGTATACCCTTCCAAAATATAATTCTAGCATCCAATTTAAGAGTATTACTTCATTAGCATTAGCATTATTAATTCAGTATTACTTCTATTATGTATTATGATTACACTTAGTATAAATTTGCTAACGTTTAATTAATAATTTTCATGCATTATCATGCAATGTTGAAAGATTTTATATGAAGACTTTGTTGAATTTTGTAAAAGGTTTGCATATTAGTAACCGAAACTATTTATAAAAAAACAAAAATAATTCTACACCGTGCATTGCACGGGTATAATCCTAGTTACATTATATTTGTTGTACACATAGTTCATTACATAAAATATAAGTAAATAATCTTAAATTCTATTGTTTATCCAAATACAAAAATTCAAATAAGAAACTCATTATCAAACTTTCAAATGAAGAATATGAGAAAAATAAAAGAGAACGGAAAGAGTACTTATTTGATAAGAGTTTTTGCTACTAAAATCTACTAAACGAAATTTTTAAAGAACACGTGAATTCCACGTGATCCAACGAACACCAGATCGGATGAAAAATGCTATTAGGTATTTTTTGACAATTAAAATAGATTTTGAAGGAATTTTTTTAAAAAAAATATAAATATTTTAAGTACTTCCTGACAAAAAAATTACTTTTATCAAGTATTTTCCCACAAATTTTCCCTAATTTTACCAAAAGTTGTAGGCTACAGCTTTGCTTGTAACTGTAATGAGTCGTTGCTGACATCTTGGTAGCTTATGAAGCGAGACAATGCATCAACAAGTTTCTTCACATCTTTCCTTGTATGTGCAGCACTCAATGTAATCCTCAGTCTGGGTCCCACAAAGGAAAACACACACAAGAAACATATGAGAAAACCAGCTCAACGGGTTAGAGTCGTTCCTGATCCTAGACAAGTTGGGCATTTGCCTAGACCCAGAGCTAAAAGGGGTCTAATATGCGTAAATTTTGGTTAATGAAGTATATGATACGTCTACATTTATAATGATGATTATTATAATATATAAGGGTACGTCTCTGTTATTTTTCCAAACACGCATTAACGACCAGAATGACGGAATTGACCTTATATTGAATAACGAGATAATGAGTCTACAAGATTTGGTGTACATCGTTAATCTCATTTCCTATATCTTCGATAAGCTCAATTTCTATTAACAAAGTTAAGGTTGCATATATATTACATCTGATCCTCTCGAAAAGGAGGGGAGATAGTTAGGGTGTGAATATCCTCAGACTTTAACTTCAATGTTCATACTCTAGCTCAGTAGATTTCCACTCGCTTTAGTTACTTTTTTTATTATAAGACTCGATTCATTCTAGCTTTACACTCTATCGTTAAACTCACTTCCGACTCAAAAGTTTCAATGAATTTTATTTATCAACGCTGCATGCATGACTCATCGCATTTGCACTACACCGGTGCCAAGTCTTGTGAACAAGATTCAATGCAAGACTCATTGAAAGAGTAGCATTGCTGAAACCCTTGATGGCGTTAGGGTAATGCGTTCAGGAACCTACTCAACCAAAAGCTTAAGTTGAAGCCCCAGAATATGTTATATACTCTAACACGCCCCCTCACACGAGAGTCCTTTGGGCTAGAAGTGTGGATACAACACAGGTCATCTTCATACCTGGTGCAAAAGATTCCACTTGAATTTAAGGGGTGGTTGAGATTTGAACCTGTGACTTTTAGTTACACTGACTCTGATAACATGTCAAAGAACCAACTAAACCAAAAGCTTAAACTGATGGTTGAAGCCCTACGATATGCTATACTCTAACGTAATGTAATGTTGTAGTTGCAAAAATTTCCCCGTCTAAGAGGAAAAGATTTAGTACTCTTTACTGATCACAAGTATAAACTTATGGTAGCCTGTAGAATGGCAGGAATCAAAAAGTGGATAGAGGACAAAAGTGAAATACCTGCAAGAGTTAGGAGGGACGGTGGGCGGTCTAATTGCAGTAACATGGAATCCAGATTCCAGCATGTGCCTGCAAGAAGACGAGGGTGGGAAAGTCAAGAATTGCTCAAAAGCGAGGAAGAAAGATGGGACGAAGGAATACTTACCGACTAGCTAGCAATGACTTCTCTTCACTCCCCACTATAATGGAGACGATGTGACTTGCAATCGGGATTCCAGTGAGGTCTCTAAAGTCTTGTACTCGTTCCTGGAGAGCTTTTCTGCGCCAGGCTTCTTGTTCCGCAACAAAAGCAGCAGCTGCAATGCAATGTCATTAGATAGATAAAGCATATAAGCATATTTCTGCACACATATCAGCACCTTGAAAAAAGTCATTGTAAATGAATTTCTGTTCACTTGGCTCTTCGAATATGAAACATGAAAAAAATTGATTCCCCCTCTTCGTTTTCAATCCTTTTCCACCCACACAAATAAAACCAAAGCCATAACCGAGAGTTGCAACAAAATTCCATTATCGCAATGCTGTTAAGAGGGTCGGTCAAACACAACCTTACCCTTGTAATTTACAAAGAGGTTGTTTCCGATGAATCCTTGACAGCAAACATAATCGAGAGTAGCAAATGAACAAAATTCAAAGCGCTAAACTAGTACTTCTACTGTTCTACATCGTTTAAGAGCGTGATATCAAAAAGTCTCCTGGAAGTGCAACATCTACAAAAACAGATAACTACTTTCATTCCTTTGTGAACCCTAGGAGAACCCGACAGATACAAATCAAACTGCTTTCATTGACGCAGAATGCTAACTGGTGTGCATTATGACACATAAAGCGATCAGAGAAATACAAATATAGTCACGTTACCATGGGCAGCAGCAGCCATTGGTATAGGCATAGCAGTGGAATATATAAAGGAGCGGCCCCTGGACATAATAAGTTGTTTCCATCTTTTGCTGTGATCAATCAAAAAACAGAGGAAATGCATGAGTAGCTTCAAAAAATCTGTTTCCATTTGCATCTATGATCCTTGATATGTAACAGGCAAAAAGAGGAAAGCTTTATGTATTAATGTCGGTTACTTCTTATATACTAACTCTGTTCCATTATACTTACTATATTTGACATTTTATGCAACTAAATGCGTTATTTTGATTATTTATATATTAATTATGCATAAATGAAAATTGTAAAGTTAATATCATGAAAATATACTATTAGGCGATTTAAACAAGATCCTACTTGACTGTAGATAGAGAAATTGATCAATTAAGGCGATACCTGCATGCTATGAAACCACCAGTGCACCCTGCTGCTTTACTTAAAGTGCCAATACATATATCAACATCACTTTCACAATCAAACTCCTGAGCCACTCCCCCACCACTTTTGCCACAAGTAAAAGTCCCATGAGCCTGAATTTACAAAATGGAAAAGATCAAAAGAGGAAGGTTATGCATGATTTGTTGTGCGTGTGTGTATCAGTGAAACATAATTCGCTAGCTAGTTCGGCTTTTGGATTCGCGATTCGCTCAAAATGGTTCAAAAATAGCCTAAAACCGACCATTTGCTTTTTTTGATTTCGCAAAGACAATCAACGAATCATGTGACACTGGTATGTATTAATGGAAATCATTGAAGAAATGTAAAGGGAGCACCTACATCATCAATAACCAACAAAAAACCATGCTTCTTACGTAGTTTCACTAGCTCGGCCATTGGTGCGAAGTCTCCGTCCATACTAAATAAGCTGCCAAAATAATAATCTATTTTACAATAAGTGACATAGAAATGCATAGAAGTCTAAGTGTTTAACTTCTCAACAATCTAGTATTTATTTATAAAAAAGGATAAGGTGAACAAAAGCATAACATGTAGGACTAACCTATCAGTCACAACCAACTTTCTAGCCGTTGTGCAATCTGATCTGAGAGAATAGGAAAGCCAAAACTATATAAATCACAAAAGAATTTGAAATTTGCAAACAACTTTTTAGACATAAGTAGGGCAAACAAAGACATACAGAAGTGCATCAAGATGGGACATATCACAATGTCGGTAGACAAAGGTTTCTATACAATTTAGACGTTCACCAAGGCGGAGACCATCAATAATTGACGCATGATTAAGAGCATCTGAGAAAACAACAACTCTTTCAGATTTATGAGGTATTCTGCCAGATGCAAGGAGAGAGGCAATGCTTCCTACTGCTACCATGAAGGCCATATTTGCAGCAAAACCCGTAGGACAAAGAAGACAATCCTACATGATAAAGATCTCTATTAGTAAGTCCATCTGACAGAAAGCAAAGCGAAGGGCATTGTACCAACGTTTTCTGATACTAAATACGAAGATGTTTTATAGTCGATCATGATCAAGAAAATTTTGAGAACTGGAACTTCATTACATGAACGCCATTAAACTTCTTTTGTTATATTATATGGCAAGGTCATCATTTACAATTGAAATTTTAATTGCTACCAGTCATGAAACTTCAGCATAAGCATACCAAACACTTTAATTGTTAGAGTTTGATCTAAATAATCAATGAAAGAACACAACATAGATCAAAAACAGAAATCGCAAAACAAAGAAAAACAACACAAGATTTGGGAGGTGAAGAAAATCCTAACATCAATGTGATATTTGACTATAAAACTCCACCCTTAGCAATTGAATGAATATTATTGCTTTAGAGTTATTGATTACAAACAATAATCCAACTCTACGAGAATCCCCCCTTAGAAATGTTCAAGATGAGAGAAGAAGATAAACCCCAAAAAACTCTCACTAAAACTCTAAGTATTTGAATGTGGCACTCAACTCAATTTCTAATTGCTATTGATCAAATGATCTTACATCATATGTATAAGAGATATACAAGAGCGTTAAATAGGCTTTGGAAACAGAAGAACTAATAAAGAATGCCACGAACAGAAATGAACTTATCGCATTTAACAAAATGTCCCGCAAATCCGCTCGACCGAGTCGAGCAACATGTGAGGTCGAGCGATGGTCGAGCGAGAGATCAAAATACAAACAGAAGCTTCTGATCTCTTGCTTGACCAGATCGAGCAACCAAGCATGGTCAAGCAGCCAGTCGAGCAATCATCAGGTGCTTCACATACAGTTTCACAACTAAGCACTATTCATCATAATATCCATATATCACCTCAAACATCCAAACTACATATATCACCTTCATATAACAAATTGGGATTATTGAGTCACCAAACATAACATTAATTGACTAAACACAAATGCCAACAAGACTATGAGCATACAAACCTCTTTATTCTTCAACCCTGCTAAACAAGCTTCCAATTGTCCATGATAATCAGTATATCCACATATCAGGGCAGAACCTCTTGGACCCATTCCATGTTCTTGTGCTGCCTAGTATGAGTAGTAAACATTATCACCTTCAATGCCAAAATTTTAGCACTATTAATTAAAAAATTCAATCAATGAATGAAATAAAACAATAAAACACCTTAACAGCAGCCATTCTAATTGTGGGATGTGAACTTAAGCCCAAATAATCATTCCCTGAGAACAACAATAGCTTTCTGTCCCGGCCAGAGCATGAATTTCCTCCTTCATTAGTGTCTTCATTCTTAGGATCATCATTAGTTCCTAAGCAAATCAAGAGTCATAAAAGTCAAAGTCTACCTATCAACACATATGTTTCACTTCTCACATAACAAGTCTCCCAAGTTGGAATCCCCATCTCTTCTAATCAATCCAACTTCATTCCCTTTCCAATTAAATTAATTTTCAAATAATTGAATCTATGTTACTTGGACACATGTATACATGTCCTCGATTGAATTTTCATCAATCTTCAAAGGCTACCGCTGTTGATCACACTTTCTAATTTCATCATATCCAATGCATTATTATACGGCCCGTTTGGTTAGTGATGGGAATGATTTATAATGTAAAATTTTATTAAAAGATACATATCATTCCTATGGTAATAAAACTTTAATCACAAAAAAGATTTTTTGTATACAAATTTTCATTACCACTTAATACCACCTCTCCCTATGGTAATGCATTGGAATGAATTTTATGAAGAAAATGAGATGATTGGAGTTGGACAAGCATGGCCATCAAGGTAGACAAGAGATTTTTCAACTAAAATTACGCTAATTTTTCATTGCCATTACCATAGTTTATGACCACCTACCAAACGGGCCGTAAGTATCTTCAAATATGCATAATAACAATTATAGAAAGTTGATATAATGAAAATATGCATCAAGATGAATCAAACAAGATTCCACGTGACTTTATTTTTCCTTACGCATTCAAAAAATTTTAATTGATAAATAGTAGTTCCTATTAAAGTGTTGTCATTAGAAATTTAAACCAATGTCAAAGTAACCATCCATGTTCTAGTGTCAAAGGGTTTGACATGGATGATCAAGGTAAGCGAAGTGTCAGTAACTTAGCTTGTTATAGTACACACTGAAAATTCACTTCTTTTTTTGTGACAATGATTCAATTTCTTTCTTTATTTTTGAAGTGAACAATGATTCAATCTCAAGTACCCACATGATAAAAAAAAATAATAATTTACTAATTATAACCTAAAAGTTATGCACTTTTGAGATTACAGCCTCAATATTTTTTCAGGTTAAGTCATCAGAATTTTGTAATTTAGCTTGAACGTTAGACTTTAAGCTGTAATTCACAATAAAAACAAACATACATTAAGGGTGTAATTTAAATAAGTACAAAATTTTAAGGCTAGAATTCACAAATCATTTACAAAAAACATGATAAATTTGAATAATGGCTCCAAGTTTACTCCTTTCTCCGACCACATTAACCTACAACTACAAAACACAATCCCAATTAACTTAATTCCTTTATAAATGCATTCAATTTCAATCACCCACATAACAAATTCAAAAATAAATAACAGTAACATATAAATCGAACCTGGAAAAAACCCACATTGAACAAAAATTAATCCGAAAAACCAAGAACAAAACAGTTCAAGAAGAGGAAATACCACAAGAAGGAATGTCATTAAGCCAATTGTGAAAAGTAGATTCAGAAATAGTAACTTCAATAGAGGTTCTATCCCATTGATGCAATCTGTCGAACACTTTGTATTCATGAAAATTGGAGCAATTGTTGGAAACATTGATGGGTCTAAGAGAACGAAGTAATTTCGAGGAGTCTAACTTTAGGAGTGCCAAATCAACCCATTCATCCCAATTATTATTGCTCATAGTTTTGATTAATGGAGGGAAAAACAGAATTTGAGGCGATAATGACGAAGTGTAGAAGAATTTGTTTAATGGTGGGAGTTATTTTTGCCCGGAAAAAAATTGAGATTTGAAGTAGGTCTGTTTGTTAGTGAAAGTAGGCCAACGGCTCAACTGTGTATTTGGAAGCATCTAATAGACTTGTTCAAAATCTGATACAAATACTAAAAAAATATTGTTATTCGGAATTCGGATATCCGATTTAATCCAGGTCATACATTGAATATCCAACTTTTTAATAGGTGCTCTCTTGAGAGACCGTTTTTTGTAAAGACGACTGTCAAAAGTTCATCCCAAATCTATATTTTGAGTTGTAAGTTGTAACAACATATATTTAGAATTGGACTGAGTTTTTGAGAGTCGTCTTTACAAAAGACGGTCTCAAGTAAAAATTTGCGACTTTTTAATATTTTAAAATTTTTTTATTCTGCGCTTTTGTATACACAAAGATTTAAGCCTATTTTTTATTGTTATTTTAATTAAAAGGAAAAATTGTCGGGAATAATCCGAACTATTGACAAACTGCTATGAATAATCCCAACTATCGATTATTTATGAATAATCCCACCTTTACAGTTTATTTGCTCGTGGCACCCCCAAACGAAATTTGATTATATGGAAAATGAAAATCAAAAGAAGATGAAAAATGAAACTCCAACCTGCAATAGCAGGTAATAGATGTGCTGGGGGTGCCACGAGCAAAAAAACTAAAAAGGTAGGATTATTCATAAATAATCAATACTTGGGATTATTCACAGCGGTTTGTCAATAATTCGGATTATTCCCAACAATTTTTCCTAATTAAAATTAATTTTTATATATAATGTGAAAAACAAATTATTTTGTCAGGACCGTTTTTAAAGGCAGTTTTGAAATGCAAGCACCTAGGGCCCAACTTATAAAAGGGCCTAACTTTTGAGTTAATTATTTTCCTTATAATTCCTATCAAGTTTGTAAATTTGTTCTTTAACCTTATGTCGAAATA
Source organism: Amaranthus palmeri (assembly GCA_019776075.1). Taxonomy (NCBI): domain Eukaryota; kingdom Viridiplantae; phylum Streptophyta; class Magnoliopsida; order Caryophyllales; family Amaranthaceae; genus Amaranthus; species Amaranthus palmeri. The sequence goes on from JAAKBH010000322.1 coordinate 634,271, forward strand.
CAACTCTAATTTGAATGGTGAATTTTAAAGTTTGATCATCCATTTGCATTATTTAGTACATAGATTACACTTCAAACATTCTTCATTCACAACCATCATATCTTGTATTTAGAGGTTTCTTCAACTTGAAATATAAAAGTGAAACTGAATATATAATCCACTTTATATAGTAAGATTTCAGACCTTGCCTTGAGCGGGATATCGAAAATGTCCTTTTTTTTATATAATAAGATTATTATTTGAAATGAAAGCCTCAAAAGGATACTAATGAAAAACAAGATGAGAAACACAAAGAAAACAATAAAATAATAGACAACGATTTTTTTAGGTATGTTGAATACCTCCCCCTCAACAATAGTTTATTTTATAATTGAATTCGACAATACAATGTATAGATACCCTCCCTATCTTGAGAACAATGTCTCATGATGTCAAATACTAATTTAAAGAAAGAACACTCTTAAGTTTCTTACAAAGAATCGACCCTCACTCAATTTGTGTTGTTTGTGGTGTTTTTGGATTCTATGAATGATGTATCCTTTTATAAGGAAGTAATACATCATTCTAAAACTCCCTCATAACTCACCTTATAAACACACAATTAACATAGCAATAAACATTAGATTAAACAACGAACATAATACCCCATTTATGCACAAATCGAAGCTCAAAAGACTAGAACAACATCCTAGGCAGGGCTGCTCGAACGAGCAGCCTCAATAGAGAGATACTACCTGTTGACCTGACTTCTACTCATACGAGCACTATTCTTCTCAAACGAGTAAACCCCCTTGCAGCCCATTGTTTGATCTTCGCGTGTTGCCTTGTTCCAGCAACCCCTTTTTTATGCCTTACCTCATTCAAGGGATGGTTTCACACCCTTTAGTTAAGCCCCAAACGCCCCACATCCATCACTTCATTGATCGTTTCAAACCTCAATTCACAGTTTTTCAACACATCCTCAAAGTTCCTTGTCCAAAGTACAAACTAAAACATATTCGATTAAGTGATCAAATTCATCATTACTATCACGAGTTCTTTCTGACACTTACACTAACAATACTTTTATTAATAAATTAGATCCAACTAATAACACAACTACTTTGCTACAAAGCAGATAAACAATTTATTCCGAACTTAACTTCCATGATTACACATAACACTGAAAACTTTTACAATACGATCACAACTCACAAAACATCATTTAAAGCTACTAAATCTTCTAAGAACATGCAATTTGGGAAGAAAGAAACTTAAATTGAAGAGGCACATTAGAAACATAGGTAAATCCAATTGAAGTATAAGGATAAATAGGCTTCCCATTGTTGACCAAACCTTGACTCTTTACTATCTTCACAATTGAAGGATCAAATACTTGTTTTTTTAAGGATTGAATCCCCATGCAATAAATTCTAACATTAGATTGAGAGCAATAACAATTATTGGTGATTGTCACATTCCAAATTGGGTTTGCTACCCTCTTTACTATCTTTGTTTGTTGTATGTTCATGTTCTTCAATGAACACTGCCCAAATCCTGTAAAAAAATTCTTATAAGGAGTACTTATGTAATGTAAAAGGATAAATGCATGATTCTATCATCATCATCAACAACAACAACCTAATATGCCGCTCGAAAATAGGGTTTGGGTGAGGGAATGTGACGGACAATCCATACCTGTACTCCCTTAAGAGAGAATACTAGAGGAAAGCGGTCAATTTACCACTAGAAGGTGAGAGCCCTGCATAGAGAGGAATTGATTCTATCGTCGATTTCAAAAATTTTTGATCCAAATTCAAATTTGAAAATTTTTGATTTGCAAAACAATAAATTTTAATCGATTCCAAATTTCCAAATGAAATCATCGTTCCAAACATAACATAAAGAAAATTGAGAATGACAAGGTTAGGGAAGTCATTTCCAAATCCATACAACTTTTATAACATTGGTGGATTTGACTTGAATTCAAATTAAAAAAAAATTTATTTGTCAAATATTATATTAAAAAATTCTTATAAGGAGTACTTATGTAATGTAAAAGGATAAATGCATGATTCTATCATCATCATCAACAACAACAACCTAATATTCCGCTCGAAAATAGGGTTTGGTTGAGGGAATGTGATGGACAATCCATACCTGTACTCCCTTGAGAGGGAATACTAGAGGAAAGCGGTCAATTTACCCCCAGAAGGTGAGAGCCCAGCATAGATAGGAATTGATTTGATCCATATCTAAATTTGAAAATTTTTGATTTGTCAAACAATAAATTTTAATCGATTCCAAATTTCCAAATGAAATTATCGTTCCCAAACATAACATAAAGAAAATTGAGAATGACAAGGTTAGGGAAGTCATTTCCAAATCCATACAACTTTTATAACATTGGTAGATTTGACTTGAATTCAAATTATGTCAAACATTATATTAAATTTGAGTCAAATCTACATTTTTGAATGAAATTAACATATCCAAATATAGCATAATATTATTTTAAACACAAAACTTTTATAAATTTTGTGATATTTAATCTTCCCTTACTTCTGATTAAAATTACAACTAATTAATAAAGGGATCATATTAAAAACTATAATTAACGCACATTTGAATCAGGATCTATCTAGAAATGACAAAAAATATAATTATAGGGATTTCGCAACGCATTCGTTCCAATAGGGACGAGTATAGATATGAATTTGGTGAATAGTTGGTGGATATGGGTAAAAATCCTACCCACCACGGATAGTAGGGGGTGGATTGGTGGCTTGGCGGGTATTATATGGTCTTACCTGCCCCATATTCTCCCGGCTCACCCCATATCTACAAGTACTACTCTATATTGATTTTGTATATTTTTATTAATAACTATTGACAAAAAAATTAAAACATTACTTTTATTTTTGTTACATTGTATGTTATGAATAAAATTTAGGTAGCCAATTAAATATGTGAAAAATTACGATTTTATAGAGCATATAACGCGAACTTGGAATGAATGTGAGACAGATGCTAGGTATAAGGTGGGTTAAGGTGAGTATATCCATAATGAGTATACCTAGTTGGTTATAGTTGATGGAAATGGGTTTAAAGGATAGACAAACATATGGGTAGTGAAAAGCGTAGGTATGTATACAAATTTTAGATTAATATAAGTATGAGCGTATGGAAAGGGCATACTGCACCTGTTCGCCCAGTTTATCTTTCCTAGACTCACCTACCCATAGCCCAATGTGGCTTTGCCACTAATGACAAGTAGAGGTGTTCAAAATAGAACCAATATAAGATATTTACCCAACCTTAAAACTGAACCCGACTTAATCCTAGTTCAAAATGAATTTAAAACAATGTAGGAATTAATATGAACCCGATCTTAAAACCAAATATGACTTAAACCTACTTTAAAATGATGTAAGAGTTAATATAGATATAAGACACAATTTTAAATCGATCTGAAACCCAACCCCTAGGCGAAATATAGCGTATTATGACCCTTTTTCCTTTGCAATTTATAACATGTAAGAACCTCCTACAACCATTAATTTCGTTTTTTTGACATAGGACCTTAGGCGACGGCCATATTCCCCATCCTTAGGGCCGACCCTGAACCCGACCTGAATGAATACCTCTAATAACGTGTTTCTTATAAACAATTAATCAAACACACTCACATTTTATTCATGTACATAACCTCAATAAAATGCAAGAAATAGAAGTAGTAAGCAAACCTTGGACGAAGAGGGTGAAACAGAGAAGAGCATAGAGTAACTTCATTTTTAGAGCCAACATTGTCTTTGTTTTCCTTCTTCTTAAAAATGATGCACTAAATAATAAAGTGGACATACATAATTCAAAAAAATAAAAATAAAATAAAATAAAATAAAGTGGACATACAATAAATAAAAGGGCCGAGAATTCAATGAAAAAGAAAAAAATTGGTAAAGCTTTTGTGATTGTACTAGTACTATAAGGCCACTTGTCTCATGCTCCTTCATTTACAAAAGAGAAATAGACAAAGACGATAGATCTTAATTATGAAAGCCGTATTTTTATCCCATTTAGATTTAGGGGTGTTTAATGGGTCGGGTTCCTATTTTGAGCTCTTATCTGATCTGTTTTTTGAAAGGCTTTGTAAGAGTCGGGCCGAAAACGGGTTGTACTGTAATTAAAATTAAGCGGGCTAAAAAAGGCTCAATAAGGGCCAAAAATGAGCTTTTGTATGTAATATAATTAATGTATAGCTGAAATATTATAAATGACGATGTCAATGAAATTATTAATATTTTTTAATTTAATTATTATATATGATAATTTAATTGTTATAATTGAAAAATGGGGATTAAAATAATTTTTAGTTGTAAAAATGGGCCGGGTTGTACGGGATCGGGCATTGAAAGCCCAACCCATTTAAAGCACATATTAATTTTAAAGGGCCCTTATTTGCTTAAGTTCGGCCAGACCCTTATCCGGCCTATTAAACACCCCTAGCCTCATTAAATTTGCTTCATATATAACTCGTAAACAAACCGACAAAAGTGGATGAAAGAAAAACTCCTAATGTCTCTTGAAATTTATCTTTTTTTTTCTTTTTAATCCGCCCCATCAAATTTGTCTAAATTTTTCTTTTTGACCCTGACTTTTTTTTTTTTTTTATTTTCACCCGTACTATCACATATTTAATTATTCTTACTTTTCATATCATTCACATATTTCTTTCATTACCCTAAAATAGTTATTTTTTGCTTTTTTTTTAGTTTTCCTACCAAATGCCTATACAACAAATTCAGTCTACACGGAAAATTTGGTTTGTATGACAATTTTAGCGGGTCAAAAGGAGTTTTTACTAGATGAGTGAATGACAATTAAAGAAACACAAATTGTTATATGAGACGATCTCACTATAAACGCGCTCCATATATAAGTTAATATAGATCAATCAATACAAATTATGTGATATAAAATACTACAACATAATTTGCTTTTAGTGGGATATATTTAGCGACATTTAATTTAAATGTCGCAATTTCAAATTTCTTATAGTGTATATAGAGGATTTAATGACATTTATTAAACCTTTAGCAGCATATAAACAAGTCACACTAAAGTTTTTAGCGACATTGGATCTAGTGACAATTCTCACACATGCCACTATAAAGTATAGTAACAATTACATATGCCACTAAAGACTAAATTAAGTGTTGCTAAATTACTTTATGGTGGAATTTAAAATAAAAACCAATAACTATTAAACTAAAAATATGAATCAGTGGCTTTTTTTTAATGCCACTAAATCCAATGTCGTAAAAAGCTAAATTTATTGTAATGTGTTTTGAAATCGTATCACCGAAAGACAAATTTTTGCCAAATTTGAATTATAGTCAAAAATAAAATTAAAGCAAAAATTTTTAAAACACATTATATACGAAAATGAGACAAATGTGGTGGTAGGGTGGGAGTACATTGCTATATAGTACTACTAGTGTTGAGTATTGACAGCACAACACTTTGGATGAATCTAGAGTCCTCCATCTTTAATGGAGTGTGTTCACCATTATTGTATTTTACTATTCTTTTCCTTTTTAACATGGCTCTAAAATAATCTATGTTCTCACTTTTTCTCCGAAATTTAAAGATCATCATCATTCTACCCAGTGTATCCCATAAATAGAGTTTGGGGAGGGGAGGATGGCGGCAACTCATACCCATAAAGGAGAGCACGACCAAAAAGAGCCTCCCAGCTCGAGAAAAGATGAGGAGAAGAACAGGCAAGAGAAAAAGAACCCCAGAAGGTACTCACAAGGAATCAGTAATCTAAAACACGGATAAGACGCCTCCAACTACCCCTGTCCCAAGTCAGGTCCTTTGAGAGGTTCAACTCGTGCATATCAATTTTAATCTGCTCATCCCATGTTCTCTTATGCCTTCCCTGACTCCTCTTACCCTTTACTATAATGCTTTCAACCCTCCGAACAGGGGCGTCGAATTTCTTTCGTTGTACGTGTCCAAACCATCTCAATCTACTTTCACGCAATTTTCTAGTGATAGAGGCAACCCCTAGTTTGTCTCTAAATTCTTGGTTCATAATTCGATCCATCAATATGTACCCGCATATCCACCTCAACATGCGCATTTCTGTGACTTCCATTTTATGCTCAAAAATATTCTTCACAGGCCAACATTTTGCCTCATACAACATAGCAGGTCTGATTGCCATCCTGTAAAATTTTCCCGAAATTTAAAGATATAGTATATGTAATTGCGATATAACATGCATACTCATTTAGATAACTAAACAGATTTCAAAGAAATTGACTTATTGAAACAATACTATTTTGGTGATGGTTGAGGCCCAAGATATGTTATATACTCTAACAATACTCTAACGTGTCCCCTCACACGAGAGCCAATTAAGCTAAAACCGTGGATGCGGACATGCGCTGAATATTCCACTTTAAAAGATGAGATGTTGAGATTTGAACCTTAGAGTCGAGGGACTCTCTGGCCGCACTCTCCTAATGGGTATGAGTTGCCGTCTATCTTCCCTCCCCAGGTAGTCTGTCTATAAGCGGGATACACTGAGTATGATGATGATAATGATGTTGAGATTTGAACCTGTGACCTCTTGCCCACTGATTTTTGATACCTTATAATTGAACCCAAAAATATGTTATATAAAAACAAAAAAATAAAGGTGGAAAATAAAGAAAAGAAAGAGTGTAAAGGGAGCTTATTACCTAACACAGGTGATGAGAAAGGTAGCTAATTTTTGAAAATGATGGTTTGTAAACACAGTTACGTTCTTTAAGACTGACCAGTCACAGAAGCTCTGTATTTGGTAGACGGTTATTGATGAGACCAATGATTTATAATATTTTTTTGTTTTACATAATATATTAAATTAAATTGCTCAATAAATTATGATAATTTTATATGGGAAAAATTACCGTGCATGATACATCTTTTTATTAATTTCTTTACAGTAATACTAATTTTTGATTAACCATGAATAATACTACTTTAGAGGGTTTTTTTTAGAATAATTTCAACATTAGTTTATTAACTAATTTACCATTTTTTTGTCATAAAATCTCCTATAGTTTGATTTTTAGCATGTTAAGGGTAAATTTGGGCAATACCCCTTAAGTTGATTTTATTCATGGTTGATCAAAAGTTTGTATTATTGTAGGAAAATAACCAAAATGTTGTATTATTCATGATCATTTTTTCTTTTATATATTTGAAGTAGTGTATGATGTTTGCTAACAAATATCAATTAGCATAAGTTAGAAATTAAACAATTTTTTTTTATGCGTACATCTGACCCTCAAACTCTATCTAGATAGAAGCTACTATACCGTACTGGGATAATGAAACTCTAATGGAACTTATACAATTTTTAACCGTTTATTAAATTATGTTTACTTCTTACCCATGTGAAGTAGGACATAATGTTGTTACCAAGAATCGATAAGAAACAAACAAGGGCTAGATTGTGTGTATCCGACATTTTGAATCCCGCCTAAATGGAAGCCACCAATAATGCTAAAGTATATACCGTATCCATGGGCTTAAGTAACCATCATTATAAGCTTTTTATTAAATCGATTCCTTAATAAATAATATGGTATTAGAAGCCAACGTGAAAAGAGATCACCAATATGAATCTCACCTACCCCTTATTCAAAGTTCACTACAACAAATTTAACCTTTTGCGACATTGCATTTAATGGCATTAAAAAATGCCATAAATTCATATTTTTAGTGTAATAATTATTAGTTTTTATATTAAGTTCCATTATAAAGTGATTTAGCCACACTGTATTTGATCTTTAGTGGCATATGCAATTTTAACTATAGTCTATAGTGGCATTTGTGAGAAATGTCACTAGATCCTATGTTACAAAAAGCTTTATTATGATTTTTTATTATGCTGCTAAAAAGTCTAAAAAATGCCACTAAATCCTCTATATAGCGACATTTAAATTAAATGTCGCTAAATATATCCCAATAAAAGTAAATTATGTTGTAGTGGTTGAATATATTTCAGGCCAAGTATGAAGATGGCGTGTGCTGCGTCCACACTTCTAACCCAAACAACTGTGGTGCTAGAGTGTTTGAGAACATTGGGATGATGAAACTCTAATGGAACTATTTGGTAGAAAGTTATATTTCTAGTTCCTTAAGATAATCAAAAACAATTCTAGATCTATGTAAGGATTAAAGACAGGAAGCCTACAAAAAATTGATGGTTTACCTTTCTATAAGGGCTAATTACCTTACTATTTGTTGTTTAAGCAATACCTACACATTGCCTATAACTCACTTAAACTAACATTTGCACATTAATCACTCTTACATAATTTCTTCAATTCTTAATCTCATTCTTCCAAACTATTCCACCACAAAATGGGTAGTGAAAATAGTCCCAAAAAACACTTATATGATATCACCAAGTCGAAACGGACCAGACGAACACCAGTGTTATTAGCCCCAGTCGATGAGGAACCCAAAAGTGAACGTGTAAAACTCGAGCAACTGATTAACGTTGATGGCAAAGGTGAAAGAAAAAACCCGACATCTGATGGAAAAGATGATAAAGGTAGGGCTATATTAGGCCAGTATCTTGCCGATGAAAAACAACTTCAAATGGTCGTGAAACAGCCTGACAATGGCCCACAAGGGGTGAAAGTTACACGAATTATAAAGCGTTATGTTAAGGCTCTAAGCAAGATGGTTAAGTCTAAGAATAAACAATGCTTAGAAAAACCTACTCTTCATCTTACTATGTAGTATTCCTATTTGATATACTTTTTGTTCATATTTCAACAATTATATTGATATGATTTGTGAATAAAGGAAAATTTTGAGAAATCATTATTGTATCTTTTTGGGTTTTGAAGGAAATTTTCTATAAGCAGGATACACTGGGAATGATGATGATGATGACAGACTGCATTTCTATTTTTGGTCTCGATCGACACTCTTTTTTCATTTTGCATTAACATTTTTAACTTATCTTTTCATCCACTATAAAAAAAAATTATGTTCTTTTACAGAGTTAAACGAAGCCTTTAGACACAAAATTTTTAGAGACGATTTCAAAATCATTCAAAAATGAGGTGTCACAAACAGATCAGACGATTGTATTGGACGCTTTTTATAGTCCTGTTTGATATGGTGGGATCCTTCTACTTCGAGAGGATCCATGGTCCGTCAATGGCTAACCTCTTTTTTTTTCTTCTCCAGACCCTGATCATAGTTTTCCTATGAGCGGGATATTTTTGGGTATGATGATGATGAGAGCAACAAAGAAATGACGAATATAACACCAAATCAACAACATACATGGAATAAAAATGGGTTCTTACCAAATTCAACCCTTTTCAGTATTCAGTGATTACATTCTACAAACTGATAAATCCATCTATATTTGCAATCTTAAAATGAATGACAAAGAATAACACCATAATTGCTACCAAATTCCGAAATGCGAAATCCTTCGATGAACGACTTTACAAGTTTCAATCGACTCTAGTATACAAAACTACGACAACCAATCATCTACGAAGCACGAATAATATTTGTGCCATTGAATCCTGTAGGGAAACACCAATCTTTTGAGGAAGAAAAAATGAACCAGCACCGCAGCCCGAACTACGCCACCAGTTAGAACACCAATGCTATGACCAACGCTTGTATACTCTTAAAAACCCAAAAAACCATGGACATCAACTATACCGTCCAGACCCTTGAAAATAAAAACCTGTCGATATAAGTCGTATCAAAATCGGATCAAATAAATATCCCATGTATCTTACTCAAAATGCATATCGGAAATCATCACAATGTCGCGGTAATGCACATATAGTCAGTTTAGACATTTTTATACAATCCAATATCTAGCCAAAGTTACGAAGAATAGAGCATCCGTAAAAAACGATGAAGATAAGGATCCGATATTTCAAAGTGAGGAAGAGTGCCAGTGTAAATCTATACCCTGTGACTTAATGGCTACATACAGAAAATCTTCGGCTTATATTTCAAGTAACCAGAACCTCACCGTAACAATTAAGAAACTCGGAAAGTATGTCATTGACAATTGACAAGTTTATTTGTTGGAAATTTTTCACGTGTGAGGAAGATTAAACATCGCTAAAATAGTGGGTTGTAGACTTGTATATAATACTTGATGGGTAATTCTCCTAATATCATAATGGTTTTAGGAAAGACTGAAACTCATCAAGTATTGTATGCAAGTGGGCCCATAGGGTGGTCATGTGACGAATTGTCACGACCTAACATTATCAACCAATACTACTCGATTTTTCTACATGGACGGAAGACTGCAAAATTAACGACCATATCATTGATCAACCTCTTATTCATAGTTCAGTAGGAATTTGGTACTCCAAAAATCGAAGAATAAACTAAAAATAACAGCGCTCACGAGACGTTATGAAAAAGTATCGATTAACCATTCTGTCAACAAGAACTTCACAAAACAGGCAGAGTTCGTTTAATCAATATTTGAAAGAAACCAACATCGATAATAGATCTTCGATTTGCACAACATCAGTTAATCTATACTAATGTTAAGGATTTACGCATCAGATCGATGGTCAATTGCAAGGCAAGGTTGCTCATAGTATGATAAACCCCATTTCTTGTACTCCACACTATTAAGAAGCCTCGATGTTGATTGCTAATGTTAAGGCGGCTAATTATCATGACATTCATCAATCAATACGTAGAATCGCTCAACCAAATCTAAGTAATAATCAGGGCAATCTCGAAGTCATTGTTCTTATTCAAGAGATGGTCTCAACTCAAGCTAGACGGTCTCACCATGAGACGCTCTTCTTACATGGCCAACTAATATATATAGCATACGCAAAAAGCAATGCTCATTGTAATATATTCAACTATGCAAAGTTCCAATGGGCTAAAGCTTCCGCTTTCTAACAAAAACTTCGTTAAGGAAGACGCAACGAATAGACATTTCAAACAAATGACCAAAAGAGGCGGACACACTAAACAAAAAAAACAAATTCCATTATTTTGGTTTGGTTTGAGGTGTTCAAAACAGACCCGAAATTTAACAAACACTATAATCGAACCCGATTTGACCCGACTTCAAAATTGATTTACAATTATGTAAAAAACAATATGGACACAAAAACGACTTCAAACCGACTAGAAAAACATCACCCAAAATCAACCCGACGACCTAAATGAACACCTCTAATTTTGGCCATAAAACTCAAAATCAGGAGTTAGCTTTTGTTATTAGTATCCAGTACCAGTATGCCTTTGCCAGGGGTAATTCTAAGCATGTGCAAGGTGCCCGCCCCACAAGACAAGGTCCCGAAATTTAGGAACGACTAATATTAGTTTGACATTAGTTTAAGTTGCTTTTCTTCAGTTTAATTACTTTTAGGCCAAGAATTTCTACAAAAATGTAAAATAAAAGCCTTAAAAAATTTACTGCATATTTTTGCTCCGCCCTCGATTTTAGTCTACTAGTAAGGAAGATACAACAAAAACTGCTACCAAAACCGATTTCGAACACAAGAAGGTCATTGTAAAAACAGGAAAAACACAAGTTATTACAACATTAGTGCAAAACAACTGAATATAGGGATGAGGATATTACCTTTCCACTAAGCAAAAGCAGCCAGCACTGAGATGATGATAAGCTGACCTTGTTTAACAAAGTCCACCAATGGAAATCTTCACCAACATGCTCAAAGATGCTCCAAGACATGATGAAGTCTAGGAACTCGTCTGCGAAATAATGGCTCCAATCTAAAGGACGGAACTCCAAGCTGCCATCGTTTAGCATCATACATCTCATGCCATGCTTGAACAATTTCATCGATTTTGAACCCGAGACCTACAATTACAGCAAAACTATTATTAAACCCTGCTACCTTAGTCTTAAAATTATTATGAAATCATATGCATTTGTTATTCATGTGAAGTTGTGGATCATGTATTCATGTTTGTCAATGAACTAACTCAACCAAAAGCTTAAGCTAATGGTTGAAGCCCAGAATATGATACATACTTTAATACTCCCCCTAACACTAGAGCCTTTCAAACTAGAAGTGTGGATGCAGCACAGGTCCGTTGTCCTCACACATGATATATACTCTAATACTCCCCCTCACTAGAGCCTTTTGGGCTATAAGTATGGATGCAGCACAGGTCCGTCCTCCTCATACCTGGCTCTGAATATTCCACTTTAAATGAAGGGTGGTTGAGATTCAAACCCATGACCTCTTGTCATGTTGGCTTATGATATCATGTCAAAGAACCAACTCAACCAAAAGCTTAAGCTTATGGTTGAGGGCTTGAAGCCCAGAATATGTTATATACTCTAACAATGTTTACCACCAATAGTACTCAATCGCAAACAATCCACCAGCTATCACTAACAAGAGTAAGGTCGCAAACATCCGATTGTGTGCATCCGACCCTCCAAAACCCCACAAATCACAAATGAGATGATATGTCGTAGTCTTAAAATGATAAATGTGTTAAAGAGAGTCAAGAGGTTATATACCAGCTGGTGTAGCTTGATTTGAGCAATGGTTCTTGATCATAACAGTTATATCAGTATGTGAAGAACCAGCAAGTTCAAACTTCTCAACAGCAACCTCTAAACATTCCTCCCAAGATGGTAAACCCAACTTAAACTCAACGACCGAGCGTTCATATAACAATGTCCCCCATAAGATGTATATCTGTGACCTCAGAATCGCCGCCTGTTCTGTAGCTTCATCTGCAGATAAATCTCTCAGCAGACCATCCAATCCCAATTTCTGCAACTTAGCCTTATACTTTTCCTCCTTAGAAAGTCCATTCAATCGTCGTTCCTCCATTTCCTCCCATATCTGCATTCCTGCCTCCATACTATCCTCAGCTTTATTATACAGAAGAAGAATCTCTTGAATTGCACCAGATTCCACATCAATGGTATCCCTTTGTGCATAATACCAACAGAGCTTAGCTAGCTCAAACTGCTGCAATCCAAGGGCAATATGAGCTTCGTAAAAGTCGGGTTTTATCTTAAGAGCTTCCTCATATCTCATCCCTGCCTTTGTGTATTCCTTTTTCGCCCATTCATAGGCCGGTTTGATCTGTATATGCATCGATTCGTAAGAACTGTCCTCGGGAATTTGAACATGTTTCTTTGCTTTGGACATATGAACATTCCCCATATTGAACAAGGCCAAAGCACCCATTTCTTGGAACTTATCAGAAGATATGTCAAAGAGTTCTTGTGCATCCTCGCTCGAAATAGTGTCCTCTATTGCCTCCGAATGCAGCTTCATCGCTACCTCGTGCAGGTCCAAATACGAATCCGATTCAAACCCAACATGGGCTTTGAAGAGATGGGCAAATTGGATAATCCAACTATCAATACAAATTGAACCCTTCTCATTGCTTACATCACCTATATGTTCATTCTTTATAACCTTGGAAACTTCATCTTTCTCCACACCATCATAAGAAGGTTCAAGATCAGGGCTAACTTCAGAAATGTACAACCTTAAAGACCCATGTAGATCACTTAACCTTTCAGCTTTCCTCAATTCGTTCGTCGTTGTAATAGTTACCAAATCACCATCCTGATCCATGTATTTCACAAGGGCACCTTCCAAATTCGGAAACTTTTCAAGGATAATATCCCTCATCAATAACACACTACAATTGATGGGTAATTGAGCAGATCTTATATCATTCCCAAAAACTAACTTCACTGATCTTCCAACCACTTTTTCTTCCATAACCCTAACCTTTTCTTGAACAACCTCCTTATCCTCAGGCTTAGGAACATCCTCCTCAATATGTTCGCGCTTCGGCTTAGCCTGCATTTTCTTCCCCTTAACATTTTTACCTATTGACTTAGTCTCCACCTTCTTATCCTCAACTTTTTCATGTTTAGACTCATCCTCTACCTTCTTCACCTCAACCACCTTATCCTTAACATCCTCAACTCTCAAGCTCCCCTTCTTCTTCTTCAACGACTTCTCTTTCGACATCTTCTTCTCTTTCGAGACTTTTCTAGGTGTACCGCCTAAAGAAAGGGTTTGTTCAATAGCCAAAGCAAGCTCCTTTTCATCCACTTTAATACCCTTATCTTCCATATTCTTCTTCAACCCTTCATCAAACTCCAAAGCAGCTTGATTATTAGGTTCCATATTCAAAACAATACTCACATCCCTCAAAGCTAAATCAAATCTATTCAAAGCCTCAAAACATTTTGCTCTCCTCAATAAAGCTTTACTATACTTAGGTGCAACTTCTAATGCCAAATTACACTCATTTATTGCTCTTGGGTATTCACCTAAACCCATTTGCATATAACAATTACCCATATTTGTTCTCAAATTAGCAACATCTATATGATTACTAGGAAGCAATTTGAGAGCCTTTTCAAATTTCAACATAGCCCCTTCATAGTCATGTTTTTGAAATAACTTATTACCCTCTTCTTTAAGCTCTTGGGACATATTAATAAAGATTGCAGTATCTTCATCAAAAGCTTTTGAGGTTCTATCAGAAACTTTATTATTCTTTGAAGTACTCCCTTGTTTAGGACCTTCATTTTTCTTTTTAGCAACTGCAGGCTTTCCCATCACTAATACAAATACACAACAATTTTTGAGCAATACCCAACAGTGAAAATAAGATTTTTACAAAAACCCAAATCCCAAAATCAGGAAAATTAATCCCCAAATAGAAAAAATTCAATCTTTTCTAATGAGAAATGGGGAAAACCCCCAAAACCCAGTTTCTAAAATTGCAAAAAAGTAACAGAATATTAACAATATGAACAATTAAGATTAAACAAAGTAATAAAAACAAAAACAAGAAATAGTTTAATAATGGATGGAGGGAATAAAAGAAGCAATACTACTAATGGTTTTCCAGAAGACAGGGGAAGTAGAAGAATTCAATGGAAGGAAGAAATGAATAAAATACTTGAGAATAAAGGGTTTAATATTTGGATTAAATGAAATACTTACAAATGAAAATGAGGTTTTTTTTTTCTGCTTTGTTTGAATGAAGGAAGAAGTAGGTTAGTAAGAGGAAGAAATTATTAGTATTTTTAATTATTTTGCGTATAAAGACCAAAATTTGAAGCCACCCTTTAGGGTTCTTTCTTGTTTCCACAAGAATTTGTCAACGAAACACAGCCTTGGACCCACGCGAGTCCTTCAAGCGCGTCGATAGTGTTTTGTATTAGAGGGTAAACCGAGAGTATGCAGGGTCGGCCCTAAGGGTAAGCAAGAGCGGTCGTCGTCTAAGGTTCCACGTCAAAAAAACACAATTAGTGATTATAGAAGGTCTATAAAGGTTACAACGGCAAAAGAAAAGGATCTTTATGTGCCATTTCGCACAGGGCCCCAAAATATCTAAGGCCGTCATTGAGAATATGAGGTAGCAAAGTGTTCATTTGGATCATCCCGTCGATTTTAGCTCAAGTGTATGGGGTCGATTTGTAATTGAGTTTTTGTCTCCACATTGATTTTTGGAT
The DNA here is from genome assembly GCA_019776075.1 of Amaranthus palmeri. NCBI lineage: Eukaryota > Viridiplantae > Streptophyta > Magnoliopsida > Caryophyllales > Amaranthaceae > Amaranthus > Amaranthus palmeri. The sequence continues at coordinate 649,815 of JAAKBH010000322.1, forward strand.
GATTGTAAACATTAAATTGTTGAATCTGTTTTGAACACCCCTAGGAGGGTTAGATGAGAATCGAGATTAGTGCATTATCCAACGCAAGTAATATTTGCTACAAGTGAGTATTGTTGTAGTTCTTTTTTAAATCTCCCTTGAAAATGGATATAATTCTATTTTTATCATGAATCACACTCTTTCTTCTATTTTCGTCTACATATTTAACTTATCTTTCATCTCATCTATATGGTTCTTCCATTTTCCTATAAGTTGCATATTTTTATCCCTTTTTTAGAAAAAACACTACACTCGTAGCAATTTCTATGAAACAAAGGAATGAAATAATACAATTTCTTATCAACGTAAATTTCTTAGGGACACATGAAATATTTTTCAATGTAAATTCAAGTTTAGTCTAATTAAAATTGACTTTGGGTAGACTCAAATAAGAAATAACCTATATTTGACTATGTTATAGATCAAGTCAACTAACATGAACTGAATTCTATACTTCCCCTCGTTCCACTATACTTGATACATTTAACTTTTGACGCAATCCAAAGCTCATTAATACATATTTGTAGGATCGCACGACCCTAGTCCTACAATTTGATTCTACTGATTTCGATCCTATCTCGTCAACGATTCTAAGTTGAATCTCGATTCTAATAACCTTGCTTGCAATAGCCTATCTACTATCTAGCCATAAAAGTGATGATTGAATCATTGAAGAACCACAAGAATGAATGATGAAGGGAGTATTAGAGGCAAACATACAACCAACTTATACAGCCTAATTCCACAATATAATTCCCCACCATTTCCTAAAACTTTATAAATTTAGGGTTTGGTATGTTTTTGATTAATAAATATTAAATTTTAGCTAAACCACATTTGGTCCACTTGTAGTACCGACAAGAAATTTCAATTAAAGAACCTAAAATTGGAGTGGGGTTTTAATTAAAAAAAGGGAATATCCCACCACCCAATACGTAATAACCAGATAATATATGCTCCTTTTTTAAATATTTTTATTATATTTATCATTTATTATACACAAATTTTTGCTATAAATCGTCTATAACATAGATGAGTAAATATGGGTCAGCCCATTTTGCAAAATAAGTAATTAATTAGTCATCAACCTTATTTTAAACAAAAAATCTCACAAGAGACGGTCTATAGGATAGACCACAAAATTGGGTCAGCCCATTTCCCTTAACTGATTTTTTTTATTATAATATCAATTATATTATGTTTTAATTTTAAATGTAAGGTATTATAACCTCGAATATACTATTCTATAACCCCAAATATAAGTTATTATAACCCCAAATAATTTATTATAACCCCAAATATACTATGTTATGTTTTGGGCTGGGCTTTATGGATTCCGTCTATAGAATAGACCGTCTCCCATGAGACTTATTGTATTTTAAATTTAAAATCATTGGGCTGGGCTGTTGGGAGAGCCATCTTTGCTATAGACAGTCTCTCAGGAGACCTTCTGTACTTATAATGTTTTTTCCAATCAAATTTATTAATCCTTATGTCTCTCTGAAATAGCACCGTTTGACTCAAAAAGCTCTTATATTTTTTGATTAAAAGGTGCTATTTCAGAAGGACAAGAAAATATTCAACTAAATAATATATCCACTATCTAAAATATTCTATTTTCTTTAAATCTCGTAAATATTCCTTTTAAAAACTTCATTAAAAAACAGATAGAATATTATACTCCCTCCTATTCACAAGTTTTGTCCACTTTACATTTTGCACACATGCCGAGGCAACATTTTAATCTTTAATATCTTTAATTGTGTATAATTAAAAATTATAAAAATTTGATATTAATAATCTTTGCATTGAGACGAACAAAATAAGATCCCACATGACTATATATTACTTTATAGATTAAGAGAAAAATACAAATTAAGAGTGATTAGTGAATAGTAACCAAAAAGTAAAGTGGACAAAACTTGTGAATAGGAGGGAGTATTATATAAGGTATATTGCCCAACTGAGAACTCCACCACAGAGATTTTGCCCAAAATATGGGATGCTCCAACTGCCAAGCTGCCAAACCTCCCCTCTAAGCTGTCTCTATCAAGGTGCCAACCTCTAAAATTATCTGTTAAAGTATAATGTTTGAGAATTAAAAAAAAAAAAGTCAAATTTTTTTAGACCATCAATTTTTTATTTTATTTAATAATAAATTTTATTGGAAAAAATGAAAATTATAAGTATTAAACTATAAAAATAAACCAACTTATGTTTGATGACAAAACCTTGGACGAAACTGTCGCAAATGAAGATAAGTGTAGGCCAGCCTATTTCACGTGCTATAGCAACATATCAATTTTATGAGCATTTATTAAATTAATTTTAACCTTAAAAGTATCAATTTTGACCTTTAAGCTCAACATGAAAATTTTCTATTAATAAAAGCAAAATTAATTATAGAATTATTACTAGCTAGTAATCCATCCTTGAAGGTTTCTTAGAACGACCTTCCCTAAAGTATCGTTTGGTATACAGCCGATACTTGCATTTCCTACCAAAAATGACTTAGAAAATGGCAAATGAAAACAATTTTAATAAACGGAAGAGGCATTGAATAGCAATTGTATCAAAATATTTCCATTAATAAAAGCAAAACTAATTATAGAATTATTACTAGCTAGTAACTCATCCTTAAAGGTTTTTTATAACGACCTTCCCTTAAGTACCGTTTGGTATACAATCGATACTAGCGTTGCCTACCAAAAACGACCCAGAAAATGACAAATGGAAACAATTTTAATGAACAGGTGGAGCATTGAATAATAATAGTATCAGAATTACAACAATTTCCATTAATAAAAGCAAAACTAATTATAGAATTACTGAATTATTACTAGCTAGTAACTCATCCTTGAAGGTTTCTTATAACGACCTTCCCTTAAGTACCGTTTGGTATACAATCGATGCTTGCGTTCCCTACCATAAACGACCCAGAAAATGAGCGAAAACATGACTGCAAACGAGACCAAAACAAGGCCCGAATACACCCATCGACTGTATTTCCGAAGACTAGGGCAATGATCCCGGTATATGCCTGTGAACGTGTCTCGTACGAACGAGCAGTCCTCTAATGCGACTAGGTCGGGCCCATAATTGTACAAGCCGTAGCTCACATTTAGTGCAGTAACCATTTGGTTATACATGGCTGGTGTTAATCTCCCTGTTGTGATGCATATACCACTTGGATCTACTTGGCACACATAGCTACCCAATACCTGCAGGGTCGTATTTGTTAAGTTTAGCTGGGTTTATTGTCGGAAATTTGAGGTGCACGCACTTTATAAGCCAAACAGATTTCATCCCAAAACGATATGACAATGGGAGGAAGGGCTCTAATGACTTATAAAGTGTAAGCACCTTCTTTAATTCATCGATGTGGGATAAACCATTTCAACAGTATTTGGGGTTAGCAAGGGGGACAATGACTTTTATGTATTATTAATTGTAACACAAATTTTTACTTGAGACCGTCTTTTGTAAAGACGGCTCTCAAAAGCCCAATCCAATTCTAAATATATATTGTTACAACTCTAAATGTATATTTGGGCTAGACTTTTGAGAGTCATCTTTAGAAAAGACGGTCTCTCAAGAGAGCACCTGTAATTGTAATTAGGGGTACTCATCGGGCTTGGACCCAATTTTAAGCCCTTATCCAACCCGTTTCTAGAAGGATTTTGTAAGGGTAGAGCTGAAAATGGGTCAGGCCAAAAACGAACTCCATTAAAAATGAAGCGGCTATAAAGTGCTTGAAAATGGACCCTTTTAAATAGAATAATGATGGATAATCTAATTATTATAATTGACAATGCCAATGAGGATTATTAACGTCTCTACAATTTAATCATTATAAATGATAATTTAATTATCATAAATTAATTAATGGGGATTATAATAATTGTAAGTAATAAAAACGGCCCAGATGCCCTGACTGGGCCGGGCCTAGCCCATGTAAAACCCAAATTAAATTTAAAGGCCCTTTCCAACTCGGCCCATATTTGCTTTAGTCCGGCTCAGCCCTTATTCGGCACATTGAACACACCCACATGTGATTGAGAGCCTTGTTAGATTAACAAGCCGGAGTAACCAGTGACGAACTTAGTATCTATGCAAAGCACAAAAAGGTGAAAACATAGGGAAGGTAGTCGAGTTACCTGAGTAGCATTATTCAAGTCGATCTCACCACGAGAGCATGGGCGGTTCGATAAGTCATGTGAAAAGGGGCTACAAATGAAGGGTAATAAAGGACCAGATTGATTGTAGTAAAATGGTTTAAATTGTGCACCAAAGTTGATGTTAGATACATTGGATATAACCGAGTTAACCAAGTCTACTAGCTGAGTAGTAACCTCCTTGCTCCGCGTCAAGGTTTCCTGTGACGTAGATGGGTCGACACAAGGAAGTATCTCATCTAATGCCGTATGAGCTGTGGGATTCTCGGTCCATTGGTGCATAGCAATGCACGTATCTGCTGCTACACTGTTCGATCAAACAAGGATCGAGTTTAGGCAAGCAAAACACACCAGATAGAAATCTATGGATACATGCTAAGGTACGATCAACATGGTAATTGTGTATGGTTTTATAGACTCGAAAAACTAATTTGAAATCGACATGATCCACCCCCTATGTTCGATTATGAATACCCGGAAATGATCCACCCCCTACCCGACTCCAAACATCTCCGATGCCTCATCACAATGTGTCATTGTCCTCAATGATGATATTGTGCATAATGTGTGATTTTGTGCTCAATTCATAATATGGTGACTATAATAGGTCAAGAATTAAGGGGCATAGTGGGTAGATTTCATTGGAGAAACACCTCACATGTAATCTCACGCCAAACAATTAAAGAGCACTAATTCTTGTATAAAACAGTCTCATCGTGAGACGTGTCTCATACTTGGGTTAAATAGTCTAATAATAGAAACTTTTGGCTTAAGGGCTTCTTGTTTGAGGTCGTTTCACCATAAAACGACCTGATACTAGACAGGCTGAATAAAGAGAGCTTGACTAACATATAAGCTTATTAGAGCTCCTATAACCAATGAAATTTCATCATGTTTGTATGCAGTCAACTCTCCTCTTATACAGTCTTGCTATGTACAACCCTAGTAACAAATTTATCAGATTCAAAACTCGATACTTACTTGTGGAAGAGGAGGAGAATGCCGCACAAGATAAAAGTTCCGGTCACCAGAATCCATCCGAAAACCACAAGCCTGCAAGAGTTACAATCTCCACATTTCAACACAAGAATGCTGATAGCAGGGCAAGCTTATTTATTAGATGGTTCACTCACGTGTAGACGAGAACTTGCATGCCAAATATCGAGAACACTGAAACGAGATGAGCCCGAAAACAATCAGTATGTTAAGATTACGGAGAAGAACATTCGAAACCATATAAAGCTTAAGGTTTAAGTCATTTACAGAATCCTAAAAATGCAAGTAAAAGCATGATGGCAGCAACGATGATGAGTGCGAGCCTCCTGCAGAAACACCAAGCATAGCCGTTTAGATTGACAAAGGGGGCGTTTGGCGAGATAGTTTGTTGGACAATTTTAACTTATTCAGTTACCGATAGTTGTCAGCTGTTTGCCAAACACTCGATTAAGACACAAGTACTCACATTCGAAGTAACATCTATTTAAACAGATGCTGCACAAGAGTTTACGCGGAATCTAATACAACAAACTCGAGTAGACATAAACCCGATAAATTATTGGGCTTGTATACAGCAAGACCCAAACAAGAGTTGATTAGATTCAAACTCGATAAATAATGGATAATGCAACAATTCGTTAATTTCCCTACAATAATACCAATTTTTGATTAATCATGAATAATAGGAGTACCAACTTAGGGTGTTTTATTCCATCAATAATACCAGATTACCAACTTTAAAATATTAACTAAATTATCATTTTTTTTTCATAAAATCTCCTATAATTTAATTTTTAACATGTTAGGGATATTCTAGGAAAACACCCCTAAGTTGGTATTATTCATGGTTAATCAAAAGTTGGTATTATGCAAAAGATTGTTTTATTCTGGCAATTTTTCCAATAAATAATAGGGTTAGCTGTTACGCGAGGGGACAGATAGATGGCGGCCATTTGCCAAACACCCGATTCAGACACAAGTACTTACACTCGGAGTAACATGTAATCGAGCATATGCTGCACAAGAACTTACACCGAATCTAATACATCGCGTATGTCACCAGCAGCGTCAGTAGACTGATGATCTAGAAAACTCGAGGAAGCAGTGATCTTTGTGTCGACTTCATCGATATCAGTTTGAACATTAGAAGGCAAGAAAATGTTCTGCACCCCAATCTGTTTCGCGGAGGAAAGATACTGCGATACATTGTTGAGCTTCCAAACAGTTGTATCGGCTTGACTGACTAGATAGTCGAGTGTGGATACAGTGCTACGATGAAACTTTGTCTGTCCGGTGTATAACACAAGACACCCGATACTGCATTCACACATTATTAAGCATGTATAGTTAAACCGAGGTGTTTTGATGATACGGTTTTTAAGAGAAAGCGAAGAACATACATTGCTGCAAGCGTGAAGATTGTTAGGAGTATGAGCGACAGGATGTAAGCTATAGGCGAATATCCAATGTGCTGATCTCTTCGACAGCAACAGTGATAGAGCGAAATGATCAATAGGCAGATGCCGAATATAATGAACCAGGCTAGCGAGATGATGAACAATGGTGCAGCCGAGAAACTCACTGACTGCACGGTAAAATATGGAGAACATTTTATGAGATGGAGCTTTATAACTCTTAAAATAGCATACTATAGATCATTTTGAACAATTGGTAAATGGCCATACCAAGGAATTGCATATAATATGTTATATCATACTAGAGTAGAGCATTTCGTAAGCTGTTATCGAGGCTTGTATACAACAAGACCCATACAGAAAGAGAGCTGATTGCATATAAACTCGATAAAGTTATTGTCAAGGAACCAACTCAACCAAAAGCTTAAGCTAATGGTTGAGGCCCCAGAATATGTTATATACTCTAACACGCCCCCTCACATGAGAGCCTTTGGGCTAAAAGTGCGGATGCAACACAGACTCTCCTCATACCTGGTGCTAAATATTCCACTTAAATGAGGAGTGGTTGAGATTCAAACCCGTGACCTCATGTCATGTTGGCTTCTGATACCATGTCAAGGAACCAACTCAACCAAAAGCTTAAGCTAATGGTTGAGGCTCAGAATATGTTATATACTCTAACAGCTATATCCTAAAACTAATTGGATATAAGAAGAGTAGCCCATCAAGCTTGTATGTTAGTTAATCTCAGTTAATCTCTAGGTTGTTTTTGTGGAAGACTAAGATTTTTTGTTTCCATTCGATCAAAAATGGTCGGCTCTGATACGAAGATAAATTTGTTATTGGGTATGTATACAATAAGACCCACAATAGAGAGTTGATTAGACATGAACTCGATGATGTTTCATTCTAAAATCAATTGATTATGGGAGGAGTAGCTAATCAAAATTATATGTTAGTCAACCTTTATTTAATTATTTAATGTAAGATTACGTATGAGTTATTTTTTTCCAACGTGCAACACATGTATCTCTCTTATTTGACGCTTGTTACTCCACTTAAATTGATGGGTGAATTACATTCATACTTCTGATTTTTTTCACGTTGAATTTGATACCATGTAGAGTTACGATTTATGGTCTGGTCTGGTCTAGTTTGAAAAATTAATGGGTGAATTACACCCATACATATATATATCAAAGTACGGTTTACGGTTTGGTCTGAAAAATTTAAAAACCGGAACCAGATCGTAAACCGTATTTTTTTGGAAAAAAAAAAACAAACCAGACCAAATACTCAAATTAAGGTTTGGTCCGGTTTGGTTTACGGTTTAGATCAAATTTTGTTCAATCCTAACTATTAGTTTAATAAATTGAGAGATCATATCATACTAGTATTTTAATATATTCTTTTCTTAAAGCGTAAGAGTTTATAAGATAAATTGACACGAAAATCCTAAAATTTACGAAACTGCCCATGTCAAAAGTAGCATGATTTTGAGTCCGCTTTTGCACAGATAATGTAAGCACTTCGCTTAACATAAAATGCCACAAATTAGTGACAGGTTGTCTTCCCTAATTGAAGTCAAATTTCTTGTCCCACCACTTACTTTTGTTTCTCTTTTCTTCTCCCTCATTGGTTTATTATAGATTCTCCAAATAAACTCCCTTCATCACTTTAGATCTGATTCGAAATTAATCCGAAATTTGAAAATATCAAAATATGATCTTAATATAAATCGAACCAAAAAATAGTAAAGTCAAACTCGACTAAAACCTAAATCTGATCATTTTAACTCATTTTCACTTTCATACCAGCATTTTCAATTTCATGTCATTATGTTCGAAAACTATATTTTTAGTCAAGTTTAAAAAATTTTAATTTAACATATTTTTATAATAGCTCTAAAATGGGTATATTAGCCTTTTTTGATACAAAAATATCAGTCAATTAGACCTAAATTTGTGATATTTTGTTATTTTGACTTTAAGATCATTTCTGATATTTTTTTACACATATTTCGTCCTTGTTTCGTAATGACTTTTTTGTTCGGCTTTTCGGGTACTTTTTTGCTTTAGCTTATTGTTCATCTACTAGTCAAAAATTTTGATTGGTAAATGATATATTTATCCTTTTTTTTCTTTAATCAACGATTGACAGACAATACTTTATTTTTACCAAATATCTTTATAATTGACATATTCAAGAAGCATAAAAAACAATGAAAAAGACAATATTTTCATCTGAGTAAAACAATTCAACCAAATCAATCAACAACCAACAATTATTTGTAAAATTTACAATAATCTCACAACTAACAGATAGAAATTCAAATTTTAAGTACAACATAGGTTGTATACTCGGTTTTGCATGTGTAATAAATAACCAACTCAATTACTATTTTTCTTATTATGTATTATACAGTTCAATATTAACAAAATTCGTAATTAATTTATAATATGTGTTATAGGCTAAGAAGAACCCAACATAATTATCATACAGATAAATTCGAGCTTAGTTACATTTACCAACCGTGTAACAAACCACTACAAAAAATTTTCGGAAAATAATAAAACCCTACTCACTAATAACAAATAAAAATATATTTAAATTATTTATTAATAACAAATAATTTACCTACCAAATTAACTAAAATTTTACCGTTAAATTATTTTTCCTCTTAGCCTATGATTTCTTCGAAAAAAACTACTTCTATTTACGATTTAGTCCATTACTTATCATGAAAAAGTGTGTCACAAAAATTACTTTCTCTCGAGTCAAACATTAAAGTACCTCTACTATTGACTAGCTGTTAGCCACTTATAATTATATAAATAAATAAATAGAGTATTAAAATCACAAAATGTCCTCATATACTTCCTCCGTTCCGAAATACTTGCTACATTTCGATTTTGTACAATATTCATCGTTTAAGCTTATTTTACATATTGCGACTAATGTGTAAGTAAAAATATAGTCAAGTGAGATCTTGTTTGAATCTTCTAATTGCATACTTTCATAATATTAATTTTTTATAATTTTTAGATAAATGTATTTTAAGGTATTAATGATTAAAATTGTGCATTGAATTACGGTAAAAAATATTATGTAGCAAGTATTATTGAACGGAGGAAGTAATTGTTAATTCTTGGTGATAATAAAGAGTTCATTTTCTGATTGACATTTCAATTGAAAATTCACATTTGACGCACATAAGAAACAATTTATTTTATTACGAGGTCGGCAAACGGCTAATAGCTCATTGCAATAATTGATTTGATCAATTAATTTTATTAATTTGTTCGACCAGCTGATTTTATTAACTGTTTTTACAACTTGATTTTGAACTTGTTGCTATGAGTAGGTTGTTCAAAAATAATTTATTTAATAAGTTGTTTCAATCATCTAATTTATTAAACATTTGACACCTAACTCTCTAAGCTAAAATTGTCCAATAAACTATTGGAAAAATTCCCTGGAATAATCCAAACTATTCATGATTTTCCTACAATAATCCCATCTATTGATTAATCATGAATAATCCCAACTTTGAGGGTATTTTCCTAGACTAAACTTGGGTAACCCGATGACCTGCTATAGTAGGTAATTCACTAAAAAAATAAAATAAATTATTAATTTAAAATTAGAAAATATATTTTAAAATTTACATAAAAAATTATAAATAACAAAAAAATCATAAATTTATGATAAATATTTTTTTGACATTTTTTTCGACATTTTATTTTAATTTATCTTTTTCTGTAAAAAAATAAAACTTGTTATAGCAAGTCATCCGATCACCGGGTTTACTCTAGGAAAATGCCCCTCAAAGTTGGGATTATTCATGGTTAATCAATAGTTGGGATTATTGTAGGAAAATCATAAATAGTTTGGATTATTCTAGGTAATTTTTCCTAAACTATTTTCCAAAGACCCCTATTAACATAATACATTATAAATTTAAAATCAATAAGGCGTATGCTCCACAAACTCATAAATTAACAAAAAAAAAATTACCATGACTAATACAATATTTTGTTAATTTTCTACAATAATACCAACTATTGATTAATTATGAATAATACCAATTTAGGGGAGTATTTTCCTAAAATAACACCATGTTTAGTTTATTAACTAATTTACCAATTTTTTTGTCTAATAATCACATATAGTTTGATTTTTAACATGTTAAGAATTTTCTAAAAAAAACACCCCTTTAAGTTGGTATTATTCATAATCAATCAATAGTTGGTATTATTAAACAGAAATTAACAAAAAATCGTATTATTTACGGTAATTTTTCAAAAAAAAAATCATCTCATAAAAAATATGATCACATAAAATTATGTAATTCCTCCGTCCCATAATACTTGCTACTGAATGTGACATATTATGTGAAAAAATGTCACAATATGTCACATTCAGTAGCAAGTATTATGGAGCGAAGGAAGTATATAGAGAACAAATGCTCTCTTGACAGACTACCTATTGTAAAAACGACTTTCAAAAGCCCACCCAAATCTATATTTAGAGTTGTAACAATATATAGTATTTAAAATTGGACTGGGCTTTTAAGAGTCATCTTTACAAAAGACGGTCCCAAGTAAGAATTTGTATATAAAGAAAGATAAAAGAAAGAACATACAGCCCAGTAATGGCGGTCACTAATATTCCAACCACCATTGTAGTAGCTAAACCCATGAAGAGGATCTTTTCTGTGGGTCCTTCTTGGTGCTAAAACAAGAAATGAAGTATCTCCTCCATAACCATACCCACCATAACCTCCATCATAAGCTCCTCCTCCTCCTCTTCCTATACTACTATAAATTGGTCCTTCTGCTAGATTTCTCCTACTTTTACTACGACCAATACTTGAATTTCTTCTTCCATCTTTTATTTCTTGGTAATTTTCTGCACTTTCCCACTCTGAAAAATTTAATTATGAATAAAAAGACGTGCTGAATAAAAATACACAATAATTTTAGCTTATTAAACAATAAAAATATACAATAATTATTTAACTCGGCCTAAAAAAGTAATGTAAACAATATATCAGCTAGTCTCTTGAGAGACCGTTAATTTGAAAGACGTCTTTCAGCCCCAGCCTATTAAAGCTTGGTATCTACTTTTGCTCTATATTTTCCTCTAAGGGTCAGTTCAATATTTTAATTAGAGATCTTTCAAAAATACCGTCACTCACAAGAATTTGTGAAATAATATTAGTTGATATTTAATTTAAGGCCTTTAATGCTAAGCTACTCTATTAAACTGAACTATGTATATCAAGGGGTGTTGGGAAAATAGGTTAACTTTAGCTTATTTTCGTATAAATAGAAGAATGGATGATTAAACCAGTTAAAGCTAATGTTTTGTAAACTAGTTAATTGAAACAACTTATTGTTATGAATAAACTATTTTTGAACAAGCTGTTCATAACAACGAGTTTAAAATCTGCCGGTAAAACCAGTTAATCAACTACTCAAATCAGCTATCAGCTATCAGCTATCAACTATCAATTGTATGCTAAACACCTCATAGCTAATTAAAGTGATTAATTAAAAAATAAACTAATTATATTATATATATTTATCTCATAACGAGACGGTCTCATAATGAAGGAAGCAATAAAATAAATAAAACCAACTAAAAATAACAAATAGTGTTAAATATATGAGACGAATTACAATGACAAAATACTTCTATTAAATAAATGAGACAAAGACATACTTCCTCCGTTCCATAATACTTGCTACATTTCACTTTTTTACGCAATCCAATGCACATTTTTGAACAATAATATCTTAAACTACACGTATCTAAAAATTATAAAAATTTATTATTATGAAAGTATGCTATTAGACGATTTAAACAAGATCCCACTTGACTATATTTTTACTTACACATTAGTCGCAATATGTAAAATAAACTTAAACGATAAATAGTGCTCAAAATCGAAATGTAGCGAGTATTTCGGAACGGAGGAAGTAATAGAAAAGGCCAAGTTTAACACTTTAGCATTGGTGGAGCAAAAATGCAAATACTTTTTTTTTTAGTATAAAATGCATATACTTTGTAAAATTGATTTTACAAATTTTTTCACAATTTTGACTTCAAAAAAAAAAAACAAAAGCAATAAAAACATTGTAAGCTAATATTTGAAGATGCTTAATTAGTCCAATGCAGTTCTTTGAAGGTGTATGAGGTGACACCGTATAAAACCTTTTTTCCATAAATGAAAAAATTTATAAAAAAAATGTTAAATTGAATAAAAAAATAAATATATATTTACTATATAAATAAGGCGTAAAATAAAAATTTGGAAGGGGGCCTAAAATTTTCAATATGGCTTTGTTCTACACATACTGAAAACCTTACACGTACTAAACATACCCGAGAGACCGTCTTTCTGAGAGATTGCCTATATTTACTTTACATTTTCCCTAATGGGTCAATCCAATTAGAGATGGTCTTTCAAAGAGACGGTCTCTCACGAGAATTTGTTGAACATAAATAAATTATGAAATGAGAGTGAGTGAGAGTACCTGAAGTAGGAGGAAGTGAGGTGGAAGTAACAACACCAAGAGTTAAAAAAAGCAAGTAGAAGAACACTAATGTAGGAAGGAAATGAATTGAAGAGGCCAATTTAGTACTATTTCTACTACTATTTAGCATTATGAGTTTGCTTATTTTTTTGGCAAATTTTGAAATGTTTAAAAGGGAAAGAAAGAAATGGTGAGAGCTTTGGGGTAGAGTAGAGGAGCTAGTGTAGTGTGAATTTAGTGTGAGGAGATGTTGACTAGAGCTAGTGTATGACACTTCAAAAAGAGGAGCTAAGACATTGATTATTGGGATGTAGAAGAGCATGAGGCCCCACCACCTAAAAGAATTTTTGGTTTTACTCAATTACCCTTTTCCAATTATAATGAGACAAATATATGTTCCAATCTTATTGTGTGGAAGATTAAAGTATGGTTGTCTGTTAATTCGGGTTATTGGGTTATTTTAAATTTTATTTATAATGAGTTTTATGTTTACATAAATTTTTATATTATTTAAATTTATACTAAATTTGAGTTGAAATTAAGTTCGGTTAAAAAGTCCTGTAAAGATCTCTGGTTCTATAGAAGTGTGTGTATTTTTTAATATAAAGCATAGTTATAAGAGGTTATATTTTAGATATGTTAAAAGATGCAAGTTTAAAGATGAACAAACGAATTTTTAGATATGTTAAGTTTTCGTAAGGGGGCTTATATGTAGGGGTGTGCAAAATTAGCCCGGACCGGCGGTCTAGACCGGAACCGGTTGAACCCGGACCGGAAGCATCAGGTCCGGTCTCCGGTCCCTAAATTTTATGAAATCTGGGTTCCGGTCCAAACCCGGAAAATTTAGGGTCAGTCCGGATAGGACCGGTTAATATGTACTCTGTGTTTTTTCCTTGCGCTGCGGCTGCTGGAAGCCTGGATGCTTTGCTTGTTGGCTTCTTTATATTCTTCTAATACTACTGCATGAAAGGTATTAGGAATTGGGATTTCATATTTCTTTAAAATGTAAATGTTTATAAAATTTAGGTTCAAGCTTCCACAGTTTCACTTATTCACTGGTGGAATTATTATTATAGAGTTATAATCAATAGTCCTACATCTCAATTTCAATACCAACTACAAAAATATCATGAAATTTAAATTAATAAATAAACTTTTTAAATAATGTAGTATCGGTAAGAGAATATTAATTCAAGATATACATTTTTCATAGAATTTAATATTCTAAAAATTTGAGTTAGCCGGTCCAACCGGTCCAAACCCCGACCGAACTTGTATTTTTCAAGGTTGGACCGGATGTAACAAGTCCGGTCTCCGGGTCTCAAAATTTTAAAAATTCGGTCTTCCGGTCCAACCGGTTTCGGTCCGGTTCGGGTTTGAACCGGTATTCACCCCTACTTATATGACTAAAAGCTTTTTGGGTTACATCTAATCAGTTTGCTGGGGCTCATATGACTAAGTGAAGATGTGATGACAAGTTACAAAACCGTCCCATGTAGATAGTCTTTGGGCTCATTCCATACTACTCCACATTTTCAAGTTTGAACCATATTAATTGAAAAGCTCTTACATATTTGAATTTTATTATGCAAACTCAAATGAATAGAGAAAGTATCAAGGAGGGGAACAAAAATCCTTGAGAGACCATTCCTAATGTAGTGAGCCCATTATCATTTTTTAAGTTTCACAAATTCTTACTTGAGACCGTCTTTACAAAAGACGTCTCAAGATTGGGCCAATCCAATGTTTAAATTTAGAAAAAAATAACTATATTTACTAAAAAGGGAAAGTGGGTTGGGCTTTTGAGAGCCGTCTTTAGAAAAGACGGTCTCTCAAGAGAGTACCCGAGTTTAGTTTAATTAGATTTTAATAGGTTGAGCCTGAGAGACATCTCTTAAAAAGACAGTATTTTAGGAGACCGGCTGGTAGGGGCAATTTGGGTACAATGGTGATGTAAAGTGGAAATCCGGGCCGGAGGGTGGAATGTGGGGCCCAAAGCGTTGAAAGAGGGCTTTTGAGAGGAAGAGGCTCAAGCTTCAAGAATATTACTTCTATGATTTTCTGTCTTTATTGACTTAAACAAATTTTGGGCCTTAACCCAATCTAAAAGCCCAAATTATAGTAAAACTATGTAACCCTCACTGGACTATAAAATCTCGTTCATTTCCATTACTCTCTTTCTTTGTTGCATTAGGGTTTTGTGTGCCGTAAATCGATTTCCTGTTGCACTTGAAACTTTCTCAAACCCTAACAATGGCGGAACAGGTTTCTTAACTTCTCGGTTTCTATTTTTTGTAAAATTTTAACTTAATGGAGTCTAATGTATATTTTCTTTGTGATTGAACAGACCGAGAAGGCATTTTTGAAACAGCCGAAAGTTTTCCTTTCGTAAGTGATCCTTCAGACTGTAGTTGTTTGTTTTGAGCGTCGATTTTCTATTCAAAAGGTTAAAATTGGAGATCAATTTTTGTAGGTCGAAGAAATCAGGGAAAGGGAAGAGACCTGGAAAAGGAGGAAACAGGTTCTGGAAGAGCATTGGTTTGGGATTTAAGACTCCTCGTGATGCAATCGAAGGTATTTACACTGAACTTTTTATTTTGATGTTTAATGTGTGTTTTGAGCGACGATCAATTGTCCAAAATGTTTTTCTGGATTTAGAAGGTATCAATTATAGATGATTTGATGAAGCTGAATGAATGATATTAGAATTAAGTGATTGTGTTTAGTGTTCTTTAATACTTAATTACCTGTAGTAGATAGTGTTTCGTTGTGAATAAAAGTAATAACTTTGAGAGAGTAAGTGAGCATTTATTCTGACTGCTGAGCACTTCTGGTTGTTGGTGAAGAGGTATCGTTTTACTGTAATGCTTTACATTGGTAAGGTTACAGAATTTGTTGAATTTTGGTGCACTTATGAGATGCTGAAGCAGATTAAATGTGAGCCAGATCTTTTACTGGTGGTTCATTGGTAGCTTTTATTTTGATGCATTTTGCGTTGTGATTATGTGAAGTCATCAAAGTGTGCAAGAATTTTTTTTATTCATTTTGTTGTGATCTAGTCTGGATACATTATTAGAATTTCTGTTGAAGGATGTTTTTGCATTTCTTCAACGATCATTCCTAGTTCTTCATAATTGCAATAATGTGGTAATGAATGTGGCAACATAGTGATACAAATGTTGCCCCGCCAAATATCAACCGATACCTTGAGATAATTTTTAAAATTGTTCTAAATCATGTTATTTGCTCCTCTAAGTGGCTCGTGAAATCAACTAGGTTGATTTCTATTTTTTTTACGACTCACTCAATAATTTACGATGCAACCTTGTACTGCACTATGGTTTATATCATTTTTTTGTTGGACGTGAAAGCGAATGCACTTTTCTATTTTATATGCAAATGCTGTGGTTGTTTGTTTAACATGTGGACCTGTTTATAAGCATATAAACATATATTCAGCTATGCTTCAATATTTGAAGTAGTATAAAATATGCAATTGGTTTGGGATTCAATTCCTAAATGCTGCATTTTTCCCCTTTAATGAATTAAGAATTCAGTTAATGCTATATTTATCAATGATTAACGATCAATGGTCCAAGGAGTGTTTCCTGTATGTTAAGATTATATTGCCCTATTTTTTTTATAATCTTCTGTAAAATTTTCTATTGTTTTAATCATGTCGGAATTATGTTCCTTTTGTAATATCTTGATTTTAATATAATGTTTGTCTTTGGAACTTATTTTATTGTCCATTTTTTGGGCGATGATATCAATTGACATTCTATGTTGGCCCTGCCTGTTAATTTCTGTTGCTTATTAACGTCGAATTGCTCTCATTACTTAATTTGGTGCGAACATCTCTGCTCAGACTGTCCTGAAGCTATTTGTGGCCATACTCTATCTGGTACTTTGTTGTAACTTGTAAGAACTTAGTTTTTAATAAAGCGTTGAGGACATGTATGATTTGGAAACTGTTATTCTTCTTTGATAATGCTTCCCTTGGTTGCTTCTGTCATGAAAGTGTTTCTGGACTTTTATACGGGTCATTCGTTTGTGTTAACTTGTTGCTTTTGATAATGGCTGTTGTGCTCTTTCGAGCTGGAAAGTGTCGCTATGATAATGTTCTCTCCACATTATGTTTTCAAGTTGGGATATCTTTTGTAGTACCAAAGTTACCAAACTATTGATTTCATATAGTAGTAACTCTTGTTTAAGATAGGGCAAAAAAAAAAAATTCTTATTTAAGATAGCTCACCATTTTATGACCTATGTCTATTTAGGAACATACATCGACAAGAAATGCCCATTCACCGGCAATGTTTCTATCAGAGGGCGTATCCTTGCCGGTACCTGCCACAGTGCTAAGATGCAAAGAACCATCATTGTTCGGCGCAACTACCTTCACTACATCAAGAAGTACCAAAGGTTGATTGGTCATTTAGTACTTTTCTGATCTGCTCTTTTTTCTCTCTTCCATTGTTACTAATTTTTGTATTAATCACGTGTTCTTAGGTACGAGAAGAGGCACTCCAACATTTCCGCTCACATTTCACCTTGTTTCCGTGTGAAGGAAGGCGACCATGTCATCATTGGACAGTGCAGGTTTGTTCATAATCATTTCACTCAACCATTTTAGCATTCGTTTCGTTCCTGAATTATGTGATCTTATCTTTTTCACATTTTCTAAACACTTGAAATTGCGTATTGAATGGTTCCCTGCCATCTTTCGCGCAGGCCCCTATCAAAGACAGTGAGATTCAATGTATTGAAGGTTATCCCAGCTGGATCAGCCGCTGGTGGCAAGAAGGCATTCACTGGCATGTAAACCAGATTTTGGCTCTCTTTTTGGCAAATTACGATAGCAGTTGGAGGAACTTTATTCATGTATTTTCATATATGCTTGTAGGAGTGTTTCTATGTCTGGTCTTGATATTTTTCTTTTTGTCAAAGCAGTTCCTTAATTTTGATATTGCTGTCTAATTCGATATTGAAAATTCTTCTCTAGTTCATGTTTGCTTGAGTTTTTCATTCGTACCTAAAGGGTTACTTTGGAATAGGTTGATATTTTACATATGCTCTGTTTTGGGAAGTCATTTATGGGAAATCATCAAATGTGCCTATTACAACCTAACCTTTTAAAACTTTTTTCATCCAAAATTGTGAACTTTTTTTTTCTTTTATTTTTTAATTCAAAACATAAACGAAAGTTAACGGTTTTAAACAATTTTAGACGGAAAAAAATAAAGAAGGTTATGGTTGTAAAACGCTCAATAATACGAGTAAAAAAATATTGGGGTACTATTGATAAAATGTCAAAATTTAAGGATACAATTGATAATTTTTCTTATAATTATTTGTGGTGATGGGTTGCTCCATCTCAATTCTGACCTGCCTCAAAAGATATGTATCATCGAGTATTGACATTGTATTCGGCCCGTTTGATTAGTGATACTAAATCGTGGTAATAGGAATGATTTATAGTGTAAATTTTCATTAAAAGATCCACATCATTCCCATGGTAATGAAACTTTAATCACAAAAAAGTTTTTTTATATACAAATTTCCATTACCACCTCTCCTTTTGGTAATGCATTGGAATGAATTTTATGAAGAAAATGAGATGATTGGAGTTGGACAAGCATGGCCATCGAGGTAGACAAGAGATTTTTCAACTAAAATTCCACTAATTTTTAATTCCCATTACCTTCATTTATGACCACCTATCAAACGGGCCGTTAGTATTATGACATCATAATGTTTGAAACTTTAAATCATTTGATTTAAAATATACATCTAAGTGAGCTTTTTTTCATGCTCATTTGCCTGTTCAGCGGCACGGGCTAAATTTCTATGTAACTGCGTGGAATATTCATTCAAGCATATCCAAATAATCACTCATGAAATAGTCCATAATGCAAGTTTGAAATTTTGATTAGTCATTATTATGTATGTATCGTGAAAGATTGTTTAGGACTATTATTAGCTAATGCAATTATTTAATCTCAATATTATCAACTGGTATATTAAAAGAAGTTGTGCAAGAAACCACCTTGCAAGTTACTAAAACTAAATCATAAAGGTACTTTATCTGTTCCAAATTACTTGTAATATCAGAAGTATTGTACTCCCTCCTATTCAGCCTAAATGTCCCATTTAGTTTTTCACACTTGACGAGACAACATTTTAACCCTTAATATTTCAAATTATTCTTGATTAAAAATTATAAAAATTTGATATTAATAATCCTTGTATTGAGATGAATCAAACTAGATCCCACATGACTATGTTTTAACTTATAGATTAAGAGTAAAATACAAATTAAGAGTGATGAGTGAATAGTGCCAAAAAAAAGATGTCCCATTTAGGCTGAATAGGAGGTAGTATTATTTATTTATCACTGTTAGATTGTAATTAGATTTTAATCTATAAGTTGAAATTTGGTCAAGTCACGAGTGTGATTTTGTTTGATTCATCTCAATTCAAAAATTATTAATAAATTTTTATAATTTTACATTATATAATCACTCCTATTCAAGCTACTAGTCGTATTTACTTTTTCACACTTGCTGAGACAACATTTTAACCCTTAATATCTCTAATTAATCCTAATTAAAAATTATGAAAATTTGATATTAGTAATCCTTGTATTGAAATGAATTAAACAAGATCCCACATGACTATGTTTTAACTTATAGATTAAGAGTAAAATACAAATTAAGAGGGCTAAGTGAATAGTGCCCAAAAACAAATGGGACTACTAGCCTAAATAGGAGAGAGTATAGAAGTATGTAATTTCGAGATATTAAGGATTAGATAAGTGTATTAGACTACCGGGAAAGTCAAATTCTAAACAAACTTGCTATATTTATTGTATTAATTTTTTTTTTCATTCAAAAAACCCAACAAAATTATATATATACAATAAATATAAGCAAATTCATTGACAAAGTGTTGGAAAGTTCAGTGAAAAAATATAAAATTCTTTAGTAATTAATAAGACGTGGAACGTGGTATATGATTTTCTTTAGAGAAATTAATTTACTTGTAGAATAGAAAGAATTTCATCATTGACTACGTAAATTTTGCAAAATTTTCTTGATCAAATACAATTAAATAAGTACTATAAATAATCATCTTCTCCTAGTTCTCTACAACAACTTGGTTTCAATCTGAAAATATTCTCGAATTGATCCAAATTGTTGCACATCATCGTCCCTAAATACAATTTTTTATCAGTTCTGTTTTTACCCGATCTCAAAATTTCAATCAGCAAAACATTTTCGAAATCATCCAAATTATTGCGTCTCATCCTCAAATACAATTCTTTTATCATTTCTGTTTTTATCCAATCCTAATATTTCAATCTCAGATTCACCCACATTTTACACATCATCTTTAAACATCCTCAACTTGATCCAAATTCTTACACGTCGGCCTCAAATCCAAATTGTCGCACCTGTAACATAAATAACAACCTTGTACGTTCCAACCAGTTCTGTTATAATCCGATCCTATACAATGTATTACAAAGTAGCAAGTGCATCCGAATATCTAGTCATAACCGGAGTAGGAATAAGTGACATAAAACTAGCCAAAAAAGCATGGGTGGTGCCCGGCCAATCATGCACAAAATTCGACATTTCTCCGGTCAATTACACGTTCGAGGTGCAAGCCATGAGCTCGGAAAAACTCCCATTCATCTTACCAGCCGTATTCACAATAGGGCCTAGGGCAGATGACCATGACTCGCTAGTTAAGTACGCAAAACTTATCGCACCACACGACAAGCTATCGCACCATGTCGAGGAGCTCGTGCAGGGCGTGATCGAGGGCGAGACTCGAGTACTTGCGGCTTCTATGACAATGGAGGAAGTTTTTAGTGGTGCAAAGAAGTTTAAGCAAGAAGTTTTTGAAAAAGTTCAGCTAGAACTTGATCAATTTGGGCTTGTTATTTATAATGCTAATATTAAACAATTGGTGGATATTCCTGGGCATGAGTATTTCTCTTATTTGGGCCAAAAAACTCAAATGGAAGCTGCCAATCAGGTTTGGAATTTCTTACCTTAAATTTCAATTTATGAATAGGATCATCTATCAACTACAGCCTCTAAATTTACTCAATTTCAAATAAACAGCTGCGAACTTCGACTATTACCAACTACAGCCTCCAACTTAACAAACATGACATCAAACAGCCAAAACAACAAAAAAAAGGGTAAAAAATGGGGTGCTTTGGCTGTCTCGATGTCATGTTTGTTAAGTTGGAGGCTGTAGTTGGTAATAAACAAAGTTCGCGGCTGTTTATTTGAAATTGAGTAAATTTAGAGGCTGTACTTGGTAAATGATCCTTTAATTTATGAATAATTTGCAAATTACAGGTTTAGTAT
Source organism: Amaranthus palmeri (assembly GCA_019776075.1). Lineage (NCBI taxonomy): Eukaryota > Viridiplantae > Streptophyta > Magnoliopsida > Caryophyllales > Amaranthaceae > Amaranthus > Amaranthus palmeri. The sequence continues at coordinate 671,369 of JAAKBH010000322.1, forward strand.
TGTTTTTTGAATTATAGCTACTAAAGTATTAAAGTTCGTATTAAATGGCAGGAAGATAATGAAAATTAGCGTAATTTTAATTGTAAAATCTATTGATAAATTTATGGTTATGCTTGTTATCCTTTAATCATTTGATTTTTCACAATATTGATTTCAATGCATTATTTAATAAGGTGGTACAAGGTGGTTAAGGAAAATTGTGAATAAAAGAACTTTCTTATGATTAAAGTTTCATTACTACAAGAATGACATGATGCATTTCATAAACATTTACACTATGGTTATGCTTGTATAAATATTTATACGGAAAATAAAAGTCAAATTAAGAAAACAAGGTTCGTGGAATAGAAAATTAAGGGAATATTATTTTTGTCAAATGTAAGATTTCGTTGTGAAGTGACGAAGAAAAAAAATAAATAAAATGGTCTCTCATTTTGGGTAAATAGTTATCCTAATTCCTAATGGGATGAAGGGAAAATGTTTTCATTCTTCTCCCAAAATAAGATTGATCATCTTTTTTTATCTTTCTTATACGGATATCATTATATAAATAATTTCTTTATGAATGAAAAGTTCACGTGATTTGTTTGCTAGTTAATTCATCCAACCGAATTATATATGACCGTAACAAATCAGAGGAACAAAATCTTGAAATCATTCTATATAAACTTAGTCCACACTATTTTGTCCTAACAATTTCTAATTTCTATGTGCATGACATTTGACACATGAGCGAATCTAGTGTGTATCAATGAGATCAGTTCACAATCACTTAAATTCAAATAAAATCAAGAAGCATATGTAAATATGTCTTAAATAAGTTTGTTAATGTATTATCTTTCTCATAAGTGATCAGAATTCGAAACCCACAAAACACATTTCCCTTAGGTTGTGTTTGGGAACTATCATTTCATTTCAAATTAATGATTTCAATTATGAAATCATGAACGTAGAATTTGAGAATGACAAGGTTTGAGACGTCATTCTCAAATTCTCATCTTTAAACCATTTTGATAACAATTGTAGATTTGATTCGAATCCAAATTTGAAATTAATTTGAAATTCTAGTATTTGCCAAACACTAATTTTGAGTCAAATCTATATTTTCAAATGAAATCCTTATTCCAAACATAACATTAAATTTTTTTAACATCACTTTTTTTTTTTTCTGGATCCGCCAACAGGCAAAAATCGATGTAGCGGAAGCAAGAAAAAAGGGAGAAATAGGAGCAAAGTTAAGAGAAGGGGAAACCTTACAAAATGCATCAAAAATAGATGCAGAAACAAAGATAATATCAGTGCAAAGAACAGGAGAAGCTAAAAAAGAAGAGATTAAAATTGGAGCAGAAGTTCAAATATATGAGAATGGTAGGCTTGCAGAAGTAGCTGAAGCAAATGCTGAATTAGCCATGAAAAAAGCTGGTTGGACTAAAGATTCTGAAGTTGCTCAAGTTGAAGCTGATAAAGCTGTTAAGTTAAGAGAAGCTGAATTGCAAAGAGAGGTTGAGAGGATGAATGCTTTGACTCAAACTGAGAAGTTGAAGGCTGAGTTTTTGAGTAAAGCTAGTGTGGAGTATGAGACTAAGGTTAGTTTTGTCTTTTATCTCTTTGTTTGTCGAACGATTGATAACTGTTAGCTGATTGGAGTGACTGAGAACTCGCTGTTGTAACCAGCTTAGCTTGTTCAAAACAGCTTATGAGATAGTAAGTTGTTTCAACTAGCGAGTTTACTGAACACTAGCATTAGATGGTTTGACTACTCATGACAGTAAATATGAAAGACCACTTTCCTCTAGTCCTTCCTTAAAGGGAGTATGGGTATGGATTGTTTGTCAACTTACATCACTCAGACCCTGCCTTGAGCGGGATATTGGGTATGATGAATTGATGATGACGATGATGTTTGGAATGTTGTTTGACGAATGATTGATAGCTGCTAACTGATTGGAGTGACTGATTTTATCTACTAGTTTGAGAAGTTGATTTTGAATTTGGTGCTATAAGCGGTTTAGCTTGTTCAAAAACTTGTTCATATTAGTAAGTTATTTTGATTAGTTGATTCACTTGATGACACTGGCGTTGGATGGTTTGACTGCTCAACCTTCTATTTGTAATTGACCACTCAACGACTGATAACTGTTAGCTGATTGAAGTGATTGAGAACTCGCTGTTATAAGCAACTTAATTTGTTTAAAACAATTTATTCATAACAATAAGTTATTTAAGCTAGCGAATTTCATCAAACAGTGACATTAGATGGTTTGACCACTTAACGTCCTATTTGTGCTAAAATAAGTTAAACTTACTAATAAGATATTTTGTTAAACACCCTATGAAATATTATGGGGGAAGTTTGGCAAAGGGCTAATAGATTATTACAGTGACTTATTTGACCAACTAATTTTATTAACTGGTTTAACCAGCGGATTTTGAACTCGCTTGTCTCAAAACTGTTTATTCATAACAATAAGTTATTTCAACAAACTAATTTACCCAACATTAGCATTAAATGGTTGACCATCCAGCCTCTGATTCGTATCAAAATAATCTAAAACTGCATAATAAGTTATTTTACCAAACCCCCCTTATGTATTACCACCTTTATATAAGTCTTGACTCTTGAGTGATTTTTGATATAATAGACTCTATTTGACAAATGCTTGCAATTGGTTGGCTTGACTAGCTGAAAGTATTGTCTAACCAATCTTTACCGAGATGTTTGGTAAAATGGGTTTTTGGTTGCTTTTTTAGTCCAAAAAAATGGTTCAAAAAGAGAAAATACAATAGAAAAAACTACTGATACCGTCTTAATTTTAGTTTGGTTAAAAAGTTAATTATCAAAACACTTGTTATTTGACTGTTTGACCATACAAAACCAAAAGCTTAAACTTATGGTTAAAGCCCTTGGATATGTTATATACTTTAACACGCCCCCTCACACGACAATCCTTTAGGCTAGAACTAGAAGTGTGGATGCGACACAGACCCTCCTCATACTCGACGCTTAATATTCCACTTTAGATGAGGGGTGGTTGAGATTCGAACCTGTGACCTCTTGTCACTCTGGCTTCTAATACCATGTCAAGGAACCAACTCAACCAAAAACTTAAGCTGATGGTTGAAGCCCCAGAATATGTTATATACTCTAACACCCATGAGGCTATGACTTATACTAACATGGTAAATGACAATGTAATATAAAAGGTACAAGAAGCAAATTGGGAGTTATACCAACAACAAAAATCAGCAGAAGCAACACTATTTAAGAAAGAAAAAGAAGCAGCTGCACAAAAAGCACTTGCTGAAGCCTCATTTTACACTACACAACAAGCAGCTGATGCTGATCTTTATGCCAAGAAAAAAGAGGCTGAAGGAATTTTAGCCCTAGCTCAAGCCCAAGGTACATACATAACTACATTATTACAAGCACTTGGGGGCAATTATGGTGCACTTAGGGATTATATGATGATTAATAATGGCATGTTTCAAGATATTGCTAAGATTAATGCTGAAGCCATCAAGGGTTTGCAACCTAAGATTAGTGTTTGGACGACTGCTGGTGCTGGTGGTGGTGTTGATGGTGGTTCGGCTATGGCTGAGGTTGCTAATGTTTATCGGAGTTTGCCGCCTTTGTTTAAGACGGTTCAAGAGCAAACGGGGATGGTTCCTCCTACTTGGTTGGGTACACTTAAGGATAACGAGCGTTAGCTGTATTTTTGGATGGTGGCATAAGAATTAAGAAAATCGCTTTTAATGTGTTTTTGTTTATTTTGTTCTCTGTTCTGTTGGATGGTATGTGAAAAAGTAATGATTATTAAGTTTTTTTTTGAAAAATGAAAATAGTGCAAGTATTGTGAAACATCAAAAAAAATAGCTAGTACTGCTGCCTGTACAAATATTATGAAACAAAGAAAGTATAAAAATAGAAATCTATGTTATTTGTTTGTTGGGTGTGAGTATGTGAGTGTGAAAGTGATTGATGGTGTGCTCATTGTATGAAAGTTTTTTGTTCATGAAATTTATGCTTCTTTAAAGCCATCTATATCTTTAATTTGGAGTTGTATCAACCAAAAGTAGTGTTCATGAAGTAATGTTATTGTGTTTGAGAATTGATGAATAGATTGAAAAAAAAATAGAAATATATTTATTTTTTACTTACAGTTATAAAATGACCAATTATAATCTTAAAGAAGAGTCCTAAAATAATCAATTATAACCTTAATTTGATCATTAACAATTTGAAAGAGATGATCAATGTAGAAATAGGCTATTATTATATGAGACCTTCTCATTGCGAGACGGTCAATGATAAGTTCTCACACAAGACTTGTTATATTTTTGTATATCCAATTATATTCGATTAAAGTTTTATACTACGTCCAATTCAATACTAACGTCCTATTTACTTTATACACTCTATCCAATGCACTTATTCAATCCTTAATATCACTAATTGTGCATAATTAAAAATTATGAAAAGTTGATCATATGAATAATCCTTGCAATGAGACGAATCGAACAAGATCTCACTTGACTATGATTTAACTTTAGATTAATAATAATAAAATGCAAATTAAAAGTAAAAAATAAATAGTATCCCAAAAGCAAATGAGACGTTAGTACTGAATTAGGGGAGTGTTAAATTCACCCTCAAAATCTCAGCAGATGTCAACTTGATGGGAAATTTGCTATATTCATGCAAAATTCTTGAAAGGCTATTCAAAACATTTTCAGTTTATTACAAATTAAGTTATGGATCATTACAACTTAAATTAAATTTGCTAAATAACAATGCAAACAATTATTTAGCTTCAAGAATCTCTTTTATATTTATTTTGATCTATGTTAGGTTGTAATTCAGCGGATTGAAGTAAACCTCGATGAATCCCAGTCAGGTATGTTTGCTGTTGCCTCATTAACCATTTTTACAAGCGTCACCTGAAATTGGCAACAATTTTATAAGAGTAAAATAGTGTATATTGGACCCTCCATATCCCGTCAATGTGAGACCACTTAGGGGTGACAACATGTAACAAAAAACTATACGACAATTTAAAAAGTGACAATACATGCAAGGGAAATCTAGGCCAAGGCTTGCCTAGACTATGACCAGGGTCATATGATTAAATAACTATTAATATTGAATTGTATAGCATATATCACAAAGAAAACCATACCACACTTTGAGGAACACCGGGTGGTGGAAGTGTTAAGTTTCTTGGAGGAGGAGCATCCTCGTAGGATCTCTTATCAAATCGCCATTCTCCGATCTTTCCATATGTTAGCTTACCCTGCATAAATAAGACCTAGAAACTTCAAAAGCAATTCAAAAATGTCCATCATATTGTAAAAATGCGGTGTATCAGAGTGATGGGGTTATTATAGCGCCAAATATTGGCCTAACCCAGAAATATCACTTATGTGGTCTTAAATACTATGATGCGAGTAATCCCAGTTTGGTAAATCTGAAAACCTTTACGATTCTGGTACAATACAATACAATGCGGCCTTTTTTTGTATTAAGCCTTTTAGATGAAAAGGCATGAATATCATTTGGATTTTAGGGGGTGAGTAGAGAGTATGTAATATGTATACCTTCTTATCATAGTCACATCCATAAGTATAATGAATGATATATGCTGTGCCCACTTCTGTGTCCCATGGAGGCTGGTTTACATAACACCAAATACAAAAGATAAGTATCAAAATGTGCAAATGTCATGTACTTGTAGATCATCAAATAGTTTAAAAGTAACTTAAAAACGACCATAATTCGCTTTATAGATTCGCGATTTGCGAGGCAATTAACAGATATACTAGATTATTCACAGCTAACTAGTGTTGTGAGTAAAACGTGGCGGAAGAAAACCAAGCGTTACATAGAAGCATTGTCACATGATTCACTAATCTCCTTGTGAATCGCGAATAAAAAAAGTGAATTATGGTCGATTTTGGGCAACTTTAAGGTAATTTTAAGCGAATTACGAGTTCAAAAGTGAATTACTGGCGAATTATGTTACACTACATAAAAGTATTAACATAAAGGATAAAGAAATGTAATAGACCAAACCTGAATCATGAAATTTTTGTACAAGATGTTCTTTACGCCGTGCAGGGCAGATGCCACTGCATAAGCATACCTGGACATTCATATCAGGATGACAATCAAAGATATGTGTTATGTACCGTTACTTGGACTTGGGTACTAATGTCGGATTTTAATTTGGTACGTGTTCAAGTGTTGAATTTGTCTAAATATTGAATTTTACACCTAAAAAAGTGTTCAAATGTCATACCAATGTCCGAGCATCAAGGATTGGACATGAGTACGTGAAGCAAAATGAAGAGTCCAAGCGAAACTTACATCTCAAGAACCCAACCAAAAGCCTTGTCGGACTCAGGATCTTGCTTAATTTCAATCGAAATATTCTTCCATGTGGAAGCTATCTTCCGGAGGGAATCCTATAAAAGATCGGCCAAAAGCATAAGAAGATGATTGATGATAACAACGATTAACGATAGAGTATAGTAACATATCTAAGGGTCAGTCTCAACTCTCAACCATCTGCTTAAGCTTTTGGTTCAATTCATTCATAGACAACATATTAGAATCAAACGAAATGAAAAATCACAGGTTGGAATCTCATACATCCCTCTTTTCAAGCAGAAGCAGAGCAAACATTGTTAAATTTTTTGAAGAACTTAAGCAATTTCCAAAAAAATTGATATTTTTCTAACAACTTGGTATCTTAAACCACTTAACATATTGAAAGGAGAGGCTAAGGACCTCACTCAAGGATCAAATATGGTGTTTAAATGTGTGTTTATGTTGTGTCAAAGATTAGGAACAAAAATAATAATGCAAGTATTAAGAATGGCTAAAATAAAGTAAATAATCAAGACAAGGATTTAAGGTGGTTCACCAATGTGGCTACATCCACCATCTAGCCTAGGATTATATTAATGTGTTCAATAGGAGAAAAATACAAACTTGATAGGAATTACAATGGAGGTTATGTGTAGGAAGAGAGGAGTTAATGGGATAGAAAATAAGCTTAGAATGGTAGCACTAATTATAATGAGACTTGGGCTTACAATAATATTCTAATGCTTGAGTATTTATAGAGGAATGTATGTGTATCAAAATAAAAGGGAGACAAAAGTTAGTGGGGCAGCAATCATAAAGTCCAACACATTAGGAAATAGGCAGCAACATTTCAGAGACATTGCTCGACTCCTCACTCGGGCGAGCTACTTGGTCGAGCCATGTGTACCGTGGCTGCTGCTTGCTGTTTCAAGTGTATTTTTGGTCCCCACTTTGATACTCCTTCTTGTACTATGATCCTTGGTCTGAATTAGAGAGTCTTGGAGCCCAAGACATGCACTACCAAGCCATACATACACCAAGCTTCCACTACTACTTAGTACAATGTACTAGTGTACTAACAAGATACTCAAACACCCAATCAAAAGCATTGTACTAGTCCTCTTCTTACTTACACTAACAAGCTAGATTAATTAACTTAATCTTGTTATGATTACTTGGTAATACAAGTCACCAATAATCCTAACACATATATTACGTAATTTAATACTAAAGCTTCCAATTTTATGAGGCTCTATGCAGTCGAAGATGTTAAACATGCTCAGAAACTCCCCTACTCCATGTGGAATTATTAGCGGCAAGTACCAGGGAGAAACTTGTGCTGCATCAACCCAAATGACTTTCGTGTGAAGGGATATCATGTGATTGACTATATAGCATATCTTGAAGCCTTAATTATCAGCTTAAGATTTTGTTTGAGACGCAAAAGTAAGAAGGACAAAAGCGATACAGTAGACAAGTTATATACCTTAGCAATAATGACAGGAGAATTACCAATGGGGTCGATATCGGATATCGGCCCCATACTCTCCGGGAAGAACTTCCGAAGTAGAGATTCATACTTTTTAGGTTCAATGTAAAAGAAAGGAAAAGCAGCTCCACGCCCAACATGGGATAAATTAGGTATAGGCTTCACAATTAGGTGGTCTGGCTCTGCCATTAGTATGTAACTGCATTATAGTTAGGAATTATGTTAACAACAACAATGTAGTAATATCCATATCAGGGTCGGCCCTAGATATTTTGGGGTTCTGGGCGAAATAGCACATTAGGCCCTTTTTCTTTGCATTTTATTACCTATATGGACCTTCTACTACCTTTAATTTTGCTTTTTTAACATGGGGCCTTGAGCGACGACCCCTCTTGCTCACCTTTAGGACCAGCCCTGAATCATACGTTTCCCGACTTTTCAAGTCAAGGCAGATAAATTTGTTATTGGGCTTATACACAATAAGACCTGCATAAGAGGAGAGTTGGCTATATATAAACCTGATGAGGTTTTGTTGTAAAACCAATTGGTAATAAGAGTAGCCCATCAAATACATATGATAATCAATCTCTTTCTAATTCTTCGATGTAAGATCAAAAGTGGGTTATTTTTCCAACAGGGACTAAAAAATACTAACGGGTTGTTTGGTTGTTCTGTGTTCGTATTAAACAGTGGTAATCAACTAATCCTAATGATTTTTAAGTTAACCAGCTAAAAAAACTACTTGTATTGACAAAGTAAATGATTATGCTTGTTCTACTATTTTCATTCTTTTTTTTTTTTTGAACTCTACTATTTTCATTCTTTTTCTTTCTAAAATTTATTCTCATTCATTACCATTTATAAATGTAATATTACCAGGGTCGGCCCTAGATATTTGGGAGCCCTAGGCGAGATAGCATATTAGGGTCCCTTGCTTTTGCAGTTAATAACTTATATGGACCTTTTACGATCATTAATTTTGCTTTTTTGACATGAGACCCTGGGCGACGGCCCCTCTTGCCCACCCTTAAAGCCGGCCCTGATTAGGTCGTGATGAAAAAATATTAAGATTAACACATGTTTGAGGGTGGGAGTTCCATGTTCTATGGAAATTTAAAATAGATTTGTTCTAATTACCATCCTTTAATACCAATAATCAAATGTCCCGTAATAAAAAAAATTAAGATGTTAGTATAGTTTATGAGTGTAAGGTTGCATACTCTTCTTTAATGTCTGCTTGTTGAAGCCATTGCACAAATGCCCAAGGTCTGTTCAGAACTATGTATCCCTACAAGTTCAATTAGAATACCATTTTTAATTAAATGTATACGCCACGTGTGATAAACCATCTCAATTAGAATACCATACAATTCCAAAAAAAAATCAAATCATTATGAAAAAAAAAACGCAAAAACTTGTACGAGACCGTTGCAAGTTAAAATGAAGTGTGGGCATATCCATTTCTTGTGCGTGTAACAACATTTCAATTTTCTGGGCATTTATCGATTTTGACCTTGAAGGTATCAATTTGAAAATTGATACCTCTAGAGTCAAAATTAAAATTTAAAAATGTCCAAAAAGTAAAAAAAATGCCTAGGCGCGGCCCAAATTGTCGGTCTCGTTATGAGACCGTCTCGTCCAAAATCAGTTGGAAAAAAATTAAAAAAAACACATAGAAAAGAAAATGAATGAAATGACCTGATCTTTCCCAGGAGGAAGAGGTTGAACAACAAAAGTAGGAATCTCATCCACAAACTTATCTTCTAGACCGGTATGCAAAATCCGGGTAAACCCGCCCATTTCCGAACCGGGTTGATTTTGAAATTTCTTGAACCAATAATACATAACCCTACATTGCCATGTACTATACACATTATCAGAAGCAGTTACAGCAGTATGAAATAATCTTTTTGGGGATTTTCTATTTTTAGGGATTTTAATTGAAGAATTCACAGAAATGGAAGAAATGAGTATGTTGTATGTTATTATTGCTGCTGTAAATGTGATTAGTAGGGTTTTTAGGAACAATCCATATCCCATTTTATTTGGTTTTGTTTTAAGAATTTATTTGGGTTTTGTGGAAATTGAATTATAGGGGATTTATTTATTTGATTGTCTCTGTTTGGCAAACGCATTCCCTCTTTCAAAGAAACGACCTCAAATGAGAGATGGTCAAAGACACATTAGATATATAGGCGAAATAGCCCAATTAATACAAATTAGAGAGAAAAATAAAAACATGGGCCTTTTGTTTTGAGATCGTCTCTTGGAAAGCACAAATTCTTGTGAGAGACGGTCTCTTTGAGAGGCCAGCACTAATTGAGTAGGCCCATGAAGGAAAATATAGAATAAGAGTAAGAATTAAACTCTACTGGATTGGGCCTGAGAAGCGTCTATCAAAAAGACGGTCTCTTAGGAGACTTGCTGCTTTGAAAGACAGTCTCTCATAAGAGTAGCTGAAAGTTTTTATTTTCTTTCTAATGTGTAGTAATTGGGTTATTTAGCCCATATATCAAATGCGTTTTTAGAAAAGACCGACTCTCACAACAATCTGTGTTATTACATTTGCTTAATTTGGAAATGAGTTTTAATTATAAATGTGGAATTAATGGGAATTTCAACGTGGTAACTTTGAGGGTTTTGGGTTTTATTTGATTTTGTTTAACAATTTATTTGGGTTTTGTGGAAATTGAATTATAGGGGATTTGTGTTATTTGATTGTCTCTGTTTGGCAAATGCATTATTACATTTGCTTAATATGGAAATGAGTTTTAGTTATAAATGTGGAATTGATGGAAATTTCATCTGGTAATCTTAAGGTTTTGGATTTTGAACGTGGTAACCAAAATTTTTAAAAAAATTCACGATGAGGTTTATCAAATTGTTCTACCGTGACCTTTTTTGTACATAAAACGTTCGCAAACGTAAATTTCGAAGCTTTTAAGGTTGTTGTACGCCTCTATTTATGTGACTCACCATTTTAAATGTCGTCAATTTTAAACATTTTCCACCAAAACATAAATCTTAACTTTACCATCTTTCAACCAAATCATATTCTTATAGGTGGGTTTATTTAAATCAAAATAGTAAGTGAGTTTAATGTTGGTTTATTATTTACTACTCCCTTTTTTAAATTGATATGTCCCGTTATAAAAGGAGGTTTTATTAATGAAAAATAGTATTTACCTGTGATAGGTTTGATTATTACCAATTATAGAAAAAGTTGATTACCATATCTGTAAATTTTCGCCCTATTAAAAAAACTTTTGATTAGAAAATCAACTTGGGAGGAGAATCTACATTTGCTTAATTTAAAAAGATATTTTTTGTAAGGAAAAATTGAGATAATTATTATGTCTCATTTAATTTGCATTATTTTCATTTTAATTCGTCTTGAATTTAGTGTATTTCTATTTTTATATGTCTCATTTAATATAAAAAGGAAGTTTTTTTATAATAGTAATATTTTCTTGTGAAAACTTAGGTTCTTATCATTTACTGTAAAAAGTGATTTATCGTATATATGAAATTTCACGAGCCTAAAAAAATTTGAACAGAAAATTCAACTACTTATCAAAGATAAGTACCTAGTCCTTATTAGTTGTTGCTTCCTCTGTTCCGATACACTTACTGCATTTGACTTTTTACGCAATTCATGTGTTATTTTGATCATTTATATATGAAACTATATACATCTAAAAATTATAAAAACTTAATTTTATAATAGTATGCGATCAAACGATTTAAACAAGATTTCACTTGACTATATTTTCTTTTACACATTAACTGCAATATATTAAAGTAAGCTTAAATGAAGAATAGTGTCAAAAACCGTTATGTAACGAGTATTTCAGAATGGAGGAAGTATGATACATGGAATTGTCTATTGTATGTCCCTGTCATCCACGTTTTTAGAATGTATATTTAGAGAAAATGTGAAGCCAATTGATTTTGCTAGCTTGTCGCTAGTTTTAGGATGCGTTCGAATATGGTGCTATTTTTTATACTTCCTCCGTTTCATAATACTTGTTACTGATAGTGACATTTTCACACATGATATGTTACACTCAGTAGCAAGTATTATGGAATGGAGGAAGTAGTAGAAAATAAGAGTATTACTTCTTATTCACCTTAATAGTCTCATTTGTTTTTTTTTCATATTTGTCGAGATAACATTTTGATCCTTAATATCTCTAATTATGTTTGATTAAAAATTATGAAAATTTGATATTAATAATCCTTGCATTTAAACGAATCAAATAAGTTCCCACTTGATTATGTTTTGACTTATAGATTAAGAATAAAATACATATGAGTAGGAGTGATGAGTGAATAGTATCCAAAAAAAATGAGACTAATATGAAGAATATGAAAGAATATTAAATTGAATCATATAAAATTCATTGAAATTGAAAAAAATATAGTTAAATTAAATATAATTGAACTAGTATAAAAACTCGTGCAATGCACTAACTTTTTAAATATAAAATACATAATAAAAATATAAATTTTAGAAGAATATGCAATTACATAAAATGTAATAATCACTATTAAAATTTTATAACAACTTCACAACTACTAATTTAACTATCTTTTTATTCATGATCATTATAAAAGGTTTCTTTTGTATTATGACCTTCTAATAAAGATTTTGAATGTGATATCATTGTTTACCTAATTTAACATGGCTTTAAATATACTTATAAATTAAGCCTATTATAAAAGTCTACAACATGCCTATAGATTATGCCCATTATAAGACTTTTATTATTTGAATTAATATTATTTCCTTAACTAAACTGGCATGTAATCAAAAGAAACAAATAATACTATTATTCTATATATCAAAGAAAGCTCTAATATGTTGACACTTGGAAATTTCCAAGTCTTTTATTATATTGTATGATGGAATGGTATTGGATATCATCATATCAAGTATCAACAATTGAGGATAGGAATTAAGATAAAACAAGAGAAAAACTTAATAATAATTGGAGCAACGACAAAATAAAAAAATATAAAAAATAAAATTTAACAATGGATTAATGGCACTTTAATTTCGACACCACCCGCTCAAATCAAAATTCCTAATCATTCACCATGATTTATTAATCACCATAAAAAATAGAAAAAAATAATTATTATAAAATAAACAAAATTGAAAAAGATAAATTTAAATCATAAAACTTTAACCTTATCAAATTCTAGTACATAAGAGTAATTTGTTAACTTTATAATTTATCGTTGTTTATAAAGACCTAGTCCGTTGAAATAGTATTATATTCCATTTATTATCCAACAAAACATTATTTAAATAACACTCACAAATTAAGTTTTCACTCTAATAGCTAAGTAACTCGCCTATATGATGTCATCATTTACTTGTTTTTAGAGTTTTTAAAAGTAAATGTTGCAGATAAATTCGTCTTACATGGTTTTTACAAAAATTTAAACGAGACTGTCGCAAGTTAAGACGAAGTGTGGGTTGGGCCAATTCACGCGTGTGTAATAACATTTTAATTTTCTTGGCATTTATCAATTTTGACCTTAAAAGATATCAATTTTGAAAATTCATACCCTTTAAGATCAAATTGAAAAATGCCAAGTTTACACGCGCGAATTAGACTGGTCGAAATTGACGGTCTCATTATGAAGTCGTCTCGTACAAGACCAGGTGCATAGTTTTACCATAGTAAGCTAATCGATATTCATATATTACAAGCCTACATGTTTTTTTTCTTGTCTTTAAATTTGATAAACAACATCTAAAATGAATTCAAATGTATAAATTGTTATCTTTATCCAAATGTCGAAGGAAAGGAACTTTTTTTTCTAAATTCTAATGTATTGTCAATTATTGAATTTACGATTTGAGAATTGGGTTTTATCTTAATTTACTCCGTTTTTTTATTTTAGTTTGTCTCATTAATTTTACACCTTTCTTTTAAAATTATAGTGTCACTTTTTTTTTAATCTCATTTACAAATTTATTGTTTATCTGCAACTTAATTACTCATTTCTATTATTCACATATTTCTGTTATTCTTCAACTTAATTTCAAAATAAGAGTAACTAAATCTACATAATTATAAGTAATCATAATAATTAATTAATTATACAAAACAATTATATCGTCCTTCACTGTTCTCTACCACAATTATGAAACGAGTTCAATAGGATAAGTCCAAACTGTTTAAAGTAAAATAACCACTTCATATACATATTAAAATTCAGTTTTTTTTGTGTTTTTTTCGCTAATGGGCTGTTTATATAAGCCCGTCCCAAGGTGAAACAGTCTAATACAAAACTTGCTGATTATTTTTAGAAAAAATTTACCTACCGAATAACTTTATGTCACGCAATCAAATAAAATCCTATAATAATAACATTTCCAAATTCTCTAAAAAGCTGCTATTTATCATTTAACAATTCTTATAATAATATTTATGATTTCACTTTAAGACGGTATTAAATGAAATTTGTGAAAGTCTTTCAACTCCATGTCAAACAAATGGTACTTGAATACAAATTCTTACCGTCTTTTGAAGACGGCTCTCAAAAACCCAGTTCAATTCTAAATAGGAAAAATTGTTTCTAAAAAGCCAACCTTTCGGTCATCTGCAAATAAAGAGTCAACGTTTCATTATTCAATATATTTAGAGTTGAAAACTTACCTGCTATATTGAATAAATGAAACGTTGATTCTTTGCAAAAATGAGACAAAGATTGTCTTTTTATTGAATAAATGAAAAGTTGACTCTTTATTTGCAGATGGCCATAAGGATGGCTTTTTAGAAACAATTTTTCCTTCTAAATATATATTTTTGCAACTCTAAATATAGATTTGGGGTAGACTTTTGAGAGTCGTCTTTACAAAAGACGCCTGCTTAAAGAATAGACTAATTCAACAGGAAAAATAATAAAATTGGCCTTCAGGAATGTAATAAGTTGGCCCGGTGGGCTTATGTAGTGAAGGTTTACATAAAAGCTTCGGCAAACGAACTTGGGCTTTTGAGATGAATCAAAAACTAAGTTGCTTTAATCAGGCCGTCTCTCGAGAGACCGTTTATGGTATAGACGTCTCTCAAGAGCCCATCTCATATCTTCTTTTTAACTTACAAAATCACCAATTGGCTTTTTTTTAATTTATAAATTGGGCCGGCCCAAAACTTGAAACGTCTATTGTATAGACGGTCTCAAGTAAGAATTTGTGAAGTTGCTTTGCCAAATGGTCGATGTGGTTGCATTAAACTAATTCTTTTGATCGTTTGATTATGCAACTAATAATAAGCTTGTGAGAAATTATTATTTCTCGATGAAACGATATCTGACATAAGAACTAATAATCTCATTATATATATATATATATATATATATATATATATATATATATATATATATATATATATATATATATATATATATATATATATATATATATATATATATATATATATATATATATATATATATATATATATATATGTATCTTATAATGAGACCAACTCATATAATAAATTTTATAATTCAAATAAGTGATAATTTTTTGAGACATATATTGTAAACTCAAAAGGACAAAGAGAAGAATATATTAATTTGAATACATTTTTAGAAAACAAGTCCTATAATTCAATTTTGAACTTCATATTTGTCCCATGAGTTTATCAACATATATATTTTGGCATGTGTATTTTATTTGCAACAATTTTTTATTTTGGGATGACTTCATACTTTTCTAATTTATATTTACATATTTTTCTCTCAATTCCTTTTAACTTTTACGGCCTGTTTAGTATTAAGTATTAGATGGTATATATAGGAATGAAAAATTAGTGTTATTTAGCTAGAAAATTATCTTGACAAGTGAAAGGTTTATACTTGTTCTCTTTCAATCATCTCATTTTTTCACAAAATTTATTTTAATGCATTACTATATGAAAATGCAATATATTAGGTGGTAATGAAAAATTATCAAAAGAATAACATGGTACACTTCATGAAAATTTACACTACAAATCAATTTCATTACCATTGTTTAGTATTAACAACCAAACGAGACGTTAATCTTATCCAAATGAGAATCGAGACTTGTCTCATTCATGAAGATCAAATTATCACTTTTCAGAAAAAGATCAAGTATATTATTTCTTATATTATCTCTTTTCCAAAATCTCACTTCTATTTAAAAAAAAGGTCTATAAAATCTAGGGCCTCAAAATTACGAGACGCCCCTACAACCAAAATTACATTAAAAATAACATTTCTTTTTAAATGTCCTATTTGCTTTTTGAGTATTATTTATTAACCACTCTTAATTTGTAATTTATTCTTAAAATATAAATTAAAACATAGTCAAATTGGGACCTTTTTGATGCATCTCAACATAAAATATGCATACAATACTACAATTTTGCTGCTAAATGACAAATGGCAGTCTTACAGCCATTTGCCAATTAATGCAGCAAACTTAATGATCATTTAATTATAAATGAAAATATGCATAGAATCTCAATATTTTCAATATTAAACTTTAAAAATTTTGATAATTTTTATTAAAGTAACAATCTAATTACATGTTTTTAAAAACAATAAAAAAGAAAATCCGTGCAATTGCATAATTACTTAACATTTATGTTTTAAAAAAATCAACTCCACAAATTCCGTGCAATGCACGGGGTTTATACTAGTTAAAGATATTAAAAATACAATTAGTATATCGACAAACGTGCAAAAAACAAATAAAGCGACGAGAGTATTAATTTTGTTATTAGTAGGGAAGTATTTTTTAACGAAGAGGGGTCCATATCTGAGCTGGAAAAACTCAAAAAGAGTAAAAGAGTGACTCAAGTCAAACTCAAGCTAGCTAACAAAGAGTGACCAACAAGTATTGCTTTCTTAATCATCTTTAAACTTTATAAACCATATTCCCTCCGTTCGACTTAATTTGCAGCGTTATTTATTTCGGTCCGTGTAACTTTATTTGTATATATCATTTTTATTTTTAAATGATGGTCCATCACTTTTTTTAATCTAATCTGTACATTTTAAGTCGCTTTTAATTTCACCTATACAGATTATTCTCTCTCTTCATTTATCATCACATTCTTAAAAACTATCGTCTTTCACACAAAGTGAGTATATTACAAGATAGATTCGCTTGGTTCACATATGATGACGATGTAAGTCATGCTCATAGCTTTACACCAACAAGATATGGATAATCCCACTATATAATAGAATGTTTATTATTTTATGTTATTTTGAATATTGTGGTATTGTATGAGAAAAAATATAGTTATATAAGATCTTATTTTATTTGTCTTGTTATATATTTTTTCATATTATCAATTTTTTATAAATTTTAGTTGTGTATTCTTATAGATATCTAAATGATTCAACAAACGTATTTGACTGTGTAAAAAGGTATGTTTGTGCAACTAAAGAAACGAAGAAAGTATTTCCTCTATTTTGAAATGCATATTACGTTACGTCATTGACACTATTCGTCGTTTAAACTTATTTTATACTTGATATTGCGGTTAATGTATAAGACAAGATATAATCAGAGGATCTTTTTTGCATCGTCTAATCGCATACTTTCATAGTATTAAGTTTTTATAATTTATAAGTGTATATAAAAAGTAAAATGTAGCAGGTATAATATGAAACCAAGTCAGCTTCAAAATTGGCCCCTTTCGGTAGTAAAATCAGAGATGCTGGATGTCCTGTAAAGTGGCAAAGATGACCTTAAATAATCTTACATGTAAATATGTAATACTAATACATTCATGTGTGTAGTGTGCTTATAAAGTAGCAAGTATTGGTCTATTTTTGTATAAAAATAATTATTGATCACTTTATATTGTAAGTAAATCTCTTTGAAATTAAAAAATGTGATTATTTTAAAAGTGTAAATTATTACTTTAAGATTATAAATAATTATTTTAAAAAGTGTAATTACACATTGAGTCAACTTAATTGGAGTGATTTTGGTTTGATAATTTGTGGTAAGTATGGAGTATTATACTTCTACTATAAAAGTGTCGTCGGATGTTGCACGTGCCTATATATTATCATTAACAGATTTTACACTAATGGCTTGTTGAACATTTAGCGCATATTAAATTCTAAGAATTATCACCAAGTACTACAAATAATAGTGGAAAAAACATGTACTAAAAATACAAGGTCCAAAGGGGGTCAAGGGGAAGGAGAAAAGACAAATTGGAAAATCGAGTTAGCAAGAAAAACCAACTCGGCTTTTCTAGGCTTTTCTAATTATGGGCTTAAAGCCGATTCGGGTTTAGATACTAGAAAAAATTTTTGTCCAGCAGGAAAAGTCGAGTCAGCTTTCCAGTTGGTGGATCAAAAGTCGAATCGGCATTTTGTTTTGACAAGCCAAATGTGCCTTTTCGTATTCTTTGATCAATGAGCATTGTATTCTATTCTTGTTCAACTTTGATTCTGAAGTTACAAGTGACTTAATGGTGTGGAATAATGTTCATGAATACCATACTTATAATGGTATTGATTGATGGTCATTATACTTAACCATCAATGGGTGATTGAATGTCCATAATCCTTTGGTATACTTGAACCAGTATAAATAGGAGCTTGGGGAAGGATGTCAAACACACCTAATTTCTGAATTTTCTTATCCTTGCTTTCTCTCTCACTTGTGTTCTTTCAAAAAAGAGTTATATTCTTCTTGATAGAATTTCCAAAGTTTATAATTCACTAAACACTTTGTTATTAATTGACATACCCTAAGTACTAAGGGTGTGTCATGTTGTTTGTATCCCATTGTGAATTTAAGGCAGGAGACTATTTGACCTAAAGGGGAGAACAAACTCAAAAGTCAAATGTAAAAGCCTATATTTATGGTACAAATAATATTAATAAAATATTATCTTCTTAAATTAACAATATTAAACCAAGTAAAATGAAAACAAAATGTATAAGAAATAATATCACAAATACAATAATAATTTCTATATAAACAAAAATTACACATATATAATATATACTTAACAAAAGAATAATATATAATTTGATATTAATGGCAATACGCCCTTCTATTCATCACAAGTGTTTCATTTACATTATACACTTTATTGAAATTTGGTTTTATATTTCAATTGAAACAAGACTAATTTTCTAACTAGTTTAATATTACGTCATACATAATTATTTAATATTATTTTATAATAGTATTGTTATTAAAATATGACTCTTTAAAAGATTAAATAAAATCGAGCAATTTGTGCCATCAAGTTAAATACCTAGTTAAAATTGTAATAGAAAAATATTTGAGTATTAAAAAATTGACTTAATAACACATTTAAATAATAATAATGTCTATTTCTAACAACCACGTCATGAATAATATATCTAGGATATTTATAGTAAAGGCCTTTTAAAATTGAGAGATTGCTCGCTTTGCTCATGTATTTGAAACGCTTCTAAAATTTAAGAACACTTAATTAGCCATATGGCTAATAATATTGATAATTCTTTTATTTCAATGTACTTTGTTTATTATTTTTTTTAAATATTTATGGTTTTTGAATAAAAAGTAGGCCATAAACATAGGAAAAGACTATGTGAAAATAAAATCTAAAACCTGACACTCAATTATCTTATTCCAACATATGAAAAAGCCTTTAAGTATAATAGTACAAAATAGTATCTTTTAGAAGTACTAAAATTTATTTTTGTTAAAAAATATCTTAACCTCATCCATATGAACAAAAAAATTAGATAAACAGCTAATAGACTAGGTACTTAAGCTCATATAATAACACATCTCAAAAAAAATCTCATATAATAACAAAGCTAGGTCATTATCATTATCATCTAATTAACTTGTTCCATCAACTACCACAAAAAATAATTTTTTTATCCAAATTTATTAAATAAATTGTATAATGATTTAAATTTAGGGAAATTCCACGTGATAATTTGGGTTTTCCACGTGGTAACTAAAACTATAAAAAAATCGACTCGGTAACCCTAAGGTTTACCAAATTGTTTCATCGTGACCTTTTTGCACATTAAACATGCTAACATCAATTTTGAAGCTTTAAGGTTGTTGTACACCTCACAATTTCAAATGTCATTAGTTTCAACCTTTTCTCCCACATATAAACTATAACTCGATTATCTTTGGATTTGGGGGAAAAATATGATTGGGATGAAAGATGGTAAAGTTAGGGTTTATGTTTTGGGAGAAAATGTTAAAACTGATGGCATTTGAAATTGTGAATCGTATGAATAGGCGTACAACAGTCTCAAAGCTTCAAAATTAACGTTAGTCATGTTTAATGTGAAAAAAGGTCATAGTGGAACAATTTGGTAAATCTCAAGGTTACCGCATGAATTTTGCAAAAGTTTTGGTCACCACATGGAAAATCAAAAACCTCAGGATTATCAAGTGGAATTTGCCTTAAATTTATGATACTATTAAATTAAATTAGGAAAAAAAAATCTAAATTTGAATGGTTTTCCTATATACATCTATACGATTATACTTCATTATAATATACTTTTAAAAACTACGTAACATTTTTAAAATTTAGAATTTGTTTGGTAAAAAGCATTTTTATTTTAATTATGAAATACTTATGAAATTAAGTTCAAAAATTTTGCAATAAAACTATAAATCCTATAAACATATATAAATTATATCCTTAAAGTGGAGTCTTAAAGTGCTTACTTATAACCTTATAGTGATCATTTACAATCTTAAAGAATTAATTAGATAAATGGTTTGATTATGAGTCTGTGTTATGGTGACTGGGTGAGAATGCAAAGATGCAGTCTTATTAGTTTTCTTTTAAGTATGCTAAATTTGCATTGTTGTAAATTTACTTTGTTTTTAATACTTTGTGGACAATTATTAGGAGGGTATTGGTTATTCCAATTTCTAATTGTTTTGTTACTTATATTTATTTGTTAACTCTTTATAAAATTCAAGTTTATAATATTAATATATCCTTTTTTTAGTGATTATATTTTATAATTTAACATAAAATAAATTATGATCCGTGCATAGCACTGATAAGTACCTTAATTTATTGAATCATAGAAAACACAAATTTGACTTTCCATATCATAGAAAAGATTTGTAAATTATTACAATCTCAATGTATTTTTAATTATAACTATATATAAGTACAATGTTTATAGCGTTCATGTCAAATCACAGGATTCCAACTATTTTAATGATCGGAATTTTAGGTTAAATTGTCATAATGCTGTAGTTGTCTTATAAATATAAAAACTATTTATTAATCTACTTTGATCTAATTTATTATTTAATTTGACTTTCCATATCTAAAATATCTACTATATTATATCAAGGAGTCAACACTCAAATACTTAAGTTTATTGTTGATAAATCAACTCAACCGAAAGCTTAAATTGATGGTTGTGCCTTCATGATATGTTATATATTCTGACACGTCTTCTCACACGAGACCCTAGCCTTTAGGTTAGAAGTGTTAATGCAGCATAAGCTCTCCTTAAGTCCTTATACCTATTGTTGAATATTCTAATTTATTGAGGGATGGTAGTGATTTATGATTAGTATATACTTCCTCCTTTCTATTATAAATGATATATTTGACTTTTTACACAATTCGATGTATTATTTCATTCATTTATGTATTGAATTATACACATCTAAACATTATAAAAAGTTAATATTATAAAAAACACAATAAGACGGTTTAAATAAGATCCCACTTGGGTATATTTTTATTTACACATTAACCGCAATATATAAAATAAGCTTGAACGACTTATAGTGCTCATAACCGAAATGTAACAAGTATATCAAAACAGTAACCCCTCATTAACCTGACTCAAAATGACAAACCCAAAATCAACACAAAATAGTTTTAGGAGGAGAAGGGCTAAGTAAATAACAGTTATTTATAAGAATAACAAATCACCCTTATTTAATATGTAGAATGTTTTGTTATTTTTATTTTATCTTTTAAATTTATTATTTTATTTTATTTTTTTATTTTTTTATTAGGAATTTTGGTTTTTGGAGGATCCCAATTCCCTAGTGTTCCCAAGTAGGCAACTACACAAAAGTGCGTGGCCCCACATATAACGCACAACCTTATCCTCATTTTTCTTTCTTTTTCCTTTTTTCTGAATTCTATATATTCCCTCTCCCCACTCTTCATCCTCACCAAACTCACTCAAATCACACTCCAACAACACATACTCTTATTCTCTCAAAATCAATTCAAAATCAAATCAAATCAAATCAACATCTCCTTTTCATTATCTTTCATCAATGGATTCCAACAAGCAACACTCATCACTCTCCATGAAAAACAAGCTTAAATTACTATGTTCTTCTTGCTGCAGTTTCTGTGATTTTGAAGAAGACGATGTCAAGAAGGTTCTAGAACATTCCAGCGATCGTCATACCTTATCTTCCTTGATCAAATCTGAGCTTCCGCATATCAAAGAGCTTTGCGCTACTGTTTTCTCTGCAAAAAATGGAAGAAATCGCCGTTCTAACTCGGTCGAGTTCAAGTACGACCCGCTGAGTTATGCGCTTAATTTCGAAGACGATGACTCGCATCTCGATGAATATCCTCTTCGGAATTTTTCTTCAAGGCTCCCTCCTTCGCCTAAAAAGGAGATGATGAAAAACGTCGTCGTTTCATCTCGGAGTTGAGCATTGCTATTGAATCTTTTATGTTTGGTTTATATTTTTGATTTTTTGCGGATACAGAGATTACAGAGTTTTCTCTGGTTCCATGATTAATTACTACTAATCAAATTAGATTAGTACGTATTAGCATTATGAAATTAAGATGATAGATTTGTAAATGATACACCGTATACTGATGTGTATATATTATATTGTGATTTGAATGATTATTAATATTAATTTGATTATCTAGTCTTTGGCAATTCTTTTTCTTATTAAGTCAATTCTTGATCAATTAAATTTAATTTTTATTTTACTATGAGTTCATTTTTCTTGAAATTAATCAGTCCATCATTTTATTAATAATCTTAAATAAAGAATCCATATAATCTAAGTAATTAAAGTTTATCTCTCCGTCAGACCATTTCATACGTTTATTTGTGAATTGTGATCTTTATTTTGCGTGATTGTGTGATTTTGTCATGGATATTCTACTGAAATCCAGTTTTAGAAGCTTGCCTTTTTGAAACACACACATTTACTGTCATTTAGTTATGTTTCTTTAAAGACCTTGAAATATTGTGAATTGTGATGGTACACCTTGCTTATAGTTATACTAGGATAGAAACCCATGCAATGCACGGATTTTTTAATACGTTGATATTTTAGTGAAATTTTATACGAACGAAAATATTAAATGAAGGTGCGTGATAAATTATTACATACATATATTGTAGGGTTTTTTATGAAATACAGCCTCAAAGTTTGCTCTTTTTATGAATTACAGCCTCAAAGTTTTTTTTTTATGAATTACAGCCTCCAACTTTTAAAAATGACCACAATTACGGCCAAGTGACCGTTGACCACTATTTTAACCGTTGACTTCCCTTCTTCCCGGTTACTAACCCTCTTCCTCCTTCTTCTTCATCCTCTTCCTCCTTCTTCTTCATCTTGTTCATCCTCTTCATCCCAATTCAAATAAAATTTCTGGGTTTATTTTTAAAATTGACCCAAATTTTTTTGTTTTTTTTTGTTTTTGTTTTTTTTAATTTAATTCTTCACCCCCTCCATTTCTTCATCTTCTTCCTCCTTCTGCTCCCTTCTTCTCCATCATCTTCATCCTTTTTATCCTCCATTAATTTTCAAAGGCCCAATTTTAACCCTAGATTTCATTCCCCTTTTCAAAACCTTAATCAAAGAATACCAAATTTTCAACAATAGATACAATTCTAGGTTAATTTAACCCAAAATTTTCTGGGTTGATTTAACCCAAAATTTTCTCCATATAATCTGAAGGTGTTGGAGGCGGATCAGGCAATTCATTGACAGTAACTTGTTCATGAACATCATCAGGAACGCTGATGTTAGATTGGGGAGGAGGTACATTAGATGAAAATGTACAGAAGCTGGCAGACTTCACGAATCAACTAAAGACTAAACCACACGCATTGTTGGAGTCAAACCAAAACTAAAAATGAAATCTTAGCCTATATGCAAGCTCATCAGAAAATAATGCTAAAGAGTTCCCCAATTACTCTTGTTTTTGTTTTGAAAGATAATAACAAGCATATTAGCCTACATGGAGACTCAACATTTAAGCATAGGTGACAGTCAATCTGAGTTCTGACAATAGATTTTGGGTTATTGATCATATTGAAGGTCATCAATCTTTAAAACTTTGAACAATCTCCTTCAACCTAATTTGAAATCAACCCAAAATCAATTTCAGAATTCAGGTAATTGTGTGATGAATGTTTCTGTGATGAATGGACAGGAACAATGAATGTCCTGCTTGTCGAACACATTGTGCTAGTTGGAGGTCTTTAAAAGATGACCCAAATTACGACGCACTGATTTCTGCTATTTATCTAGATATTGACCAAAATGAAGAAGACTTATGTTTTTCTTGAAGGTTTTGTTTGAAGTTCATAGACTACTTGATGCACTGGAAAGTGGAAACTCTTTTATTGCTAAATATGATTGTTCTTTTGAGACAGGAGCTGGTACCTGAGAATATACAAACTAAATTTAGTTTTAAAAAAACCCAGAAACATAATATACAAAATTGAGCATTTAAGGGGAAGATTTGAGTTAATTTAAAAAATCAACCCAGAAATTTTATGTGAAACGGGATGAAAATGTTGAAGATTTCTGATTTGGGTCTAATTAAGTGGAAGATTTGGGTCAATTAAAAAAATAAACCCAGAAAATTTAATTGAAATGGGATGAAGATGATAAAGAGGAAGGAGGAAGAGGATGAATTGGATGGAGAAATTAAATTAGGGTTCTTGTAAAGGGTATTCTTTGATTAAGGTTTTGAAAAGGGGAATAAAATCTAGGGTTAAAATTGGGCCTTTGAAAATTAATGATGGATAAAAAGGATGAAGATGATGGAGAAGAAGGGAGAAGAAGGAGGAAGAAGATGATGGAGAAGAAGGGAGAAGAAGGAGGAAGAAGATGAAGAAGTGGAGGGGATGAAGAATTAAATTAAAAAAAGAAAAACAAAAAAAAAATAAAAAGATTTGGGTCAATTTTAAAAATAAACCCAGAAATTTTATTTGAAATGGGATGAGGAGGATGAAGAAGATGAAGAAGAAGGAAGAAGAGGATGAAGAAGATGAAGAACAAGGAGGAAGAGGATGAAGAAGAAGGAGGAAAAGGGTTAGTAACCGGGAAGAAGGCTTGGTCAACGGTTGACAGGGTGGTCAACGGTAACTTGGCCGTAATACTGGTCACTTTTAAAAGTTTGAGGCTGTAATTCATAAAAAAAAAACTTTGAGGCTGTAATTCATAAAAAGGGTAAACTTTGAGGCTGTTTTTCATAAAAAACCCTATATTGTAATTAAAAAAATAATTAAATATAAAAAACACAAAATAGGTGGTTAATAAAGAGTTTATAAGTTTTGAAACACCTCTTTATATACTACATTTTCAGTATAAATTTGTAGAAATTTTGTCTCCGTTGTCAAAATCTTTGGTCATAAATAAATTAATCATTATACTATTATTGTCATAAATAAAAAAAAATACTGGTTAAAATCCCTGATCTCATTGTTATTATTGTCATATTGTCATATAATTACTATACTAAACATTAAAAATCCATGGTCAAGTTCACTCCTGCCGTATTTAGAGAAGATTCCTGGTCATATAATTACTATACTAAACATTAAAAATCCTTGGTCATAAATAATCCTGCTGTATTTAAAAATCCCTGGCCATAAATACTCCTACCAAAAATACTAATCAATCAAAAAATTACACTTGTCACTCTCATATTCACTTGACTTTCATCACTATACATTAAAATTAATATAGTGTATGATTGGTCCATATTATTCTTATTTTGAATTTTGATACCCCATTAGAAATTAATAAAAATTATATAAGTACTTAATAACAAAAAATAATCATTTTTTATAAAGTTTTAAAAAATTTATAGAAAGATATCTTTATTTAATCAAGAATTAAACAAGTAATAACAAAAAATCTAAATTTCTATTTCTTTTTTTTTTTTTGAGAATCCTAAATCTAAATTTCTATTTCAAAACCAATTAAACTAAATATTTTGTACCAATCAAATTTTTATCGTGCAAAACAGTATTTTGCTCGTACTGAACCATCGAGATTGTTTATATGATTATTAATTAATAGCTGGTTTTGGACGAGATGACCTCATAATAATACCGTCAATTTGGACCGGCCCAATTTGCGCATAATAACCTAGACATTTTTTTCATATTTTGAACATTTTTTAATTTTAATCTTAAAGTTATCAATTAAGTCGATATCATTAAGTCAAAATTGATAAATTCCCCGAAAAATTGAAATGTTGTTACGCGCATGAATTGGGCCAGCCCAAATGTCAGGTTTCATAATGAGACCGTCTTGTCGAAGTTTTTGTGATTAATTAATTAATGACATAGCTCTAAATATTTCTAACCGGTCATATATAAATACAACTAAAATAAAAAGGAAAAATTACCCAGAATAATATGACCTTTCACTGATTTCCCAAGAATAATACGAACTTTTAATTAACCACCAATAATACGAACTTTGACATGCATTTTCCGCTGGCATACATGAGCTGTTTATAACCAGTAGTACAGTTCTTTTTTTGACCGTTGCTCAGCACGTCTCATCTCGTATTATTAGTGGTTAATTGAAAGTTCGTATTACCGGTTGAAACCTGATGAGCAACGGTCAAAAAAAGACATGTACTATCGGTTATAAACAGGTCATGTATGCTAGCGGAAAATACATGTCAAAGTTCGTATTATTGGTGGTTAATTGAAAGTTCGTATTATTCTTGGAAAATCAGTGAAAGGTCGTATTATTCTGGGTAATTTTTCCAAATAAAAATACTGACCTTATTTTCTTTTTTTAGATGTTTAAGTGTCACATTGTCTAGAATTTTTTTTGGGTAAATTGTTGATGATAAATCAATTTATACTTGATCCGCTGAAAATACATATATTAGGTATTTGCTAAAAATAAACCGAATTATCATATCATACTATCTACTAAAAAGATTGAAAAATTTAAGTGACACTCATTTGGAGTTTTGCCACAAGGGATATATGAGAATTGTTAGTTTATGATTATTTTCTACTAAATTGAATTAACAAAAGAAAAATCAAATATCTTATTAACTATGTATATGGAAATAAATTAATAAAATATAAATTTAATTTTTTATTATATATCTAAAAGATATAAAATTACTATAGCATGTAATTTTTAATTAGTAACATTTCAATATTAACATTATTTTAAATATACACAACATTAGCTGCTAATTTTTTATTTAAAATTGACTTTCATCGCTTATTTTTTGTTTAACCAATGTAGTGTGTAAATGATAGTGTCAGTTATGTTTAGATAGAATATTGTCTTTAGGAGGCCAATTTCACTTCAATTCAGCTGCTCAAAGCGTTATTTTATTAATATTTAAATTTTATATTTGATTTTTAACTATAAAAAAAGAAATTGTAATTGACTTGGTAAACAATTATTTTCAATTTTAAAGATTTTCAGGTTTTTTTATTTTATCACGCAAAAACCAATAATCGTAATGGTACTCTTTGGGGTGTCGGCAATTGACAATTGGTTGTTGGTTGATAGCTTTTTAGTTGATTTGTTTCACCAGTTGAATGTATATTGATTGTGTTTGTTGGCTTTTAAGTTAGCTGAATAAGGCCAACTGTATATGGACAATGTTTGGTAAATTTAGGTATTAACTAGATGACAAGTGTGTCAACTAGCCAAAGCCAAACTAAAAACTAACTAGAATAACTTTTTTATTTTGGCTTAACAGCTAGATTTATTTTCAGCTGGCTTAAAAGTCATTTACCAAATAATTTATTTGATTGTTTGACCAACAAATACATCAAATTAAAAGCCAAAAATCAACCAAAAAACCAATGAAAAAGCAACATTCAAACACTCCTAAAGGGTATTTGTCACATTTTTTTTAATCATGACCGTATTTTTCCTTAAATTTTCATCCACACATTTAAATTACGTTTTTTTTAATTATCTCATTTTTATATTTCTTTTACCATTTTAAAATATATTATCATTTATCTTCATCTACTTTTCTTTAATTTCCCTACCAAATAAATAATATATGTGGCAAATTTAATTGCACCAAGAGTATTTAAAGTTCTTAATTCAGTTGTCAATTTGTTGTGAGTCATCTTGATTATGAATTGCCAATTGGTAAGAAAATCTGATGGAGCCCTCTCAATCTTGTGTGGGGAAAACTTTTTGAATAGTCCTACTAAAATACTCCCTCCGTCCCATTAGTTTTGTCCACTTTGTAGTGGGCACGCAAAATAAGGAAAAATAGTAGTGGAGCATTTTTAGTGATTATAATAATTGAAAAAGGTGGTAGTGGGGTATTTTAAGTGAATATAATAATTGAAAAGGTGGTAGTGGGGTATTTTAAGTGAATATAATAATTGAAAAGGTGGTAGTGGGGTATTTTAAGTGAATATAATAATTGAAAAGATGGTAGGTGGGGTATTATTAAATACTCCCTCCAATTCAATTCAGTTGTCCCATTTGGGATTGGCACGGATATTAAGAGTGAGTGGTAGTTGAGTATTTTAATTGATTAAATAATTGTAAAGATGGTAGTTGGGTATTTTAATTGATTAAATTAATTGTAAAGGTGGTAGTTGGGTATTGGGAATTGTAAAAGTGGGGTTTTAATTTGATTAAATTAATTGTAAAGGTGGTAGTGGGGTATTGGGAATTGGAAAAGTGAGGGTATTTAGGTAAAAAAAAGATGTACCAAAATAGAAATGGGACAATTGATGTGAGTTGTCCCAATAAGGAAATGGGACAACTGAATTGAATTGGAGGGAGTAATATAAATTGGGGTAGTTGGGGGTATTTAGGTAAAAAGTTTTGCCAAAAAAGGAAAGTGGACAATTAAAGAGGGATTACCCAAAATGAAATAGTGGACAAAACTAATGGGACGGAGGGAGTATTTAGATACACAAAAATTATTTATTGTTTACATAGAATTGAGCCATTTGTTAAAAGGTAATAAAAATACATCATCAAAATACTTGTATATTTGTCAATGTGAAAAGTAATAGATATATTATCTAATTATCTTTGTAATTCCTAAATATCCATGAGTATTTTTGGCCGGGATTATAAGATATACTAAAAGAAGAAATTTAGCTAGGTGAGATTTAATTTTAGAACCTTATCTGGAGATTCGAATTATAGGATAGGCTTACTTAGTATGATGTGGTGTACAAAGCCAAATAACTATATAATCAAGGATTTTCAAATCAAATTTTCTTTTTATTGATTTTAAAATTTTATCGTGATAGTAACTTATAACACTTTAAAAAAAACTTATAACACTTATCAAACCTATTTAAAAGTATATGTTACATATTTACGATAATATATCTTTGATCAAAACTTATTCAATTTCAATTTAAAACTTACTCCCTCCGTCCTTCATCCTATTTAATTTGCATTATTTGTCAATTTAGTTCGTACCGCTTAATTTGCATTATTTTTATTTTTGGATAATGGTTCACCACTTCCTTTTAATCTCATTCACACATTTTAACTCTATTTTAATTTCATTCATACAATTTATTCTCTCTCTTCATTTATTACTATTAGCCGCCTTTTTCTTAAAAAATACTCCATTCGTTTTCATATGTTCTTCTCACTTTCCCCATTTAGAAATTTTTAAAAGTTTTTCCCATTTAGAATCTTTCTATTTTAGTAACCAATAGAATTCAAGAAAATTATTACACTTACACTCTAATCTATAAGAATTAATTTACATGTTTAATTCTCAATGGATTTACTTTACATACACCCAATGAAATTTAATGATATTATTACACTTACACCCTAATCAATAAAATCTTTATTTTTTGTATTATTTTACTCAACTGTCATAGTATCTATTTTGTAATTATAATTTATCTTAATTTCTTCTCAGATTTTAAATGGAAAGATAAAAAAAGAACGGAAAAAGTATCAACTTTTTTTTGCATTTATCAAACTAAACAGGACAGAGAGAATAATGTTTTTCTTGTGAAAAAATATGTATTGTGATCCAAGATCGAGTATTTTTGTATATGAGCGCGTTGCACACTCATCAGGTTTAAAGTATTTTTTCATTAGCCGGAATTAGACACATGCGTAACTTGGAATTATGTAATTAGCCCAAATATTACTCTTGGTTGTCCTGCCGGCTCTAAGGGTGGGCAATAGGGGCCGTCGCCCAAGGCTCCATGTCAAAAAGGCAAAATCAATGGTTGTAGAAGGTCCATATATTATAAATTGCAAAGGAAAAGAGCCTTAATATGCTATTTTGCCCAGGGCTCCAAAATATCTAGGGTCGGCCTGGTTGTCCAACATTTTTAAGTCTTATTTTATAAAATGTATACAATTAAAAGATGGGATAATTGAAACTAATTTAAATCAAGTCACTCCCGGATTATAAGTAACAATTTCAACAATATGGTCAACAAGTTAAATCTCCATCAATTTTATGTTAGAGATTATTTATAACTTAGACAAATGCCAATTGTGATTTTTTTTAAGTCAAAAAGTTGAAACTATAAAAAAATCATGCTATCCTCTTTAAAAACCATGGGATAATTGAAAAGAATAATATCCTACTCATTGTTTCTTTTTTTGATGGAATTTTATGTGGTCTTATAATACACTCCTCGTGGTCATCATCCTCCTACTTAGTGTTTTCCGTCCATAGAAAACTATAGACAGGGTCTGGGGAGGGAAGGGTGGCGGCAACTCATACCCATAAAGGAGGACACGACTAAAAGGACTCCTCCGACTCGAGAAAAGATGAGGATAAAAATAATTTTTAACTACTTTCTCCCATCCGTTCCACTATACTTATTTCATTTGACTTTTTACGTAATCCAGCACGTTATTTTGATCATTTATATATTGAATTGTACATGTCTAAAAATTATAGAAAGTTAACATTATGAAAGCATGGTATTAGACAATTCAAACAAGTTCCTACTTAACTAAATTTACTTTTACACATTAGTCGCAATATATAATATAAAATTAAATAATAATATCAATTAGCGCGTGTTTCATAACGTATGAAATAGTTAGAAAATTGAAAGTTTATTATCTATCCATTTAAAAAGAGGAGATTCTGATTTTTGTATGTCGGACGCATCCTCTAGTCATATCTTAGTCAAAGGTAAAGTTGTCGACAATTATTAAATAAAATAAAAAAATAAAACTATTTTAAACCATAAATAAAATACTTCCCTCGTTCTCTTTTACTTGTAACATTATTGACTTTGGTACTATTCATTAAGCAAATTGACTTTTATATTGTTAGTAATCTAAAAGTTAAAACATAGTCATATGAGATCTTGTTTGAATCGCCTCGATTCAAAGTTTATTAATTTTGAGTTTTTATAATTTTTCGATATGTAGAATTAGAGATATTAACTATTTAATTCGTATATTGGGGAGCGTGAAAAAGCAAATGGTGCAACTAATATGAAACGGAGGAAGCTGACACATTGATCGCAAAAGCGCTGCATGTTAGGATTTGTTTTTGTAAAATTCGACGACAGTGTACTAACTTTGATAAATACGGTTTTCAATTTATATGGTAATAATGAGCTTTTAACTTTAGACAAAATGTTAAGTTTTTTGTTAAATTAAATATTTATTTCTATTATAAATTTTTGAAAAAATGCGCCTTAAAAGTGATCAGGGCGTATGAAAAACCGTCTTTTGTAAAGACGACTCTTAAAAGTTCAACTCAAATCTTTATAGAGTTGTAACAATATATATTCAGAATTGGATTGGGCTTTTGAAAGCCGACTTTACAAAAAACGGTCTCATATAAGAATTTGTGGATGAATAAAAGTGATCACTATGCAAATTAAACCCTTTAAAGTGTGACAATCTCTTAAATACAAAGGGTCCACTCAAAAGTATTCAAAATATACTCAATATTTATCTAACCATTGAACCCCATAAATTTTACACAAATTCTTACTTGAGACCGTCTCTACAAGAGACGTCTCAAGTTTGGGCCAGCTCAATTTTAAATTAAAAAAAAATAAATTGAATATTAGGCCGTGATAATTTGTCACATAATCTCACCGTGGCCCAATCGTGTGGACACGGGAAACCCGTAGGCTCGGGCCCACAAACCACGGGTCAAGAGCATTGACTTGCATATACACTCGGTGAGGTTCATTGTTTCCCAAAACCCTATGGAATTAGGAGGATTAGCTCACCAAGTATATATGCAAGTCCACAACCCACTTTTATCGATGTGGGATCTTGTCTCACATGTGAAGTATTTCCAATATTGAACTCTCTAAACACTCGTATATAGTTGGATTACTTAGATATATATTGATCTGTATTTGGGAATATGACATTGTTGGGTATATAATGGTTTGTATATGGAATTATAATATATTTCACTAGAAGTTTTTTTTTTAATTAACATAAATTAAATTTGGCTGGGCTTTTGAAAGGCGTCTTTACAAAAGACGGTCTCTCAAGAGAGCACCCGTAAATTTTATCATAATATTTTTATAATGCTATTGGTCTCCACTAAGTTTTTAGAAATTACTACCATAAATAATCCAATATTTTATTGATTTTCTAACACTAACCCCAACTTTTGAGTAAAATGAATAGTCCCAACTATATAAGGGGTGTTAGAAAAGAATGCACCAAAGTATCTCTTAAGCCTTACCTATACAACAAGTTATTTTGCTTATAAAATAAAAAGGTAAATTTAAATTAAATCAAAAATTGAAAAACTTTTATTTTTTGATTTTAACTTTAAAATTTCAATATTTTTTGCTAATAACCATCAAAAACAAGTCTCCATTAGGGCAACAATGTTATTGGGTAAGTGACTCTGAGATTATTAATGATTAATCAAAAAATGAGATCAATGTAGAAAAAACAATAAAAAGTTGGATTGTTCTAAATAATTTTTAGATTTTTAATATTATTTAATCACTACAACATAATTTGCTTTTAGTGGGATATATTTAGCGAAATTTAATTTAAATGTCGACATGTTGCTATTTCAAATCACTACAATATAATTTGTGATCATATTCATTATAATGTTATAGTTTTCGCTAATTCTCAAATGAGACCGTCTCACAGTGAGCACAATACTATTGGACTACTCAATGCTTATTTATTGTCTTAAAATGATTAACTATGATCTTAAAGTAATCAATACAGTTTTAAAGTAATCACTTTTTACAACCTTAGAGTGATTATTAGCTTATTATTGAAGTGTTCACTTATAATCTTAAAGTTATCAATTAGAATATAGACTAATTATATTGGATTGCCTCATTATGATATAAGACTTGTTGGTATAGCTTTTATGAAAAAAAATTAGTATTGAATTTTTATTTGCCAAAAATAAATTGGAAATAATGTAAAGAAAATGGAAGCCATGTATGAATGTAAGTTTGTCTAGACTTGGTCAATATAGTAAGTATATCACATGTGTATAGGCCTAAAATGGAAAATTTGAAGTAAATAAGTAAAATAATATTAAAAAATTTTAAAATAATCATGGAAAAATTTATTTTTCGAAATAAGTATTTTTAGCACAATACTGAGGCCTGGCATTTATTCGCACCTTACTAACAACGGCCTATTACTAAGTTGAGTCAAAAAAAGTCAGCTCAGCAATCGGTCGCTGTTAGTAAATGCGGCCCAAAGCTAACTTGACTTTCTTTGACTCAGATTATTAATGGGTTGCTCTTTTCTTTGACTCAGCTTATCAATGGACCGCTCTTACTAACAGCTGTTCATTAGTAAGCTGAGCTAAAGAAAGTTAGCCAGCAATTGGCCGCTGTTAGTAAGAGCGACCGATTGCTGACCCGACTTTCTTTGATTCAGCTTATTAACGAATCGATGTTAGTAAGTATGAAGAAATACCAAACCTGAGGATTAGACTAAATGTGCTTATGTTGGGAAATAAATTTCCCCCTTGCTTATTTTCAGATTTTTTGATATTATTTTGATTATTTACTTCAAATTTTCCCTATAGTGTATGTTTCATGATCCTTCGAGTTAAGTGGTCCAATCATATCTAAATTGGATCAAGGAAGGTAAAATTAGTACACTCTGTTGCAACCATATGAGCCATGTTTGGCTATAATATTAGGTGGAGCATAAATGACTAAATGCCCAAATGATCATATACCCACATGGTATGAGACTATGGCTTAATTTTGGACCATTTTGGACTTTTAACAAAAATTTGAAATAAGTATTATCAACAAAAAAAAAAACCAAATAAGATTAAAATTAACTTTATTCTAAATATAAGCGTTTAATTCTCAAACCTGAGAAACGGGATTATTCGCGCTTACTAAGTGCTAACAAGATTGTTTTTTTAAAAAAGCCAAAGAAGTTGTTCGCACTTAGTAACTACGAACATGTAATTTTGACTTTTTTTGACTCTGTTGCTGCTTCCTTCTTCTCCATTTTCCCCAAAGTAAAAAAAGTCAAAGAGTTGTTTGCAGTTACTAAGTGCAAACACCATGCTGACCTTATTTGACCTGTTCGCACTTGGTTAATTTTTTTGACCACTTTGCTTCTGTTCGCAGTTACTAAGTGCGCACAACACTGAACTTGTGCTTTGGGGTTTTAGGCGCTTACTTAAATAAGTTGAAATTGATCTTACTCTATGCTTTTTTTTATAAACTGTCTTATTTATTTTAAATTTTTACTTTTAACTCAGAGTCGTCTTATTTACTTTTGGGCTCTAAAGTGAATCATAAACAAATTGCTAAAAATGTAAATCATATGTAAATTCAATGGGGTTATTCACTTTGTTTAAAGACGAAAGACACTAGTCAATTTATAAACATAAGCGGGCAACAATAAGTTGGTTGGGTTGAGTTGAATCTCTATGAGGAAAACATTAAAAATTTTAACTCGATTTGTATTATAGATTTTAAAAAAAATTATATATTTCTAACATGGTGTAAATCGCTAATTTAATTAATAGTTTGAATCGATGTATAAACCACTAGTTAGAATAGCAGTTTATAGTAAATACAAACCGATATTTGAAATTGCGGTTCACTATACGATCATAATTTTAAAAAGCGACCTACTATGAAACAACGTTAAAAAATTCCGAATTCTTATTTCTGAAGGGCAAAGTGACTTTTAGTTTTCCAATTAAAATCATCTTTAAATTACCAACTCTCCTATGGCAATCCCTCATAAACCATAGCAAGCGAAAGCAATAAACAACCATCTTCAAGTTCTAACCACAAATTTACACATAAAGATCATGTGAACATGAATATGAAGATTGTGCAACAATTCACCTATGAACAACGCTCATATCGCTGATAACGACAACGAATTTTACGAAACAAACTGATATATTTTGAAACAAGGTGGAAAAACAAACATGTCCAATAGACTTGAAAACGAGAAAGAGAGAAAACGAACTTTAGTAACAGAAGAATGGACATTTTGAAACGACGAAAAACAAACATGTCCGATAGACTTGAAACGAGAAGAGAGAAAACGAACTTTAGTTACAGAAGAACGGACATGCTTTATCGAGAAATAACATTCAATTCCCAGGTTGCTACAACATACATCAATATAATTGAATGTAGCCAAAACGTTTTGTAATTGCACTATATCAAGTAAAAAGGAAAATAATCTGCTTAATCTGTACATCCACACCCCCATAAGTGTATTACAATAACTATATTTGCAAGGAAAGATTACAAAATTATAGAATCACCAAGAATAGTGACTCCTACAACATTTCATCTGATTTATATATTCCTATCATTCTGCAGATCTTCCTACTAGAGCGGGTACACCCATGTGGATAAGTCGATATATATAAGTCGGACAAATCACCCTCTACTATGCCCACGTACCTAGCGTGGCAATGACAAAATCCTTTACCACTTCATTAGCAGAGTTTCTCCACTTCAGTCTCTCAAAACCACGGTATCACAGAACTATGTTAGAAGATGTCGTTCATCAACATGGAACGATTTTTGTCGTTTTACCTATATTGTTTACATATTTCTGGTATTAGATTCGGAGCGAAAGCCAAAGGAAGATGATGAAATGCAGTACAGAAAATAGAGACATGTCGATATACCTTTTGCGTTTGCTCTTTAATGCACTGGAACTTGATGGGTTGCTATGCCAATTTCTTTTCCTCTGATTGATGAACCAATTGTTGATCTGTTTTAGCTGCAACCCAGTCTCCTGTACTAATCTTGCCTTGTCTTCCTCCTGCAATAAATCATTGTGATGAGTGTTTCTGCTGCGTGTAGGTAGAACGAAAGAGTAGATAGTAGGCTCAACACAAAGGTATCATTTACTTTTCTTCTACATTGATCTATATCTATTTTCATACGAAATGTTAAACCTACTAGGACAGAAAGATCTGGATGGAAGAAAGAAAGCGAGGAGTTTAGTTTTCCCACATTTGAACAAGAAAAGGAAAAAAATTGGGCAATTCAATCTCCCTCCTTGTTCAAATTCTTCCACTAATCAAAATATATATTCTTCCATCCCCTCAACTTCCTACAGCTACATTCACTCTCTGTTTCCCTGATATCCAACCATATTATGTTACTGCCCAATTTGCAAAATTTGGACTGAAACAATTCTGTAAAGCCTTTATTGAAAGATATCATGACGCAAAATATGCTTCTAAAAATCCAAAGTTCCGGCACAGCTTACTCAATATGGCCATTAACTACTAGCATAAGAAAAACAACAGATCAAAAATGTCTAAAGAGCCTGATAACTTACTGTTGGGTATGGCCACTTGGAATGTGATTGCCACCAAGCCTTTAAGACAGAGGTGGTGTCACCAGGGAGTTTCCCGGCCCTTCTCTTGCGCAAGATTTCTTCCCTAATATCCACAATTTTGTCTTTGTAGCCCTTTTAAGGAGCAAACAGTAAAAAGGTTTTAGTAGAATGCACTTAAAATGTCCTCCCCCACCCACCCGAAATACTACTGCATTTATTCA
The DNA here is from genome assembly GCA_019776075.1 of Amaranthus palmeri. Classification (NCBI taxonomy): domain Eukaryota; kingdom Viridiplantae; phylum Streptophyta; class Magnoliopsida; order Caryophyllales; family Amaranthaceae; genus Amaranthus; species Amaranthus palmeri. The sequence continues at coordinate 708,472 of JAAKBH010000322.1, forward strand.
CGCTAACCTGTTTTAGCTCATGCTTAAGCTCTTGCCTCACACGCTCCATCAGTGACCGCTCACTCTCTGTTGGGACTAGAGGTCCGAATCCCATGGTGTCTGGACCATCCAAACCTCCATCGAACAAGTTACTATCACTGTCTAGGGGATCATCGTCATCGTCAGACATGGTTGCTCCTGTGCCTTCACCAGGAGAGACCCCTGCACACATAAGATCACAAAGTGCCTGGCATCAGCATGTTATCCTTAGTACCTCAACAAACTATAAGATAAATTTTTCTCTTAACATGTATACACAGTAGAGGGTTGAAGTACATATTTAATGGAAATGACAAAATTTTGTAAATTTAACAGAATCATTATGTTTGTAGGAAAAGGAACTTAAGACATTAGGGCCGGAGACTTCAGTTAACTCACAATTTTCATGTTAAATAATCATTAATTAGAGGCAGGTATCTAACCCTAACGTATTTTATAATCAGAATCAGAAGAAACTCGTTGACAGCATCAAATTTGTTCAAGTCAAATTTCACTGACCTATGTTCAAGGCCATCGATTAGCAAGGGCAAAGTTGGCGACCGCCCAGGGCCTGAATTTTTTAGGCCCATAAAACTTTTTTATATGTATATAAGTGATAATAATTTGAATTAAATTTATATATAATTACATTTTTGCTAAGTAATATGAGTTCTTAGTGCTTTTTATTATATAAAGTAGTTTAAATATTAACAATAAAAAAAAGTGTATTATATTAGTCATTACGCCTTAAGTATTTATGGGCCCTTTTTATATTTTGCTCTGGGGCCCAAAAATGAACGGAATGGCCCTGCCTGTGTTGCTTGGAATCTATGAAATCTCTAACATTATTTCAAGACCCTGTGTTAAATCCCCTGACACCCTGGGTATAGACACTTTCGTTTGGACCAAAATCATGAAAAACTTCTATCAAAATTCGAATTTGACGCTAGGAGACATACTCTTGTCGGATACAAGAGTCTCAAGTAACACAGCCACCCATTTTAAGTGAATCACCACAAATCCAGACCAGATAAACATACACGACATGGGTGGTTGTCCGGGGATCAATTTCAAGCTAGATTTTAACTGCTTGCTTACACAAATTCAGAGATTTTCAGGGGACATGAAAAGCAAATGCACCTGTCAAGCTTTGAAGAGATTGCTCAATTTCCCAGCACGCCATCACAGCTTCCATTGCGTGGACACGAACATGTTGTTGTAGTTGTTCCTTAAAGGAGCATAACAACAGCACATAATGCGTCTGCATCATTGAACAAGAAAACAGTAAGATAGAGGCATCAACATACCTATGCAATTCCAATTTATGTTTTCATAAAGGAGAAAAGTGCTGGGAAAAGCAGTAAAATAACTGAGAAAAACAGAGTGAAAAAACTTTGCACAGTGGAAGTAAAAGAAGATAGTGAAAAGCACAGCAGCTCGTACATGGTTACAAGATTAGGCTTGAAAAAGTAGCCTACTGTATAACTTCCATTTTAAAAAACTGTCCATCAATTCCCTACTGTGCTAGGTTTTTGAAAAATGGTGATTATATCATTTGGGGTGGCAACACACTAACATCATTCAGCTACTTGAATCACATAAAACAAAAATGTAGTATTAGCAATTCTGTATTGTTGTAGTGTGCCAGTTTAATTAGTTCCCAAAAACAATAATTGTGCATATACCGCATGGTTAAATTTTAAAAAATTACAGGATTCTGAAATCACAAACTTTCACATATTACAAACAACTATTTGACCAAATTTCTGTACTTACTAGTTTAGCCAAAGCCTGACATGAAAAAAGTTTCATGCCTCCACCATGACATGTTTCCCACCCAAATAAAAAGTAAAAAACACTTTCACATTTTTCCTCAGCATCATCATGATCAAAACTTATTCCTCAAACAGTTAAGTGAAGTTTCTGTAAAAGTTTCTGTAGTAGCATTGAATCCAACCCTAGTTCCACTCAAATTTATTCAATTATTCGCAATTAGAAATAATATTAGTACTAGTATTGATGAAGCGCACCCCACAAACTGTCATATCCTGAGCACAAAAACAATGATCATACTACTCAATGCTCACGGGCACTTTAATACACCTATAATTTCCCAAGTGCCACAAACAAGAACAAAATTCATTGACGTTGAGACTTAGCAATCCATAAACATAATTGATATAAGCTAAAAGTTTATTTGAAGTCTCCCTCCATCTCTTTCAATGAGGTTAGACTTGCTCAGTGTAAACCACTTGCGAAGCAAACTCAACACAACCAAAAAAAAAAAAAAAAAAAAAGAAAAACTAAGCTTTCATGCTTTAGGGCTTAGGCAACCGAAATATACGCCACTGGAACTCTAGATTCGTGTTCCTGAAAAATAGAAAGTTCCAGAACAATTTGTGGTATTTGAGAAATAGAATTGAGAAGCTTCTGAATTAAGACATACAAAATCTTTTGTACTAGTGAAAAAATTTAGAATAATGCAAATCTAGCATACAAGTGTATAAGGTTGAGAAATACAAGAAATATTGAGCTAGAATAGAAAAGAAAAAAGAAAAAATCAATCTGTTTATTCTCCATATAGAAAAGGTGAACTGATATTAGAAGAATCTTTATATCTACTTATCTTCCTTCCAAAAGGCTGAAACAACAGAACAACCATTGGGATGAGGTAAAAAACAAATGCAAAATGCTGGATTAGCCAGCAAAATGCCAAAAAGTTAGCTACCTTCTCTCCTAATATTGAATACCTCAAACTCACCTCCTAAATACCCTTTTAAAATAATGTTCATACTTGTTTCACCAAACCAACATGCCATCCCCAACAGTCCAACACCAATTACCCCCACCAAATAAATGCCTGAAAACCCTTCATCTCCTACAATTCATACAACGGCCGTCCACGCGTTACACTATATTAGGTCTCGAGTTTGAATCCCACCAATAATGTAAGCGTTGATTAGTCTTAGTGTGTTCCATGGACCCGAATAAAGATAAGAGACATTCGTTGAAATTCTATCACAAGTCTTTGTTACACATGTTAAGATGTTCGTAACCTTATCCTCCATCTAGCAAAAGCAATTAAAAAACTATTAATAATTTAGAAATTTCTAATTTTCTTCAAACAATTAGCCTTTGCTTAACAATTTGAAATTGTCGTAATTAGAAAACCCAAACTCATTATACAATCAAAGTCAAGCATAGCCCTATTTAAAACCTTTTCTTCTTAGTAATACTCTTCTCCTAATGATTTAATAATTTAATAATAAAACCTAACAATCAAACCAAACACCACAATTTTAAATTTTAAAAAGAAATCATCATCATTAGTGACTAATCATCTAATCTAATACTCCTTAAACCTACTCAATTCCAAAAAAAAAAAATTAATCTAAACCAAAATTAACTAAATCAAATCAAATAACCAAGAAACAACAAAAATTAAAATCATATACCATAAATTGATCCAACTCTTTATCATCACCAACCAAAGCATGACCATTAGCAAGCGCAGAATACTTAGCAACAACATTCTGCGATTGCGCAAGTTGCGCATCAATTCTCGGCAACTGATCCACCGGAGTTGCAATCCTTAAACACGCTACATGCGCCGACAATAACTGTTCGTAAAGCGGATGCCCTAATATCTCCGCTTTACACTTCGCATTCTGCCAATTCACCTGCTGTTGTTGCTGTTCTCCTCCTCCACCAGTGGAACCATCTCCGTCACCAATCTCCGGCTTACCAGAATCCTCATTGTGAGTCAACTCACCAGTTTGAGCAGGAATCGCTGAGATACCCGCTGAGTCATCCACCGAGTGAAGGTTTAAGAAGTTGTTAGGTCCACCAGCGCCGGCTGAGGAGGTAAGCAGAGCTGACGTTAGCCAGTTTGGTTGGTGATGAGGATTTGACGACGTCGTTTGGTCTCCTCCGAATTGTGCCGCCATTTCTGCTTGTGAAAGATGGTGTTGATGAAAAGCCATTTTTTATTTTTTTTCTATTTTTAAAGTAAAAATTATCAAAAAAGGAGGGAAATTAAAGATTATAATTATAAACAACGGTCCATCAAAATTAATATATAAACATTTATATATTATGAATAATTATTATATATTATGAATTATGAATAAAATGAAGAAGATTAAATAGTTTTAAATTAATTAATATTTAATGGTGGAGAGAGAAAAAAATGGTCGGGAAAATGGTGGAAGAAGAAAGAGTGAATAAATAAGGAAGATGATAGAGAGAGGAGTTTTTTTTGGTTTTTATTTGGAGTATAAAAGAGATGATGAAGAAGAAGAAGCCGCCGAAATTAAATTGGAAATTTTAATTAAAAGAATTATTTATTTAATTTATTGTGCAAAAAGGGGGGACCAGGATATTTTGGAAAAATTTTGGGTCGTTGGATTAGGGTAGTGGTCGGAGGGTAAGAGATGAGATAACGTGGATAGATTGTCGTTTCCATGTTTTTTTCATACTCCTATCACTTATAGACTATGGTGCTCCAAGTGTTCATTCGGGTCTTCGAGTTGATTTCGGGTCAGGTGTTTTGGGTCGGTTCAAAATTGAGTTTTGTGTTCACATTGATTTTTACAAATCGGGTCAAATCGGGTTCGATTATACAGTGGGGTGTCTATCGGGTCATCGGGTCTGTTTTGAACACCTCCTCCTTGGGTTTTTTACCGTGGATATATTTGATTTTTTACGCAATTTAATTTTTTTTTTTGATTTTTAATGAGGTTTTCATTATAAATGTTCACGGTAAATAAGAAAAATAAAATCTTTTAGATAATGAATATTGAAAAAAAACATTAACAGAAAGATATTGGAAAAATATGTGGACCACAGCAAGTAAAAAAATGTTATTATAAAATTAGTGGAAACTGTGGAGAACATAGAATATGAAAATATTAAAATAAAGTTTGTGGAAGATATGTGGGTGCCATAAATCTTGTTAAAATATTAGAAGAATATGAACAAGGTTTTTTTTTGTCCAAAATTTATGATATAGATAGAAAGATTCCTTATGAGAACAGCAAATAAACACCAAAATGAAAAATGAAAAACTTTAGGGAACAATGGAAGTATGTTAGTTTGATCATTTGTATATTGAATTATTCACATCTACAAACTATAAAAAGTTAATGTTAACCGCAATATATGAAATAAGATTGAATATTGGATAGTTATTTTTTTGAACGAGAATATTGAATAGTACTTTATAATAACTGTAATGTAACGACTATTTCAGGACGAGTGAAGTATTTCTTTTGATTTAATATTAAATGAAAAAGTTTAATGTTTTTAATTAAAGGTGAATATTTGATAATAGATATAAAAAAATTAAATTGTATTTTCTGGATTTAATATCAAAGATAAATTGAGATGTTTTGAAGAAACGGTACATATGTGGTAATATATATACAGAGAGATTGAATTTTATGGATATACCACATCATTCCTCCATGAAATTCCCACAAAAAATATTCGCACAAATTAGGATTAATAGAATCTTTAAGATTGTAGATATATTATTTTATTGAATAATAATAATAAGAGAATTATAATAAATGGATGAAAGAGGCCTATCTAAAATATCCACCCCCATTTTCAAAAATAGAAATAATCACAAATGAAAGAGACAATCTAACATGAAAAAATGCAAAATAAAAAGGCAAGGATGAATGGAGTATTTAGTTCTTTTGAGGCAAATTAACATTACTTTGATGGCCCGTTTGGTTAGTGGTACTAAATGGTGGTAATGAGAATGATTTGTAGTGTAAAATTTCATCATAACTTTCATGTCATTCTCATGGTAATGAAACTTTGATCACAAAAAAGTTTTTTTGTTCACAAATTTCCATTACCTCCTAATACCACCTCTTCTATTGGTAATGCATTGGAATGAATTTTATGAACAAAATGAAATGATTGAAGGTTATCAAGCATGGCCATCCAAATAGCCAAAAGATTTTTTAATCAAAATTACACTAGTTTTTCATTTTCATTGCCACGATTTATTACCACCTACCAAACAGGCCGTGAGAGGTATTGAAAAGTTAATTGAGATTTAGAATGGACTTAAATGAACAATGAAACAAATTAAGTAGATTAGAAGAGTACTAGACTATTAGTAGTACTAGACTATGTGTTCTAAAAAATTAGTTCATTTTTTTTAGTTCGTGAGATTGAAGTTAAAGTAATTTTAGTTTTAGTCATAATTCGCACTTTTGTTCTTTGAATTTCACGATGTACTTTTCTTTTTATTCATGCATTTCTTCCATTTTTCAAATGTATTTTTAACTTTTAAGTACTTCATCCGTTTCATAATACTTGTCACATTTTTCATTTTTGACAATTTCATATTACTTGCTACAAATCTATTTTTAGTAATAAAACAATCATATAAATATCTACTTTATCCCTTTTTTTATCTTACTCTATACTTCACTAACTTTTTTTCCTCTTTAATTAAGAAAAAGTTAAGGGTAAAATAATACTTCCTCCTATTCAAAATTATTGTCCACTTTCCTTATTTAGTGAAGTCATTCGAATTGTCTACTTTTTATTTTTGGCAAATATTTTTTACCTTGATACTCCCAACTACCCCAACTTATACTCCCTCCGAATTAGTTTAGATGTCTCATTTCCTTATTTGGTAAAATCATACCAATTGTCCCATTTTCTTTTTTGTCTATCCTTTTTTTTACATAAATACCCCCACTTTTCTAATTTCCAATACCCAACTACTACCTTTACAATTAATTTAATCAATTAAAATACCCAACTACCACCTTTTTAATGGACCTCATTCAACCCTTAAAATCCGTGAAATCTCAAATGGGACATTTAAACTGATTCGGAGGGAGTATTATTTGAAATACCACACCTACCACCTTTTCAATTATTATAAATTATAATCACTTAAATAATCCAACTACCACATTTACAATTATTATAATCACTTAAAATGCCCCAACTACTATTTTCTTAAAATCGGTGTCCAATCTAAAGTGGACAATTATTTTGAATAGGAGGAAATATTTTATAATGTTATACCCACCTTTTTTTAGTTCTCGTACCCATACAAATATAACAATTGAAATGAAACGGAGGAACTATATATTTTTAGTTTTTTTACCACATTTAGATGTAGGGGAAATTATGGACGGTGACTTTGAAGAATTGGTTAACATAGGATACGGCTCAGGATTGATCCCTAGGGCTAGTGCCTAGTAGAGTACTCCTAAGTCCTACAATCCTATCATCTTTTAGGTACAACATTTTTAACTAACAATTAGTAACATACTTCCTCCGTTCCATATTAGTTGTACCATTTGCTTTTTCACACTCTCCAATGTACGAATTCAATTTCTAATATCTTTAATCGTACATATCGAAAAATTAAAAAAACTCAAAATTAATTAACTTTGAATCGAGACGATTCAAACAAGATCTCATATGACTATGTTTTAACTTTTCGATTACCGACAATATAAGAGTCAATTTGCTTAATGAATAATTCCACAGTCAACTATGTTGCAAGTGAATAAGAACGGAGGAAGTATATACCTTCGTTTTTTTATACTTCCTCCGTTTCATTATACTTGCTACATTTTAATTTTATATGCATTTTAATATGCTATTTAGTTTATTTATACGTTGACTTATACAAATCTGAAAATAATAAAAAGTTAATATTATGAAGGCAAAATTGATTTTAAAGGTTTGAACTTTGCCTCATTTGCTTTTAAAGGTTCGAACTTTCGTTTATCCTAGAAAGGTTCGAACTTTGGGGGTCATTTTCATTTAATGGTTTTTATGAGTTTTTTGGGTTGATTTTGGATTGATTATGGGTTTATATGGGTTTTCTGGGATTCTTTGTTGATTATGAGGTTTTTTACCCATAAAAACCAATAATCAATCCAAAATCAACCCAAAAAAACCCATAAAAACCTTTAAATGAAGATAACCCCCAAAGTTCGAACCTTTCTAGAATAAACGAAAGTTCGAACCTTTAGAAGCAAATGAGGCAAAGTTCGAACCTTTAAAATCAATTTTTCCTATTATGAAAACATGTGATTAGATGATTCAAACAAGATCTCACTTGATTATATTTTTACTTACACATTAGTCGCAATATATAAAATAAGCTTGAACGATGAATAGTGCACAAAATCGAAATGTAGCGAGTATTTCAGAACGGAGGAAGTACTTGCTAGTTGTGACATTCTTTTCACGTATATTTTAATGTATTATTTTCTTAATTTATACTACTATGTTCCATTTCATTTGAAGCAAAGAGAAAGTAGTTTTTTTCAAAAAAAAAGGTAGATAATGGTAATAAATAAAGAGAAAGATCATGAATTTTCTGGTTGAAATTAAAAATAGTTAAAATATATGGATGAGATTAAAAGGAAGTGGTGGGTCATAGTCCAAAAATATAAATGATGCAATTTATATATGCGGGACATACAAAAATTAAAAATTATACAAATTAAATTGGACGGAGGGAGTGTGTTGAATTATACAAATTTAAAAATTATAAAAAGTTAATGTTATGAAAGTACCGATTAGACGATTCAAATAAGATCTCAATTGATTATATTTTTTGCTTGCATATTAATTGCATTATATAAAATAAGCTTGAATAATGAATAGTGCACATAATCAAAATGTATCAAGTATTTCAGAACGTAGGAACTATTATATTCCACACAAAATAGGACATTTACTTTTTTGACATTATTCACGTAGTATTTTTAGTTTGTAGTTTATTCTTAATTTATAGATCAAAACGTAGTCAATTAAAATCTTGTTTGATTCATCCTAATGCAAAAATTATTAATATTTACTTTTTTAATATTTCGTTATGTATAATAATGAATTTTAAGAATTAAATAAGTGCATTGTGTAACGTGCAAAAAATAGATGAGTTATTTTGAATAAAAGGAAGGGAATATAATGTTATTGTTCTTTTTTTATTTTATGATTTTATATATTTATTTTTTATATATTTATTATTTTAATGTTAATAGTGTATATTTTTTAAACTTACTAGACGAATATACCAAGTTAAAAACACTTAACTTTTTTTTTTCTTAAAAGAGATAATAATTTCAAAGTTTATAAAAAATATTCTTATAAAATTATTGCGATATATGTGAAGATCATAAAGTTTATAAACTTGTTAAAAGAAGATAGAAAAAGATGTATGGATGCTATAAGCATTATTAAGATATTAAAATGACAATGAACAAAATTAGTTTATTCAAAATTTGTGATATGAGTAAAAAGATTCTTTATGAGAACAACATATAAAACACCCAAAATAACAAATGATTTAAGAAAAGGAAAAACTGAAAGAGGATAAAAAGGAAAAAAAACTACTCCTCTGTCCCTTATAATTTGTAGTAAAGAGAAAACTATTATTTTTTAAGAAAAAGATGGATAATGTTAATAAATGAAGAGAGAAATTGAATTGTGTGGTGGAAATTAATAGAGAGTTAAAATGTATGGGTGAGATTAAAAAAAGAGTGGTGTGCCATAGTTTAAAAATAGAAATGATGCAAATTAAGCGAAACGAATTAAAATAGAAAATGCTGCAACTTAAATGAGACGGATGGAGTATAAATGGAAAGAATTACATTAACAACTACTTTTGTTAGAAACCGTCACTCAAAATAAGAAATTTACATTCTTATTTTCTCTTCAATTTGTATCAATTGAGTCGGTCTCTTTGAGGAGTCGTCTCTAATTGGGATGACCCATTATATTTTTTAATATTATAAGTAGGCATTAAGATTGATATTAGTAGGCATTTAAAATATTGAAAATTGACATTAGTAATACGGTAAGTAAGCATTAAGAATAATATAAGTAAGTATTAAGAGTACAACATGTAGGCATTAACTTTTAATGAACTAGACTTTATATATACTCCCTCCGTCCCATTTAATTTGCAACATTTTTTATTTTGATCCGTCTCACTTAATTTGCATCAATTTTATTTTTGGATGATGACCACCATTTTCTTTTAATCTCATCCATACATATTAACACTCTTTTAATTTCATCCACACAATTCATTTTTTTCTCTTTATTTATTACCATATGCTTAAAAATTATCTTCTTTCTCTTTAATGCAAATCTAGAGGGACAGAGGAAGTATGCATCTTTTGAAGAGACCGTCTCAACTATTTCCTCCGTTCTATAATACTTGGTGCGTTTCACTTTTTCACGCAATCCAATACACATCTTTGATCATTAATATCTCAAACTACACTTATCCAAAAATTATAAAAAATTTAATATTATGAAAGTAAGCGATTAGACGATTCAAACAAGATCTCACTTGACTATATATTTTTACTTACACATTAATTGCAATATGTAAAATAAGCTTGAATGATGAATAGTGCATAAAATTGGAATGTAGCGAGTATTTCGGAACGGAGGAAGTAGTTGTAAGAGGAAAAATGCGGGACCAATAAATTGCGTAGGCAGTAGGCCCACTCCGCCA